>VZTA01006598.1:2403-13414 GCA_013398855.1 Mohoua ochrocephala | reverse complement strand
AATTAAAAAATATATATATATAGCTCTGGCCTTTGAGTGGAGGTGGCAGCGGTGCCGGGCTGGGTTAGTGCTGGAGGTGCCGACGCCGCGGCGCCGTCGCCGTCTCCGCGCCGGCCGCGGGCTCAGAAGCCGTTGCCGCTGATGTTGATGGACTGCAGGTCGGCCACCTGCATGACGTTGATGCCGCTGCTGGCCAGGCGGGCGATGCCCTCGGGGCAGATGGCCTCCATGGCCACCATGTTGGTGGCGATGAGCGCCGAGGGCGTGGCGCCGCCATTGCCCTCGGCCGCGGCCGCCGTGTCCATGGGGACGGCCGAGACGTTCATGGCCACGTTGGTGGCGCCTCCCTTCTTGTTCTGGTGGGTCTTGATGTGCTTGGAGAGGGGGTCGCTGCGCATGAAGCGTTTGGGGCACTCCGGGCAGGCAAACTTCTTCTCTCCTGGGGGACGGGGAGAGGGGGGTGAGGGATGGCGGGAACGGGGCGGAGATGGGGAGGTGGGATTGGGGGAAAAGGTTGGGATTTGGGGAAAAGGTTCCCCTGGAGAGGCTCCCCTGGGACGTGGTTCCGGCCCCGAGGGCTCAGGAACAAGGACGGCGCTCCAACATGTTGGATTTTGGGAAAAGGTTGGGATTTTGGGAAGATCCCCCTGAGAATGATCAGGCTCTGGAGAGGCTCTCGGCCCCAAGAGCTCAAGGCCAGCGCTCCAACACGTTGGGATTTCAGGCTCGGGGGTCCCTGAGGCTGCCCCGTGCAGCACCACGAGTCGGAGCGGCCACCCCCGGGCCCCCCCGCTCTCCTGGCCCCTCGTCCCTACCTGTGTGCGTGCGCTTGTGCCGCTGCAGCTCGTCGGAGCGGGTGAAGCTCTTCCCGCACAGCACCCAGGTGCAGATGAAGGGCCTCTCCCCCGTGTGCCACCGCAGGTGCGCCCGCAGGTGCGAGGTTTTCCCGTACACCTTCCCGCAGCCCGGCACGTGGCAGATGTGCTGCTTTTTTTTCCCTGGATCCCCAGAGCTCCTGCAAGAAGGGAAGGGTTAAACCCACGGCAATCTCGGCGTTCAGGTGACGCGGCCTGGGGGCTGTGGATCGTGGAGATTGGGATCGGTTGGACCCATGGGATTGATGGGATTAGGGTTTGGGGTGAGGTTCAGCCAGGCCGAGAGCCAGGTCCCGCCCCTGGGTCACGACAGCCCCGTGGGACATTCCAGGCACGGGGAATTGGGGCTGGAAAGCTGGGAAAGGACCTGGGGGTGCCCAGGTGGCCATGTGGATGTGGCACTCGGGGACAGGGGCAGTGGTGGCCTGGGCAGCTCTGGGACTCGATGACCTGAGGGACCCTTTCCAACCCAAATAATCCCATAAAACGAGGCACTTTGGGGTGCCGGCTCCGTGGGGAGCAGCCTCACCTGCCCTCTCCTTCCTTGCAGTAGGGACAGGTGCAGGCTTCCCTCCGCGTTTTCCGGCCCTGCTGGGGCTGGGGGTCGGGGCTGGTCTCCCCCTCCTCTACGGCCGTGCTCTCGTCCCCCAGCCCGTCCCCGCTGCCGCCGTGCAGCCCCAGCTGGGCCCCGTGGTCACCTGGAACAGAACACAGAGGTTACGGCACGTTCCCTGCCTGGAGGGGAGGGTCTCTGCCAGATGGAGCTGTGAATCCCACCCTTCTCCCTCGGCTTTCCTGGGGCTCTCCCTGCCCTCCCAGCGATGGCAAGGTCAGTGTCCGGGGGGTGCTGGTGATTCCCTCCATGCCCTCTGCCTGGTACTTTGGAAGCTGCCTACCAAAGCTGGCATTCTCAAATGCCAGCCCACGATCCTTCTGGGAAGCCCTGCTGGGACCAGCACTTCGGCCAAGCCGGGAAATTTCCTTTACAGTCCCGGTTTTCTGTAGGAGCTCCGAGGCAGGAGCCAGAGGCGGCTGGAGAAGGAGGAATTTCAAATCCCCCGAGAGGCGCAGGCCGGGCTCTCCTGGAGGTGCCAGGAGGGAGTTTCACAACCCGGGGACGGCGCTGGGAATGAGGAAGAATTCCTGGCAGGAACAACCTCCCCGGTCCCTGGCGGTGCCGGTGCCAGCAGGCGTCAGTGGTGCCCGGGCAAAGCTCCACCGAGGAGCCAGGCCCACGCTCAGGGAAGGACAGGAGCCACCAGGAAAGTGGAGAAATCTTCCCAAAGATCCAAGCTAAAGCTTCCCAGCACAGCCTGAGGCCATTTCCCCCCTGTCCTGTCACTTGGGAGAGCAGTGACGCTGTCACATGGGGGCACAGGGCAGGAGCAGCCAGGATGTCACCAGGGGCTGTCACCTGGGGCTGTCACCCGGCACATAACCCCAGATATCCCTCAGGATGGTCCCTTCACCCAGCCTGGGACCAACCCCCGTGGCCCTGGGAATGTTGTCCCAGCCGGGCCTGGAGGAGGAAATTGTCCCCTCCAACGGTGACAGGATTTGAAGCCCGGCCCTCGGCCGCCACATTCCCGAGCTCCCCGCGAAGCTGAGTGACTTCAGGAGCGTCCCAGTCCCTCCCTGCAGCTCCTGTGACGTGTGTGCAGTCACAGCCCCGCACGGAGGGAGCCAGGGAGGGGTTTTTAAGCTTCCTAAGCCAGCGCCGAGAGCTTTGTGCTCCAGCCATGGATTAGAGATTTCCCCGGATGGGAAGAGCTGCCAGAAAAAAAAAAAAAAAAGCCAGAAGAAAACACAACTTCTGTCCCCCCAAAAAAACCCCAAACCAGGAGAAAACACAAGTTTTCTCCCCAGAAATACTCCGGGGAGGGGGAGAATCCAGCCAGGATGCCTTGGAATGGCTTCGATCCTCCAAGAGGCAAAAGCCCACGCGGCGTTCTCCGGCCTTGTGGCACGGGGGGAACAAACCCAAATCCTGCTGCTGGAGATCTGTGGCTGCCTCTCAGCAAGGCAGAAACCCTGGACCTGCAGGGATCATCCCACCCCAAGCTGGAGCTCTGAAATCCCTGGGATACGACAGGTTCAGGGGAAAAGGAAGAAAACACAACTTCTGTCGTTTATTATCCCCGCTAATACACGTCCCTGCTAAGACTAAAGCCTCCCTGGAGGCTCCGCACTCGGGCCAGCAAAGCCCTGGAAAAATATATTATTAATAGAGCGAGAGGGGGTTTAATCCTTGGAAAAAGCCCGGAGAGAAAGAGGGGTTTGGGGAAGGCAGGGGAGGGGAGCTGCCCCTGGCCCTGCTCCACCAGCGACCTCTGAGACCTCCCAGGAACGGGGCAGTTTCTGGTGTCCCACTAAAAACCCCAAACCCCGGAATCTTGGCTGGGGAATTCTCTGCAGACAAGGTGCTCCTTGTGCAGGAAGAAGCTCGGGTTTGTTTGCTTTATTTAGCAAATGAACAGGAGGTGAGAAATGCCCGGCGGGGAGGAGAGAGGAGCTCTCACACCCACCCCGGCCAACCTCGGGACGGGGGAACAGACCCCGTGTTCATTTTTAGGGGAAGAGCTGGAAATAAAACCCAAAACCAACAAACCGGGGCTGCTTGTGCAAACTCTGCACCTCTGGCAGCAGAGGGTGAGGGGGGAGAGCTGGCACCGGGCACGACGTGGCTTCCAGGCAGAGGAAGCTCTGAGGTGAAAAGAACGAAAAGCAAAACCCGGGGACACGCAGCCCCGACCTCTCAGGGCGTGCTCCCGATAAAACCTCCAAAATCCACATTTTCTAGCTCACAGCTCGAGGTCTCCCCATTTCCTGCCCGGTTTTTGGGGTCACTGCCCTGCCCAGAACAAACCCTGGCTGCTCCAGACACACCAAAGAGCTGCACAGAGGGACAAAGTGGCTTCGGAACGACGTCCCCTTGGTTTTTTCCCCCCTGTCTGATTCCCTCCCTGATTTGCAAAATGAGTTAATCTGCACCAGGAGCTCATCCATGTAAATGAGCCAAGCTCTGGCTCAGCAATTCCTTGGAGATCAGGGCGGCGGAGAGGGAACCAGGGGATGGGGCAGGCTGGAGGTCTGCAGCCCAGCGAGTAATTGTGCTTTAATTTGGACCCTGATGACTCCAGAAGCCACTCCTTGGGCAGCTCCTGTAATTGCTGGAGGTTTCTGTGCGTCAGGATGAGCGACACTTCCTCTGGAGAGGGATAAATCGGGATGGAGCCGATGGAATGAGCGAGGTGGGCTGCGAAGGGGCACAGAGCTGAGGCAGGGAATCACCTCGTCATTCACTCTGCCACACCCCTGAATCCCCCAGGATTTGCCAAACACCTCCGTCGCGCTGCAGACTGACGGACAGAGCCCCTTTGCCCTTTCAATTCCCATCTGGATTGTCACAAAACCGGGACGAAGCCTCCGGCCCTGCCTTGCTTTTGTTGGAGCGAAAGCACCCAGAGCACCTCACCCTGCAGCGAGGCAGGTCCCACCACACCACCCGTGACATCCAGACAGAAATCCCAGAGCGAGGGCTGTGGAAGGAGGAAAATGCCTGGATGAGACAGGGAAGGGCAATTCCCAAGGTGGGGAACCCCAGCAGGCATCTCCCACCTCACCCGAACCTCCGTGTGCCTCCTGCCCAGCGCAGCTGAGGGCGGCCGCTTTCCCGAGCCGCAAACCCCAAGTTTTTAATCCCAGAGGGGGAATTTCTGCCTGTATCACTCCCGGGATCTAACCCAGGCGTCCTGGGACGGGGTGGGAAGGGATGAGGAGCCGTCTGGACGCTGCCGGCCGCGCTAAGGTGGGAGCCGACGCTCTGGAAAGGAGCCACGCGGAAACTCCCCCAACCCCGGGAGCCGGGACATGTCTCCTGTGTGGGGTGATAAGGACGGTGCTCCAGCAGGGCTGGGGCCGGCCCAGATAAAAGGGAGAGGCAGATCAGGGCCTGGCAGACGGGTCTGGAGCCGGGACCTGTCCCGGGAGGAGTCACGGGGTGGGTGCCGCGCGCCCGACCCGTCCGACCGGCGCGGCTGCCAACCCGCTCCCAGCCCCGCTGAGCCCTGGCCTGGAGCCGCAGCAGGGAGAGGAGGAGGAGGAGCAGGGCTGCCCCACGGAGCCCAGGAGCCGCAGGGTTGTGCCCCACGGGGACTCTGTGTGGGGCACAACCTCGCCCAGACAAAGCTGCGCTCACGCCGGCTCTGCCGGGGTCGCTCCCTTTCTTCCCGAGCGAACCCCGGGGTCTCTGGGGATTCGCGGCGGTCCCCGGCGAGTGGCACGGACAGAGGTCGGCCGAGGAATCCAGAGGGGATGTAAAGTCCAGCCCGGCTGGGGCTCAGAGCAGGAAGTTTCACAACGCGCTGTTTTCTGCCGCGGTGTCACGGGCGCGGCGAGACAAACAAGGGCCGCGCGTCACGGGCGGCTCCCGCGGGGCCGATCCCCGTCCTCCCCTCCCCGCCACGCTCCATGCCGTGGGGATGGCTCATCCAGGCCCTGCTACAAAGCTGCCCTTAAAAACCAGCAAACGGGACACAATCGGGGCTTTGTGCCGCTGCCCCGGCGCCGGGAAGGGCCCTGGAAGGAGAAGTGGGAGCGGGGGGCCGGGAGGGGTTTGCTGAACACATTTCCAAGGGTTCCTGCACCCGCCGGGGGTTTTTCCCTTTCAGGACGGTCCTGATGTCCCACTGCTCGATTCCCCCTCATCCTCCAGCCAAGGAGCTGGAAGGGAGCTCGTGCTGCCCAGAAAACCCCAATCCCAGCAGCTCCATCCAGCCCTGGAATCAAACACAAGGAGGGTTTAACTCCAGTGCTGACCGCCCTGCCGGTCACCTGTTTACCCAGCACATTCCTCAGCCAGGTAGGGCTGGGACAGGGACGTGGGGACAGCAGGACTCTGCCAGGACAGGGATGTGGGGACAGAGCCACTCTAAGGACACCGAGCTCAGAACAGTCCCTCTCCTCCTCCCTATGGCAAAAGAGGAAGAGAAACCCCGACGTCACAAAATCCCCACCATCGCCCCCTCAGACAGGATGTCCCCTCCCTGAGCAGGCTGGGGTGACACTGAGGTGGCGCTCAGACCCCACTGAGGTGTCACAGCCCCCACCTGAGCCCCCTGTCCCTCACACCTCACAGCCCCGGGAGGGTTTTGGGGCGCTGCCAGCTGAGGAAATCTCCCCTCCCTGGCTCTGGAGGTGCCCTCCCCGGGGGCAGAGCTGGCGGCAGGGCCTGTTTGCCCACATGCCACCCCTGGTGGTCACAGACCTGCCCCTGCCTCTCTGCTCCTTCCCAGCCCGGCCGAGGAGGAGGAGGGAACCGCTTTCGAGCCACCCTGTTAACACAGACACCGAGTTAGAGAGCTCTGCCTCACACCCAGCAGCAAAAAAATCTGAGGTTTAAAGACCTTTTCAGGCGTCGTTTTCTCCCCGGGGGATTTTTCCCCTGCCAAAAAAAAGGAGAAAACCTCACTGGCAACAGGCCCGAGGGACTGGGAGCCACAGCCCCCCATCCATGGGGGTCAGGAGGGGACACAGAACCCCCCGGGAGGCCGAGCTGAGCTCTGGAAGGGGCAGGACAGGCAGCGCTGCCAGCCCAGGTGGCAGCTGGGGCCACCACACCCCTGGCTGGGCACCT
Source organism: Mohoua ochrocephala (assembly GCA_013398855.1). NCBI lineage: Eukaryota > Metazoa > Chordata > Aves > Passeriformes > Acanthizidae > Mohoua > Mohoua ochrocephala. The sequence goes on along the minus strand of VZTA01006598.1, from coordinate 6,904 downwards.
CCTCCTCCTTCCCCACCACCCCGGAACACGCAGCAGGATCCAAGGAAAACCAGCTGCAGTCCCCTCCCAGCAAGGGTTCATTTTCCATTCACCTCTCTGGGAAGCAGAGGAGCTTTCTTGGCTCCAAAAATCCCTCCCAACTCCTTGCCTGGAGCAGAAAGTTCCAGCACACGTGGAGGCTTGGAAAATGCTCAGGGATTTGGGATTTGGGCAGCGTTGGGAACAAATCCCTCCCTCAAACTCCCATCGGAGAGCTCGGATCCCGAGGGATGCGGGTCTGGGGGGGGGGCTCAGCACCCCCTGGAGAGGGGCTGGTGGTGGCTGGGGGGGACAAAGGGACCCATTGCCACGTCTGAGGGACACGGCCGGAGCAAAACTCCTCCAGCCTGGAGTCAAATCCTGCCACTGGATCGGCGCCAGGAAGCTCTGTCCTGGCCACAGCTTTCCCCATTTCATCCCAGGAGCCTCCTGGACCATCTCACGGTGCTGGGGCTCCCCAAAAAACCGCTCTGAACCCCGCTCTGGCTTTTCAGACGCCACCATGTCACGGCTGCAGCACCAGCGTCACGTCCTGGGGCTGGGGACAGCGAGGAGGCCCCGCTGCTGCCGCTGCCACCGCTCGCGGGGAATTCGTCACCGCGGATCAAGGGCTGAGAGCTGCTGAGCTAAAAAAAAGGAGAGGAGGAGGAGAAAGAGGAGGAGGAGAAAGAGGAGGAGGAGGAGGCGGCGGCTTCGCAGCGTGAGCGCGGTGGATGGGTGGGCTCTAGAACGTTCCTCCCTGTCCCACCTCCGAGGGCAGAGCCAGGCACGAATACAGGAACTGGGGCTCGCCCATGCCTTTCTCCAGCGCCTTCAAAACAAGGAACGAGCCCGGGGATGCACCGAGAATGAGTCCCGGCCCCGGCAGGAGTGGCCCCAGGCACGGGGATCACGGCGAGGGGACCCCGCGGGGACCCCACACACCGGGGCCACGCACGTCCCCCCCGCCGGGTGCCAACCCCGGCTCGTGGGAGCCCCGCGGGTCCCTGCGCTCGGGGAAATCCAAGGATCAGGCTAATCCCGAGGCTGGAGTGACCCGTGGCTCGCCTGCGAGCCAAGCTGCTGTAGCAACAGCCCAAAATAATGCTGCAAAACAAGCCCGGGGGAGCGGCCGCCGCCTCTCGCGAGAGGGAAGCTCGGGGTGGATTGAGCAACATTTTCTGCTGCCTCTCAACTGTGACTAAATCCAGCAACAGCCCCTTTTAGCCAGAGCCAGAACACAAAAAAAGAACAACAGCAACAAAAAAAATCCAAAAAACCCCAAAAATACAAAAAAAACCCAAGGAAAACAGTGGAAAAGCAAGTGCAGAGCGTTCCCAGAACCGATCCCTTCCGAGGCGGAAGCTGAGCAGGCTCCAGCTCAGTTCCCACATCCACGTATCCCGCTTTTCCCAGGCTGTGGGAGACGGTGGGATGGATCCAGGGGATCTGAGCAGGGTGCCCCGTGCCCACGGGACCGTCTGGGCCACGCTGAGGTCACGCTGTCCCACGCCAGCACCCAGACACTTAATGAGCCCTTTCTTCCGCCCTGTGAGGAAATTCCCCGCGGCTCCATGACTCTGTTTGTTTTCATGTGGCATTCAGTTAATCCCTGTGTTTTACGGCCGTGACTCTTTACAGGCTCAGCCAAGGAGCTGAGCTGGACTCGGGTCCTCACCCCAGCCCTGACCTGAGACCCCTGGGTGGCCACCAGGGCAGGACAGCGGCACAAAACCAGGTGTCTCCCTTCTCCTCCACTTTCCCCCCACAGCCACCTCCTCCCTTTCTTTCCAAGATCTAAAACTCCCCCAAAAGACCTTTAATGTCTTCTGGTGACCAACACAGGTTCCACGCTCCCTCTCAGGGCCAGCACAGGCCCCACCCCACTCGCCAACACCACTCGCCGCCAACCACACCCAGCCCAGCCCCGGCCCGGCCCTGCAGGGTCCAGCCGTGCCTGGCTACGAAGCGGGAACAGGACCCGAGCACTCACCGGGGGCGTTGGCGATGGCCAGGGGCAGCCCCTGCAGCTGGTGCACCTGGATCCCGGACGCTCCCAAGGCACTGAGGTTAATAGTCTGGAGGCCCGGCACGGAGGAGAGCTGGGCGGCGTTGACGGTGACGGTGCCGCTGGGCAGGGAGGCGATGGGGGTCAGCGTGGTGCTGGTGCTGCCCGTCTGGCCCAGCGACACGCCCTGCATGGGGGCCAGCGTGATTGTCTGCGCCTGGGGGTTCTGCACCTGCAGGTTCTGCAGCTGGATGGTCTGCCAGCTCACCTGCCCGTTGGGACCCACCGTGGGCGTGCGGATGATGATGGGGCCCGAGTTGGGCACGGCTTGGAGCTGCAGGTTCTGCAAGGTGTCTTGGGAGATGGCTTGAGTGGCGAAGGTCTGGCCGGACAGTGGGGTGGTCTGGAGGGCTTGGATCGTCTGCCCTCCTTGGACCAGCTGGGGCTGGATCAGGATCTGCTGCTGCTGCTGCTGCTGCGACTGCTGGCTCTGATCCCCCTCCTTCTGCTGCCCCGGCTGCAGGGCCACCCCGGACACCGGGGTCTGCAGAGAGTCCGAGCTGGGGACGCTGCTGGCCCTCTGGGGGGTCTGCGCCTGCACGTTGGTGCCCACCGTGGCGCTGGTGGAGAAATTCATGACGCCCACGTTACTGGTGGTGGTGGTGGTGGAGTAGCTGTTGGCGTTGGTGAAGAAGGCGCCCGAGCTGGCCTGGGACGTGGCCGTGCTGCCCGAGCTGCTGGCAGCCCCCGAGGTGGCCGGCTGGGAGCTGTTGTCCGGCGAGCCCGAGCTGCTCAGGGTGCCCGTCTGGGACGTGGGGGCCAGGCTGGCGGCCACGCTGTTGACGGGCAGCAGGGTGATGTTGCCGTTCAGGGCCACGGGCACGTTGGCCACATACTGGGTCTGCCCGGAGAGGCTGTTGTTGGCCAGCCCCACGCCCTGGATGGGCACGGCCTGCTGCAGCAGGTTGGGCATGGCGATGAGGTTGCTGCCGCCCGCGCGGCTCGTGATGATCTGCTGGTTGGAGCCGGGGATGATCTGCAGCTGCCCCGAGGCATCCTGCTGCACGTTCACCTGCGCTGGGGTGGTGGCGAACTGCAGCTGCTGCCCGTCGATGGTCTGGAACTGGGGGATCACCTGGTACTGGATGTTGGGGATGACGCCCGGCAGGCCCATGAGCACCTGCTGGTTCTGCAGGCCGGACGCCGAGGTGACCACGTAGGGCCCGGCGCTGACCGGGCGGCTCTTGGAGGCGTCGCCGCCGTTGCTGCCGTTGCTGCCCGGCTCCTTGGAGCCCGTGGGGGTGCTGGAGCCCGCCGAGATGATTTGCCAGCCGTTGGCCGACTGGGTGAGCTGGGCGGCGGCGGCGTTCAGGTCCAGCTCGCCGCTCCCGCCCTGCTGGCCCTGGGAGCTGTTGGAGTTCTCATTGGGAGACTCGATGCGGCTGCAGGTGGCTGCCAGCAGGGCCAGCGGGGACGGCTGTGACTCCTGGGGACGAGAGGAGGAGTTACGGGGGTGGGAGGAGACCCGAGGGGCAGGCCCGGAGCGCAGAAAAAAACCGGGGAAACAAACAAAAAAAAAAAACTTGAAAAGAGAAAACAGGGAGGAGCGTAGTCGGAAAAGATAAACACTCCTTCCTGAACAAACCCACCCACAGCCGGAAAAATACAACTGCCAGGCACAGGGCTGTCAGGCCGGGACAGCCTGAACCCGCAGGGAAAAGCCCTTTGGGAGGGAGGAAAGGGGAGGGAGCCCGCCTGGGAAAGCCGAGGGGACAGGGCTCCTCCACCCCGAAGCCGAGGAATCCCCCTGCGGCACAACAAACCCCCAGGAAGGAGGGTCATTCCTGGGCACCTCGAGCTGGAGAAGGGCCAGCGGGGGCCGCGGTGTCACCGAGAGCAGGGGAACTGCGCGTTTCCGAGGAGAGCCGGGGAGGAGGGGAAGCCACCGGCGCTGCTTGGCAGCGCTCACCCTCCTCTTCCTGCCCGGGCTGAAACGCTCGCCTGGGCCCAGCAAACAGCTCGGCCCGGCCCTGGACTTTGCCACGAGTTCCCCGGGGCCAGCGGGGCCGGGCGGGGGCCGATCCTCCCCCCACTCACCTGGGCCTCCCCACCGCCGGCGCTGCTGGTGCTGCTGGCGTCGCCTTCGCCCTTGTCGGGCTTCACAGCCGACATCTCCTCGGGGCTCTCCTGGTCTGCGCGGGAGGGAAGCGACAGCCCCGGTTAGGGACATTTTGGGGCAGGGCAGCGGCACGAAGCTCGGGAGGGCCAGGCAGGGCCCGGAGGGGACACGGCGGGCTGGCTCTGGGGGGACCATGTGCTCCTGGCGCAGCCGGGAAGGGGCTGGGAAGCGCAGGGAGCTGCCAAAGGGGAGCTGGCAGCGGGACAGGGGGGGAGGACCCGGCCCTGCTCCAGGCCCCAGCTCCTCCCCGCCCGCTCGGGACACTCCCTGGCCCCCGCCGAGGCCCTCCCCGGGCC
>VZTA01006597.1:94674-106001 GCA_013398855.1 Mohoua ochrocephala | reverse complement strand
TGTTCCTGGGGTGCAGGACAGGAGGTGTTCCTGGGGTGCAGGAAGGGAGATGTTCCTGGGGTGCAGGACAGGAGATGTTCCTGGGGTGCAGGGTACCATGACAGAACTGCCCCTATGGCCCCCTGCCCACTGCCCCTTCCCACCCCAGCAGAGCCAGGGCAGCAGAGGGGTTAAGCAAGCCTGAGTCCTCCACCATCCATCCATCCTGCAAATCTGACGGCCCCATCTCTTCAACGGGCCCAGATTGATTTCTTGACTGGGAGCAATGAGCAGCTTCACATGAAAAATGAGGGTTTGTGCCGTCAATAGAAGTTCTAATTACAACTTAAACCCAGGACATTCTTTACAGCGCACACCAGATTTACAGCGGTTGCAGGTGGGCGTGCAGCCCTTTCTAATTAAACGCAGCACGCATTGCAGATTGCTCCAGACAGCCCCTGCCCGCTCCCCGGCCCTGCAAGGGCACCGAGCTGCTGGCACCGAGCTGCTGGCACCGAGCTGCTGGCACCGAGCGGGCCAGGGAGGCACCAAGCGCCCCGAGGGCACTGCTGTGCAGAGCACTGGGGAAGGATGGGAAGCTCCAGTTCCTCCTCTCTTTTCTCTCTTCTGCGGCTGATGAGCTGCCCACACCGGATCAGCCGGGGCTGAACCGTCCCCACTGCCCAGCACGGTCCCCCTGGGCCCGCCCCAGATCTCCATGGCACGTGCAAAGGGCAGAACTGGGTCTGACTGGGGCACAGCCACAGCACCACAGAATGTCCTGAGCTGAAGGGACCCCCAGGGATCATCCAGTGCAGCCCCAGGCCCTGCCCAGACACCCCAACAACCCCACCCTGGGCATCCCTGGCAGCGCTGTCCAAACACCCCTGGAGCTCTGGCAGCCTCGGGGCCGTGCCCATTCCCTGGAAAGTGCTGGGATTCCATGGGTAGCAGCCCCAGAGCTGCCTGGCACCCCCAAGGCACCCTCAAGGACCCTCAGTGTGCCAGAGCCCTGTGTGAGGATGCCCTGTGGGGTCTGTCACCAGGCGCTGGGGCAGGGCAGGTCCCAAGCTGATGGCCAGGGTGTTTCCAGCTCTGCTGCCAGGGCACCCTGAGCTTTGCACAGGCCAGGCTCCCCTGTGCCTCAGTTTCTCCATATCTGAAGTTGGAGAAATGCCTTTCTGAGCAGGGCTGGAGACCCAGAGGGCTTTAGGAAGACAGGAAGTGCCTTGTTGGCCAGGCGTGACTGGGGGAGCTGTGGCAGAGGGAGGTGGCGTTTCTGGGTGCGTCCCATGTCTGCCCAGAGAGGTGCTGCTGTTGAGGGGGACCCTCCCTGCCTGTCCTGTGGGGGAAACCGTCCCTACCTGTCCTGCACGGTGCTGGTCCCCCCCTCCAGCCCCTGGACACTGCAGGGTCCCTGTGCCAGACCCCCTGGCAGCTGCTCCAGGGCCCTGAGAGGGCTCAGAGGGGTAGGGGTGTGCGGGAACTGTGGTTTCCGAGAGCCCCAAAAGGAGCTGGAGTTGGAGTAGGACACAAACAGAAAATGTTCAGCAAGTTTTCATCATCCAACAAGAGATCCTGGCTCCTTGGACAATGCTGCCTCTCCAAAATAACTTCCACTGGGAATCTGGCTGCCCCAGCAGCGTGAGCAGCTCAGTTCCTCACAGAGGGCACTGGGATTAGGGAATGAGCCCTTTCTAGGGGATGTCAGGATCCGGGATGAGCAGAGACGTGGTTGTTGTGGAGACGAGGTCTCTCAGCTGTGGCTGGCAGCCCCAGCCCTGCCTCAGCCCCTGCCCTGCCCTGGGCGCTCTGGTCCAGCCTTGACTGCCTCTCCCAGTGCATCCCCGCTCCCAGCCCTGCTCCTGGAGTGGAGGAGATCCTCCCAAGCCATTCCTTGTTCAGCACAGGGTTTGTGGAGCTGAGCCGGGTCGCAGGGAGCAGGGAGAGCTCACTGATTTCCCAGGGCTGGGAGTTAAATTACTCCTGCCACGAGCTGCTGCTTTGGAGAACAGAAAATCCCACCAGAAGGTGAGGGGTGAGCAAAGTGCAAAGCAGCAAGACTCTCCAGAAACACCCCCTGCCCCAGCTGGAGCCTGGAGAGATGGAGCTGGGTTTAGAGTCCAGAAGGTCAGTGGTGACAGTCATCTCCAGAGCCTTGTCCAGGGGAGCTTGCAGAAGCAGAAAGGGGATGCTGGAAGCTGCTGTCCAAGGATCCCACCTGGATCGGAGCCTGGGACTGCTGGCTGACAGCAAAGGGCAGCACAGGGATCTGCCCAGTGGGACTGGAGGGCCGAGCTGCTGCTCCTGCAGGAAAAGCCTCCACCAGCCAGGAGACAGATGTGCAGATGCAGTGGGACGTGAAGATGTGACCCTGCCAGCCGCAGAGAGGCCACAGCTGCCTGTGCGATGTGAGGGACAGGAACTCTGCGTTAGGGTGAGCCAGAAGCTGCCCCCGTGACTCAGCCAGTCTGGGCCAAAGCTCACCACAAACAGCTGTGGGGCCCAGCACGTCCGGGATGAGGGCAGAACCTCCGGCTCCTTCCCCCCCAGCTCGCTGGATTTCCTGATTAGAACAAGATAAAACAGGCTGTGTCATCCAGCCCCTGCTGTGGGGCCCAGATGTGAGCAGCCCCATCCCGACACGCCCGCTATGGTTTATCAAAGCTGACCAAACGCCATCAAAGCCCTTCCATGTGGTCCCCGCCACTCCCACGCGCAGCAGGAGTGTCCTGGTGCGTGACCCCGTGGGGATGGGAACGCACCAGGATCGGGGTGTCACCAGGGAGACCCCCCAGAGCTGATGTGCCTCAGAACTCCCCATTACTGCCCCTCAGAGACAGAAAGGAAAGCAGGAAAATGGAGGATGGGAGGATTTCCTGATCCAAAGATGTCCAATTCCTGCAGGGTGGAGGGGCCATGGGCTGCCCAGGCACAGAACTCCAGGCTCTCCAGAGGATGGCCAGGGCTGCCTGGGGGTGAACGGGGCCATCCTGCACTGAGGCTGCTCCTTGTGCCCCCGCCCACCCAGGCAGGCTCTGTCCCGCTCTTGGGCCACATCCCCTCAGGCTGTCCCTATCCTTTGGGTTTCCAATGGGATTTCTGTTGGCTGTAAGAGGTGCACCAAAGCCACATCCCTGCGAGACTTCAGCCCCAGAGAGGAGCAGTCAATGCCTTGGGAGGATTTTGTCTCTGTCCAGGACCCCGAAACAAATCCCTCCCATGTTCGGATTCAGTCTGCAAGGAAAGACACTGGAGGAGATTTGGTCTGGGTTTGGGACAGAGGATACCTGGGGCTCCTCAGGGAGGAGGCTGTAGATGACTGCACCATCTGCACTTCGTGTGGGGCTGATCCAGGTTTTGGGGAGAAGTTTTTTCTGTGCTAACCAACGTTTTTGCTTCTGTTGCTCTGCTGTGGAGCATCCCTTGTTGGGATCAGGTTTGGCTCAGCCCCTCCCGGGCAGTAACTGTGCCTGTCACATGGAGCATCCCAGAAACAGCCCTGCAGGAGCCCCTTCCCAGGAAACCACAGAATCAGGGAATGGGTTGGGTTGGAAGGGACCTTAAAGCCCATCCCACCCCTGCCATGGCAGGGACACCTCCCACTGTCCCAGGCTGCTCCAACCTGGCCTTGGGCACTGCCAGGGATCCAGGGGCAGCCCCAGCTGCTCTGGGAATTCCATCCCAGCCCCGCCCCACCCTCCCAGGGAACAATTCCTGCCCAAGATCCCATCCAGCCCTGCCCTCTGGCACTGGGAAGCCATTCCCTGGCTCCTGTCCCTCCAGGCCTTGGCCCCAGTCCCTCTCCAGCTCTCCTGGAGCCCCTTTAGGCCCTGCAAGGGGCTCTGAGCTCTCCCTGGAGCCTTCTCCTCTCCAGGGGAGCACCCCCAGCTCTCCCAGTCTGGCTCCAGAGCAGAGGGGCTCCAGTTTAGCATTTTCCCTTTGGTCTCATTCCAAGAGGTCGACAGGGAAGCACTGCAAGAGCTTGCTGTAGGTGGACAAAGGGACTTTTGGGGGGACCCTGGGCAGCCCTCAGACAACAACACCCACGAGACTTTGTGGTAAGAGCGAGAGGATCCTTCGCAGCCAACGAACATATCGGGTGCACTTTGAACCCTGAGGGAAGAATGTGGGGTTTGGGGGGAAAAAAACCCACAAATCCTTGCTATCGTGGATTCCTCGTGCTCCCCATCTCCCAGCTGAAACCCTCCCCACGCCGGGCTGGGCAGGAGCTGATAAGGAGGCAGGGAAGAGGCGCTGGATTCCTGCACGCGGCAGCCAACGCCTGCGCCTCCCTCCGCCTCTGCTTTTATGTAGTTTGGAAGTGCTCTGAAACTGCTGGGCACAGACACTTCTGAAGCTGCGGCAACTTTGCACGGCGCGGTTGTTTTATGTCTGAACTGTACATACAGCAGTGAATAGAGCTCATAAAAGATGGATGTATTCTTGTTCTTTTTGCTGGTTTTGATTTATTATTTACTTCACTTTTTTCAACTCTTCCGAAGTGCTGTAAATCATCTAAATCATTTTTCTCCTCTGCTTGGCTAGTTTGGGGGAGCTGAAGCGAGATGATAGTGCCTCACCTCCTCGGCAGTGCGGGGTTTGCTGGGGGTTTTTCAGGAAGAGAGAGAAAAACCAGGAAATTCGAGCTCTTAACGTCTCTGCAAAGTAGCTCCGAAAGGCTTAAAGGTCTTCTTCCGTCTGCTTTGCAGGGCCTCTGAGGCTCGGCCTTGGCTCAGCTCTGGGAGCTCTCCTGGCTCAGGATTCCTGCCCGTCTGGGGGTGGTTCAGGGAGCGAACCTCACCCTTGGTGCAGGGAAGGTTTGCACACCCTGCCCTGGTCGCGGGTCGGGAGGGCCCTGTCCCCCGGGGAAAGAGGGAACGCGGGCAGGACCCCGGGCCTGGGGTCTCCAGGATGGGGGGCACTTTAAACACAGAGCTCTGCCCCAGGGCAGTGCAGAGGGTCTGGCTCAGAGCTGGGCAGTGCAGGGAGAGCTTCTCGCGGTCTGAGCTCAGGGCCAGCACATCCCAGCACCCGGAGCTTCTCCAGCAACGTCCCCCTGGCCTCCTTCGTGCTGAGGGCAACCGAGCAGGGGCTCCAGCAGGCAGAAGAGAAAGGGAAGTCTGTGTCTGCAGGTGGAACGGAGCACAGGGAGCAGATTTCCAAGGGCACGTTGCTGTTGGAGCTCCCCTCGTGCACCCAGCTCAGCGTGATGTGAGCCCACACCGCACTGCTGGACTGGATTCTGCACAAACCCAGCCCAGAGACTCCTCCAGACCTGCAGCCTTCCTCCCCCAGCACCCCCTTGCTGGTCCCACTGTTTGTCCTGCCAGCTCCCAGCACGGGCACAGGAGGGAGGGGGTCATTCCCAGTACCTCTGAAGGAGGATTTGGCTGTCCCCACTAAATCTGGATCTGAAGGGGTGGAATCTGTGGTGCCCCCTGGACTCAGGAGACCTCCGCTGAGCAGGGAATGAATCCAGCAGCGGAATGAGTCCAGCAGTTCAAGCCCAGCAGAAGCACAGGGTGGCCCTGTCAGAAGCAGAGCAGAGCCCTGGGAGTGCCGAGGGGTCCTGGGGAGGCAGCGGAGGGGGCACAGAGGAGGGCAGGGACCCCTGCATCCCTTTCCGCAGGGGCTGTGGGACAGGGCAGGACCAGAGGGCTCCTCTCACCTCCCCACCCTCTCAGCCAGACCCAGGCACTGCATCCCCAGAGCCAAGAGCGCACCAGGCCCGGGGCTCCAAGCGCCCAGGCAGGGGCTCTGTCTCCTTCCTGTCACTTCGTGTCTCTTATTTTTAGGAGGAATTCAGCTGCAGGGAGAGAAAACGAGCGAGCTGCTAATGAAAGGGCAGCTGCTGCTCCATGTCAGGCGTGTGAGACCCCACTGGGAGCTCAGCTGGGCGCAGTGGGTGGCTGGACACCGTTTATTTCTACATTAGAGCTATTTTCCTCTCACCCTGTCTGCTCTGCGCTCTTTATTTCTGAGTCAGTTCAGCCCCTGTCAGATGGACATCGATGCAGGATGCACAAACCTTCCCAGTACGGGCTAATTTTAGGATAATAGCTGATGGGGGAGGGAGGGTCTTGGCTCAGCATCCCTTCGCATCGATGGCAGAGCTGTCCTTGGTGGTGGCACTACCTGCCCTTGTCTGGGCCTTGCCAGGCAAGCAAAGAGGGGCGTGTGGAACACAGGGCAGAACCTCCAAATCAAATGCCAGGAATTGCCTGTGGGTTTAGGAATCAGAGAATCACAAGGTTTGGGTTGGAAAGGACCTTAGAGCCCATCTCATTCCACTATCCCAGGGCGCTCCAAGCCCCGTCCAGCCTGGCCTTGGACACTTCCTGGGGTCCAGGGGCAGCCACAGCTTCTCTGGGCACCCTGTGCCAGGGCCTCCCCACCCTCACAGGGGAGGATTTCCTCCTAACATCTAATTTAAACCTGCCTCTGCCTGTTTAAAACCATCCCCCTTTGTCCTTTAAGTATCCATCTGTATAAAAATTCCCTCTCCCTCCTGGGCCTGGGAGAAGGTTGTCAGAGCCCAGGGCACCTGTGCCCCCGCAGATGGGCAGGTGGGACGTCACCAGCTGTGCTCGAGGACATCCGTGCCAGGTGTGATAGGGACAGGGTGGCTGCACTCTCCTCACCATGAACTGGTTTTGTGTTTTGAAAGCTGCAGTGTTCTCATGTGGGAATGGGCCTTCAGGGGACAGCCTGGCTTCGCTGGAGAGGTGAGAGGTGGGAGGGCTCTGCAGGGCATTCAGATGTTGAGGATTCAAGAAACAAAACTGTCTCGGCAAAAAACCCCTGAGTCATTTCTTTGTCCTGCATTTTCAATGTCCCATAGGAATTTCTTCACGTTCCCCTCTGAAGCTGTGGCTCTGTCCCCCCTCACTCCCAGTGCTGGGGGGCAGCGGGACCCGGGGAGCCCAGCTCAGCGTGAGCAGCCCTGCAGAGCATCCCTGGGCGCAAAGCTGATGGAGGTGACATTCCTGTCCCAGCCCCGGCCCGGGCTGTGGCACCTGGGCTCTCCTGTGGGGAGCAGGGGGAAGTTCCTTGCTGTCCCTGCCTGTCCCGACTGCCTGGAGCTGTGCAGGTGCTCTCAGTGCAGGTGTGACCCCACAGAGCCAGCTGGGCCCCCGCTGCTGCCCCGGGCACCGGCACAGCTGGACACAGCAGCAGCTTCCAGTGCCATAAAATCGGTGCTGATCAGGAGGCAGGGAGAGCCCAGCTCCGCTCTCAGGGATGAATCACGGGCAGGGGGTGCCAGGGAAGCACCCTGGATTCATCTCACCTCCTTTCAGACGTTTATCATTTTAAGGTCTGAGTTAGCCCTTCCCGGCTGCGGGCTGGGCAGGGAGCAATGGTCACTTCCAGAGGGTCAGGTCAGAGCCAACCAGCGCCGCAAGGCTCTCGAGCGCAGAGCTGGGATGCTCCGAGGTGGGGAATGACATCCAGGAGGGCTGCACAGGGAAGTGGGGCAGAGGGGGGATGATGATGAGGAGGAGGAGGAGGAAGCAGTGATAAAGCCGGGGACCTGGGGGACAACGTGAAGGCCACGTGGCTGTGACCTGCCGGATGCCCTCATCCCCGGGGGGTGCAGGATGCTGCCCATGGAGTGACACATCCGAGCCCCCGGAGCCCACACGGCTCTGACTCAGTCAGCCTGACAGCAGAGGAGTAACAGACTCAGACATCACATTTAAATGCCCATAAATTTGGAAACAGAGCCAGAGCTCTTTAATCTTGGTTCATTTTTTCATTCGTAACGAGATAACAAAGGAAGCCAAGCGCGAGCTCGAGTCATGAATTATTTAGGGAGGGCACATCCATCTCGGGTGGTTTGGGGTTTGCTCTGCCATGCTGGGGTGTGTGGGGTGAGCAGCCCCTGGCCGAGGGCCAGCTGGATGTCGGGCATCCCCATCAGGGTGTGATGCCCTGGAGGCACTGGGGAGGTTTATTCCAGCTCAGCTGGGCACGGGAAGGCACAGGGAGGGCCCAGGCTCTGACCCAGGGCTGTGGCCTCCAGGATGGCTCTGAGGGCTCGTGCACAGCCCCTCTCCTCTTTCCATGGCAGGGATTTTTCCTCCTGGAAAGGGGGGGTATTGCCCCCACACACACTCCCAAAAAAGGATATTTAGCAGACACTTGCCTTAATGCAGAGATCAGAAAGCTCCTTCCAAGCAGGGGAAGGCAGCAACGCCAGGGCCCACAGCAAGATACCTCAGCATGAGCCATCCCTCGAGCACTGCTGGCACCTTGAGACACATGGCATGAGGGACCCCGGCGTCCCCTGGCTGGCTTTGGGGTCAGAACCCTCTGTCCTGGCTCCAGGCCCAGCACAGCTCTGCGGAGGAGGCTGTGCCAGCACCAGGGCAGAGGAGCTGAAGGGGGGAAGCTTTTCCACCCTGCTCAGAGCCTGGTGAGAAGGATGGAGGCTCCTCAGCAGCCTGGAGCACCAATTTCACGGAAATCCATTTATCTCTCCTTCCTGCAACCCTCACGACATGAATAAATGATGATTGCAGAAGTGATGAACCTGCCCCTGTTTAGGTGTGAAATGAATGTTTACAGGCATAGAATAAATCAAGTATCCCACGGGCGAGCAGCGGGATATTAAACCAAACACCTTTGTGTGCTTAGCGCTCGCTGGGAGAGGCCAAAGGTTTGAAGCCTGGCCAGGTATCGCCACCGGCCCCGGCGCGGCAGTGCCGAGCTCCGGGTGCCCGCCCAGCCAAGGCTGGAAGATCCCGGAGGATGTGAGAGATGAGCAGCTCCGGGATGAGCAGCTTTCCTCCTTCTTTCCCCACCTTCCCCCTCTGTCTGAATCCGCACCTCTCTCCCCGCCCAGCGCCACAATCTGCACAGCCTCGAAGAAGTCAGGAATACAATGCAAATTCGTGAAGGATTGGCAAGAAATTGCGTGTGTGCTGGTTGCCTGTCAGCATGCAGAGTACTTCTAATCTTGTCACATAAATAATACGATTATGTAAAATATCAAACAGTTGGAATAAACTTAAAAGCCACAATGTTCTAGTCACAGACTTAATAGAGAGGGGGGAGAAGGGAAAAACAACAAAAAATAAGTAAAATCCCTTTTTTAGTCTGCAGCATGAAGGGGAAATGGCTCCTCTCCGAAATGCTGGAGCCTCCCAGGGGATGAGGAGGTGGGAAGAGGTTGGGGAGACAGAGCTGCTCCTTGGGGCAGCTGGACACAGCCCCGGCCTCACCTGGGCAGGACTGATGGGGAGGAGGGACAGCGGAGCCGTGCTCGGGAGGAGCCTCTGCCAAGGTCACCCAGGACTTTGGGGACACGGCCGGTGTCCCCTGCTCGCTAATTCGCTTTTCCCCACTGAAACCCTCTGCTGTGGTGCTGCTGGCACAGGGCACCCCTCCAGCCACGGGGATTGTCCGGCTGAGAGGGAAACACTGATCCAGCACCCCCCTGCAGGTGCCCGCTGCGCACCCACCCCTCACCCCGCACCCCGCACCCAGCACCCAGCCTGTGCCGGCTGCGGGGCCAGGACCGGAGCAGCGGCAGGCGGAGGGAGGGAGGGAGCGCTGAGCTCCGGGAGCACCATTCCCCTCCCGGCTCTGCATCACTCTGCATCACTAATGCCGTCCTCTATTTGTACCGCCCGCAGTGGTGCCGGCACCGCTGCAGGATGAGAGAGGAGGGAGCGGTGCCCAGGGAGCCGCCGCCGGGATTCTGCTACTGGCCCCGAGATCAAGAGCAGCATGAAAAGCCAGAGTGCCTTTGTTAGAGCTCACTAAAGAGCCCAGGCTGATTGAGATGGAAAACAAAATCCTCTCTTCTTCCCCTGCACAGGCTCATGGACAGCCCAGACCTGAGCCCCTCATGTGCACTGACATGATTTATGGTCATGACCCCCCAAATCCATCTGGGAGCTGAAGCCAGAGCAACCTCAGAGCTTCACCCACAGCCACCCCATGGAATGCACCTGGATCTTCCTCCAGATCTCTGGAACAGGCTCCCCAGGGAATGGGCACAGCCCCAAGGCTGCCAGAGCTCCAGGAACGCTTGGATAATGCTCCCAGGGATGCACAGGGCGGGATTGTTGGGGTGTCTTTGCAGGGCCAGGAGCTGGAATCCACAATCCCTGTGGGTCCCTTCCAGCTCTGGATATTCTGTGATTCCATGATCCACCTTCCCAGGCCGTTCCCCGAGCAGACACAGCACAGCCAAGGCAGGGCAGAGCTTGGCTCTGCTTGGGAAGCACCAGGATTAGGCAATGGATGAGCTGCTTCCCCAGCCTGCCTTTGGTGGACAAAGAGGAGGAATTTTGTGCTGTGGACCATCTTCACAAGAGGCACAAAGCAGCCAGCAGTGCCACCATCCTCAGCGTGGGGCTGGAAACTCCAGCCCTGGAAGCGAAGGGCTCATCCCCGACCAGCCACAGGCCGGGCTCTGCGGGGATCAAAGCGAAGCCTGGCAGGGTCTGGACTGCAAGTCCTGCCCTTCCCAGCCCTCGGTGTCCCCAGCACTCCCCAGAGCCCCCAGGTACGGCGCTGGGATGGGGACAGATGAGATGAGGCCTTTGGGCAGGGAGGACCATCCCTGTCTGCTGGAGCATCTGTGCCCAGCTCCGGTCCGGCTGCCACACTCTGATCCCACTCCCTGCTCTCCCTTCCCTGCTGCATCTCCCATCAACGCTAATCTGCTGCTTCCAGACCCCGACAAGTTTCGGAGACCCCTTGCCTTGGGATAAGCTCCCCCTGTCCCCAGCTCAGCTCTGGAGAGCTCTCTGGGGGCACAGCCCCGGCGTGTGCCCAGGCGGGCAGGGACACGTGGCCGAGGCTGGTGCGGGGACAGGGCCATGCCCGTGGAGCAGTGCCAGGCTGCAGCTGTGTGCCCTGCTCGGGGCAGGGAGTAACTCACGCACTGAGCTGCCCCTTCTGCTTAGCAGAGCGGCTTTGATGAGCCGAGCTGTGGGCAGGGCTCCTGCCGCTGCCGCCTGAGCAGGCGAGAGGGACGTGGGCACTGCCCCTGCCACTGCCACCTGACCAGGGATGTGGGCACTGCCCCTGTCACTGCCACCTGACCAGGGACACAGGCACTGCCCCTGTCACTGCCGCCTGACCAGGGACGTGGGCACTGCCCCTGCCGCTGCTGCCTGACCAGGGACATGGGCACTGCCCCTGTCACTGCTGCCTGACCAGGGACACGGGCACTGCCCCTGCAGCCTGACCAGGGACATGGGCACTGCCGCTGCCACCTGACCAGGGACACGGGCACTGCCCCTGCGGCCTGACCAGGGACATGGCACTGCCCCTGCTGCCTGAGCAGGCGAGAGGGACACGGGCACTGCCACTGCCACCTGACCAGGGAC
>VZTA01006597.1:22711-79394 GCA_013398855.1 Mohoua ochrocephala | reverse complement strand
CCGGGCTGGGGTTCAGCACTGCCCGCTCCTCCCGGCCCCGGGATTCTCTTGGGCTGGGATTCAGCACTGCCCGCTCCTCCCGGCCCCGGGATTCTCCCTGCCCTGACGGGCACAGGCACCCTGCATGGATGCAGAGTCAGCGTGGGTGGAGCAGGGCTGGGGCCAACTCTGCTCCCGGACTCTCGGGGCTCTGGCAGGGATGGGGACAAGAGACAGCCAGGGAAAGCACGGGGGAGGCAAGCAGGATAGAGAGAGCCGGTGGCAGAGAGGATCCAGAGTTTAAGGAGGGAAAGATGAGCCAGGAATTAGCGGTGAGAAAGGGGATGGCCCGTGGAACACTGCGTGGCAAGAGCCAGAGGAACACATGGGGCGGAGGAGGCTGCGGGGGGCGGGCGGACCTGGAAATGCTCAGAACGTGAGCCGATGTGTGTCACCTCAGGACATGGATCGGTGGGCACGGGGGCATTCGGTGGAACGTTGGGCTTGGAGATCTCGAAGGGCTCTCCCAGCCGAAATGACTTCATAATTCCAGCGATGGTGCTGGGAGGCTTGGAGGGCACGGCTCCGGGAGTGACAGCCCAGGGGCTGAGGTGCACGGCCAAGCCTCGTGGGGGGCTTCCCGGGAGCACCCCGAGTGGTGTCCCCATGGATGCACGGGGTGCTGCTGGGCAGGACGTGGTGGGGGGGGCCCGGGAGCGGCTCCTGTGAAGGGCAGGGCTGAAAATGAGGAAAACTCGGCCACAGCTTCCTCTCCAAGGGATCTCAGAGTTTCCAGGCTGTCCCAGCAGGAGCGGTGGCAGTGCCAGGGCGTGGGCACTTCCCCCATGACGGAGGATGCTGTAAGCACAGCTGGATGCTGTAAGCACAGCTGGATGCTCACACCCAGCCCAGCAAACAGGAGACAGCCTGGCCTGGCGGGCAGGGGCTCTGCAGGGACCCTCAGCCTGTGCTCCCTGCCTGTGCCAGGGGGTCTCCAGGGGGATCTGGGGGTATCCTGAGGCACCACGTCCTCGTGGAAGGCACCACGTTCCCCGGCACCCAGCGAGGCGCCGGCACAAAGACTGCGGCTGGATTTTATTTTTATACTTCACCTCCCTGCCCCCTTTGTAGAAATGACATAATTATGGGGATTTAATGTTCCACTGCTAAATTTCTTCATTTTTCAGGATAATTTCCACTATTTCATCAAGGAATAATTAATTGCATTGTCTTTAATCAGTTGTTTTACAAATCCAGCAGCGCAAGAAATTTTCATAGCCAGACAATGCAGGCAGCTGCTCTTCCCTTCTGGGTGTATTAATGAAGTGAAAGAGCTCGAGCCGGGAAAAAAAATCGGCTGGCAAAAAAAGAAATCTATTGACGGAGAGATTGAAAAGACGACAGTGTAATCCCTTAATGTGTGTGCTGGGGAGGCAGAGGGGAGAGATGGAGCCCAGGTGTGAGGGCAGGAGGAATTGGGCTGCTGGGGCTCAGGGCTCCAAAGCCTCCTCTCCCCTCCCAGGTCCTCAGCATCGGATTTTAATGTGGGGGTACACAGGGGTGTCAGCACTCGTGAACATGTGGGTGCATAACAAATCACAGTCATGGAATCACGGAATTCCAGAATGGTTTGGGTTGGAAGGGGCCTCAAAGCTCATCTCGTTCCAACCCCCTGCCATGGGAAGAGACACCTTCCACTATCCCAGGTTGCTCAGGGTCCCCGACAACTTCACCCTGAACACTTCCAGGGATGGCAAAGTGTCTGGAAATGTCTAAAAGTGTGAGGATGCTTGTGCACAAATGCACAGATGTTTATCAAAGGGCCAAAACTGGATTTTAAACAGCCATCTGAAAACAAAACAAAAGCCCCCCAGGCCCTGGGGCAGGGGATGTGATGGATGTGGTGTCAATGGAATCAGAACTTCAGCCTGGCTTTCCTCTTCCCTCAGCCCCTTCCCTCCCTGCGTTTCCCAGAGTGACCCCATCCAGGCACAGACTGGGCCCCATGGAGATCCCCTGGGACCCCAGGGGGATGCATCAAGTCCAAAGCCGTCCCAAAGGTCTCTACTCCGGCATCTCTGGGGGGTCTCATCTCTGCCCCACTGCCTTGGGGCTCCCACCCTGGCTCTGGCCTCTCCTGCCTGCCCTTGTGTGGTTCCAGGCACCCCTGCCCTGCTCTGGGCCAAAGGGAAAAGAGAAGAAGCAAAGAAGTGATGAGACACCCCAGATCCCAGATCCCAGATCCCTCGGTGTTCCCTCGCTCCTGCTCGATGCAAGGCTCAGGTACTCCACGTGTGGGAGGGAATGAGAACAGAATCCCAGAATGGTTTGGGCTGGAAGGGGCCTTAAAAATCATCTGATTCCAAACCCCTTGCCCTGGGCAGGGAATTCTTCCACCATCCCAGGTTGCTCCAAGCCCCGTCCATCCTGGCCTTGGACACTTCCAGGGATGGGGATCAGTTGGTCCTTGTGGACCTCGCCGTCCATCCGGGTCCCAGGGAGCGTTTTCCATCTCAGTCACTGGGATTAACCTTCTCCATCCCTTGGCACAGTGCGGTGGATGGTGGAACACAGCCGGGCAGCTCCTGCTGAGCTCTCCCGTGGCCCTGTGCCACAGGGCGGGGTGGACGCTCACCCCTCCCAGAGAGGGCCCATGCCAAGGTCCAGCACTTGGATCTGGCCTGGGAGCTCCAGATCTCCTTGCAAAGTGCAGCTGTGGATGTGTCACCCTCGAGGAGGGTGGGACAGAGTGAGGACAGAGCTTTGACAGGCTGCTGTCCCCAAACCACCCCATGCCAGAACACCTCCTTCCCTCCCAGGCACGGCAATGCTGGGACCTGGCTGGGCCCCCGTGGGTGGGTGGCTGGCTGAGCTCTCTGGGGGATCAGGGCACCATTCCCCTGCTGGGGACACCTCTCTCTCAGATATTCACTCCTCCAGGCAGTGGCACAGGCTGCCCGGGGCAGGGGGGCTCAGCATCCCTGGAAATGTTCAAAAGGTGGATGTGGGGTTCAGTGGTGAACACATCAGTGTTGTGTTGGTGGTTGGACTCAGAGGACTTTTCCAGCCTCAGTGATTCCACGGTTCTGTTCCAGTCCTTGCACAGCACTTCCATCAGGAAATCTGAGCAGCCTTTACCAGGAGGTCACAGGGTTTACCCTAAAATGCTGAGCAGGGCTCTGCACAGTGAGCTCGGTGTTTTTGGCACAGACACAGGAGTGGCCACGCTCAGGGTGCTCTGTGACTGACCAGGAGCCCAGCAGGGGCCAAATAACCCTGAATTAGCCCAATTCAAACAGGGCGAAGGGCCAGGTGAAGGCCAAGAGGTTGGAAAGGGAGGGAAAAGGTTTCCATCAGTCCTGATTTGATTTCAGCTGGAAATCAGTCAGATGGAAGTATCCTGCAGATGGATACGTGGAGGGGCAGCCCTTGGAGTGACCCAGGAGCACTGAGGGTGTGCTGCAGCATTTCCAGCTGAGAGGGGCCCAGCAGCACCGCAGCACCGGTGCTGCCAGCTCTGTCCATGCATTGAGGAGCACAGTGTTCATTTTCTCATGAGGAAATGAGTGCCCTGAGCCTCTGGGAACTGTTTGCATCCAGCAATTCTTTCTCAGCCTGAGAGGGCTCTGACTCCAGGCCTGGGCAGCTGAGGACAGCTCAGGATGTGGTGTTGCAGTGCCCCAGCTGTGGGAGGGTCCAGCTGAGAGAAGGAGTTCAAAGGCCATAACCTGGAGAAACTTCAGGACCAGCCAGTCCCTCTGGAGCTTGGGATCAAAAGAAATCATGGTTATTCTTTACTCAGAGGGTGGGGAGGCCCTGGCACAGGGTGCCCAGAGCAGCTGTGGCTGCCCCTGGATCCCTGGCAGTGCCAAGGCCAGGCTGGACATTGGGGCTTGGAGCAGCCTGGGACAGTGGGAGGTGTCCCTGCCAGGGCAGGGGGGGCACTGGATGGGCTTTAAGGTCCCTTCCAGCCCAAACCGTGCTGGGATTCCATGATCCTGTTTGTCTGTCAGAGAGAGCAGGGGCAGCACTGCCAGAGCCGTGCGTGCTGTGCTCTTCAGCTGCTTTGGAGCACATCTGTTTGCAGCTCTGTAACAGCACAGGGGCTGGGCTGCTGAGCTTTTCCCTCGGTATCTGTTGCAATCAGGTGTCTCAGGGTTTCCCCCGGAGGCCTCAGTGCCAGTAAAAAGCAGCCGGTGTTGGGAAGGAGGGCCCTGTTCCTACAAGCAGGGTCATTGTCCCGCTCTGCAGGGACACGAGTTACGCCAGCAGGGGCTGGGGGCATCTCCCCTCCTCAGCCAGAGACAAGCAGCTGCACCGGAGATAAGGACAAGATAAGAACCCCCCTTCCATCCCTCATGCCCTTGCTCAGGTGGAGGAGGAATAAGCAAGGGATTTAATCCTGCTTATCTGGGAGGGCTGGGAGAGGCTGGCTGGCTTCGCAGCCGCCCCGCAGAGAGGAGAACAGCCCAGCAGAGAACCAGGAGCGGCTGTGCACGTTCGGGATCCATGTGTGAGGGAAGGGGAGAGCCGTGGGGACGGGAGGAGGTGCTGAGAGAGCACAGGGCAGACACACGGCTGAGGGCAGCCCAGGCTTCCCCAGCCGAGCTCTGGAATGCCTGGAGCTGCTGCAATCGGGCAAACTGAGCTGCCTGGGTGCGGGTGGGGAGGGATGGAGGGATGGAGGGATGGAGAGATGGAAGGATGGAGGGATGGAGGGATGGAGGGATGGAGGCATGGAGGGATGGAGGCATGGAGGGATGGAGGGATGGAGGGATGGAGGGATGGAGGGATAAAGGAATGAAGGGATGGAGGGATGGAGGGATGGAGGGATGGAGGGATGTGCCACGGCTCTAAGCGAGGAGCAGAGGCTGGATGCAGGCAGGGAACGGCAGGCGTCAGGGAATCACCTCAGGTGTGCCCACCATCTGAACGTTCATGCCACGCCGGCTCCCTGGCACAACAGAAACACCAAAGTTGCACTCACCCCCCGCCCAGGAGGGTTGAATTCCTAATTCCCCTTCATGAATATGCACAGTAAGTACCAGAGCGCTCTCCAACCCGGCCCTGGCAGCAGAGCCATGTGATTTAACGTGACCGATCACCCCGTGCCCAGCACAGAGCCCACGCTAAATACCCACAGGATCCGCAGAGTTAAATTATTTGAAGGAAAATGCAGCTCTCACATAATTTTCCGTAACAATCAGTACAATCGCAGGCAGCCTGCAAATATTCCGAGCATGGAGAGGAGCTGATTCTCTCTGGGGAACTCCCTGCCCTGCTCTCAGAACGCCGCCTCCTACAGCAACACCTTCAACAGGTTTCCGTGTGAGGAGTGTGGTCCTCGTTATCAAACTGCTTTATACAGTTATCACCCCAAACTGCTCTGCAACGTAAACATATCATTCCTGGGAGAAGCTGTCAGGGAGGGCCAGGCTGCAGCCTGCAATTAAAGCCCCAAACAATGCAGCCCCATAAATCACCGGCACCACGGCCGGTCAGTGTCGCCAAGCATGGAGTGAGGATCTTAATTACATTTAGACCAAACAAGTGGTAGATTATTTATGGGATACTGTAAGTGCCTGACAATGGGTAGAAAGTCATTCCACACGCATCCCTGGGCATTTCGGAGTCCGGCTGAAGAGGTAGGGAAAGAGAGGGAAAGAAGTGGAGCCAATATTCATCACCGAGCAAAATTGGAAGGGAAAGAGCTGTTGCTTTAAATAAGGCCCAATTGCATCATCAATTTAAAAGCAATAGCAGCAGCTTCTGGAGAAAGCAGCAGCTGCCACAGGTGGCCAAACAGCTGGAGAGCTGCCAGCACCCACGGAGCCACCAGGAGCCGGTGCTTTGTCACGCTGTGGCTCAGCTTTAACCCTTCTGCTCAGCGCCCGGGCCTGCAGAGAGCCCTGCTGCACCCAGGGGCTCTGCGGGGCTCTGGGGGGCTCTGGGACAAGGTGGGACCCGCTCCACACATCGCCCATCGTGCCCTGGAGCTTGCAGCTGGATGTCAGCACGTTCCAGATGTGGCCAGGGCTAGAGGATGGAAGCTGGCAGGGAGAGATCAGGGATCAGCTGGGGTCACATGAATCTGCCTCCAACCATGGGCCACCCCAGGGCTCCTGGATCCTGCAGAGCCGTGCTGTGCTTGAGGCCCAGTTTGGTGCATCCTTCCTGCCCAGTGACCTCGAAAAGTGGAGGCTCCTCTGCTCAGGGTGGTGGTTTCAGAAAGACCCGTGCTTGTCCCCGCGCTGTTTAGACACAGGAATCCTTCTGGAGAAGCTGTTTGCTCATGAGAGCTTTCTCCAGAGAAAGATCCTGAAACATGAGAGGGTCTGTCCCACCGCCCTGGGCTGAAACAGCCCCCCAAAAGCTGTGAGAGGGTCAGGCTTGTTGGCTGTGGCTGGACTACAGACCTGCAGTCCCTGGTCACTCCGGGCCATGCAGCCAGGCCGGGGTGTCAGGGGGTTCCTGTCCGTGTTGGTGCATCCCACAGCGTGTGAATGGATTAACAATATGGAATCACAGGATCACAGAACACCCTGAGCTGGAAGGGACCCACAGGGATCATCCAGTCCAATCCCAGGCCCTGCACAGACACCCCAACAACCCCACCCTGGGCATCCCTGGCAGCGCTGCCCAAACGCCCCTGGAGCTCTGGCAGCCTCGGGGCCGTGCCCATTCCCTGGGGAGCCTGGGCAGTGCCCAGCACCCTCTGGGGGAAGAACCTTTCCCTGATCTGCAGCCTGAGCCTGCCCTGGCCCAGCTCCAGCCGTTCCCTGGNTGCCAGCACCCTCTGGGGGAAGAACCTTTCCCTGCTCTGCAGCCTGAGCCTGCCCTGGCCCAGCTCCAGCCGCTCCCTGGGTGCTGTCCCTGTCCCAGGGAGCAGAGATCGGAGCTGCCCCTCGGGAGGAGCTGCAGCCCCCGCTGAGCTCTGCCCTCGGTGTCCTCTGCCCCAGAATGTCGGACACACGGACATTCCTGGGTCTCCTCGTGTGACCTGATGCCACCAGGCTGGTGGGTGCAGTGCCTGTGCCCCCCCGCGCCAGGGAAGGGCTGGAGCAGGAGGGCTGTGGAGATGCAGATGGGCTCCAGAGCGGGATGCTCTGATGTCAGACAGCTCATCCAGACCACGGCGAGCTGCTGGGAGCCCTGGGGCACTCGGGCCACTGGCTGGAACATGAACATTGTCAACATCATGAACGTGGCTCCCGCTCACACCAGGGGGACGCTGCCTCCAGCCCCTCCAGCCAACCTCGGGCGGTGACTTTGCCAGTGCCTGTCCCCAGCCCTGGCTGCTCTCAGTGACCAGCCGCCGTCTCGCCGCTGTCCCCGTGGGTCTGTCTGCCTGTGCAGCCAGTGCTCAGCCCAGGGCCACGGCACAACAAGGGCTGCCAGCCCCGCTTTGGGTCCAGACCCTCCCTCTTTGGGTGCAGACCCTCCCTCTTTGGGTCCAGCCCTCCTCCACAGCCTGGGGCAGGCCAGCAGGGTTGGGTTCAGCGTTCAGACGGGCACTGCTTGTCTAGACAGTGTCAGGGGGTGGCTGGGGGGTGTCCTTCAGCCCATGGCTGGCCAAACTAGGTCAGAGGAGTCTGTTCTACCAGCAGCTGTGTATTGCTACTGGCCCTCTGGCGTGGGACACGTAGTTCCAGCTGAGCTGCCTGAAATCAGGCAAGGTGATCACATCTCCAGGAGCCTCTGGTCCTTCTGCAGGCAGTGTGGCTCCCTGTCCCATCCCCTCCGTGCCTGAGTGGCCATGGGGTTTGCCAGGCTCCTCACACAGTGGCTGTGAGCTCAGGAGCAGTTCCAGGCAGCGAGGCTGTGTTTCTTTTAGGACAGACCTGAGGCTCTGGCCCAGCCTTTTAGGCCAAGAAGGGTGGCATGGGCAGTGCCATCCGTGCCTGCAGTACTGAGCACCACCTGCCCATAAATAAGGGACAACCCCCATGTGTGTGCATCCCCACGGTCACTTTTTTGACCCAGCAGAAGCAAATATTTCCCTTCTGCCGTGCCATGAGATCCCCGGTGCCTCTGGCTGGGCAAGAGGCTGTGCTGTCTGCAGAGAGCTGAGACAGGATCGTTCCCGGGTCCGGGAAAAGCCGTGAGCAGGGCCAGGACCGCGGGTGTTAATGGAGGCAGATGACACCAAGCCCTAATTGCCCGGCAGACTGATGGATCAAGCTGACAAGCCCAGCTGATCTCAGGCGCTGGTCCAAGGCCACACCACGCCACGAGGTGGCCAAGGCTCCTGATTGATGCCAAGGTCACGGCAAGGCACAGCGAGGGGGAGGAGTGGGAGCCCACTCCTCGCTGGGGGTTACTCACCAGTGCTGGCCCTCGAGCAGCCACTGCGCTCCCCGTCCGGGCCACTCCGCGCCCAGAGCCAGCTGGGGACGGGGATGTCCCGGTGTCCTCGCACGCTGGGCGCTCCTCAGAGGGTGCAAAGCACTTTGAGGAATTGGGAGTTAATGCTCCCCCCCCTCTATCCCCCCGTTCCTGTCTCAGCAGCCGACAGGCAGTAAAAGACCCTTCGCAGTTGTCAAGGCAACGCCGTATCATGAAGACGGTGCCGTGAAGTGGCAGCAGCCGAGGGCTCTGCTCTCCCTCTCCTCTGCTCTCCATCTCCAGCGCTTCCCTCTCGAGGCCGCGCTGCCGCTGCCAGTGATGCCGCTTTGAGGGCAGCCCGTGGGGATGTGCGGGTGGGCTCATCCCAGCCCGCCCGCTCCTGGCCCCCCTGCTCGCTAAGGGGGCCGGTGGTGATGTGGGACCACCCCCGCGGTCCCTGCCCCCCTGCCCTGGTGCCTCAGGCTCTGCCCTGACCACCTTCCCCGCAGGCTGTAACCCCACACCGGCCACCAAGCCGCACCGAAGGCACCCACTTTCTGCTGGATGAGACATCCACGAGCCTTCTCCCTACACCGACGGTCCTTGGGGTTCCATGGGGGACTGTCTGCACCCCGTGGAGTCAGCAGGCCCACAAGGAGCCCTGCTGTGTCCGTGCTGGGATCTGCCACAGGCAGAGGTGAACCCCGCTTTGGACAGCCCAGCAGGGACCATCTCCCTGCAGCTCCCCCCTTTCTCAGCCTGCAGAGGGACTGTGGAAGGGATCCCGTAGTTTGTCCTTGTGGGGGCATCTTTCCAGAGGGGAATACGACCCTCTCCATCCCCAGTGCAGCCCAGAGCATCCCTCCTGTTGGGGGAACCACAACAGCTCCTGGGCACGGTGAAACGGGTGGGGATGAGCCTTTGCAGGTGTCTCCCATGGGTCAGGCTCCCCACGGAGACCGACAATATCTGCAGACAAGGAGAGTTTCCTTTGGCAGCAGCCCTCCGGGAAGGGGGTTGCTGGAAATGCTGGGTGCCTCTGGGGACGAGCGGGGAGAGGAGAAGCATTCCCTGGATGGAGAGGTGTGGATGGGCTGATGCTCAGGGCTCTGGAGGATACACCTGGTGCAGGGCTCCCCACGTGTCTTTGTCAAGTCCCAGAGCAGCATCACAGCCCCGGGAACCCCGGGAGCCCTGGGATCTCTGGGAGCTGGGCATCACCTCTGAGTCCTGCTGTTGGCACTGCCGATGGTTGACTCCTGATGGACTGGGAGCTGGACACATGCCCGGGTCCCTGCCGGGTCTCTGCTCAGTGTGGGGTGCTCTAGGGCCAGCCCTATGCTGAGGAAAGAAACGGGGATCATTCCCATGGGAGAATGGGGTTTGGAGCAGGGCAGTGCAGTCACAGACCCATGGAGAGGGCTAAGGGCCACGAGCCCTTGTCTCAGGCCAGGTGCCCATGTTCCCACCCGCCTGGGTCCCCCCGTCACCCCGTGTGGCCCTGCCAGCCCAGTGTGTCCCCAGAGAAAGGTGCTGAAACAGGACCCGTGAGCGTGGCCAGGCTGGGCGCTCGCAGTGCTCAGCACAGGGGCTGTGGGAGCAGATGCTCATCCTCCATCCGCTTGGCATTTCCTGATGCTCTTGACTCCAGGGAAATGATTGCTCTGCTCGGAGGGATCTATAAATAGACGCTGCCCACGAACCTGCTCTCCCCGGGGCCAGGACGTGGCAGGAGCTCAGTGATTGCTGCCACGGCTGACACCCGGCCCCACCGGGGTCAGCGCTCTCTGCCAGGCTCCCTGACCCGCCCAGCCTTCCTCTGCCTCGCGGGAGGCGAGGACACCAAAGACATTGATTTTTCCTCAGGTGGGCAGTGCCTGGGCAGGTCTGGCAGAAAGGAGGATGAGAGACAGGATCTCTCTGTGGTGCACAGGCACTCCGGGGTGGCATTGCCCTTGGTGTCACATCGCTCCTGGCTGAAGCCCCCTCCCCACAGGAGTGCTTTGGGCCGGGGGCTGCCTGGCCACCCCTGTGCCCACAGACAAACAGTGGCAGTCACTAAGGGCTCCCTGCCTTTGTCCTCACCAGGTCCTGGCAGAGCTGTCCCCACTGTGCACCTCTCGGGCAGCTCCCTGCTGTCCATGGCTGTCCCCAGGACAGAGCCCTTGGCAGGGACAGCCGTGGACATCTCCCCATTTGTCACTGTCCCCTTTGGGAGCAGCCGCGGGAGCACAGCCTGATGGCTGGGCACTGGTGTGTCTGGGCTAACGCCATCCCTGTGAAGGGTTGATCCAGAAGTTTTCCACAGCTTTACAATCCCAAAATTAAAACTTACAAGCCAGGGGAATTGGAAAGGAGTTAGAGAGGATGCCAGTCAAGATCTGAGCTCTTAAACCACTTGGACTCAGACTGAGAAAGGATTTAAACCCACTGGAGCTGCACAACCAGCCCACAGCAGTCAGCCTGCCTGGGGCTGAGGCTCTCCCCAGCCACGATCCCAGCACATCCCTCTGCTCCTGGAGAGCTGCTGCTGCTTCCCCAGCACTGTGCTGCCCCAGGGGCTCCAAACAGCCTGCCCCGAGCCTGGGGGAGGTGCTGCGGGGTGATGCCTTCCCCACGAGGGATCATCTGAGCACAGTAACCACAGCTGGGGGTGGGGGCTCTGCCTCCCCACAGATTTCCAAAATCAGTCCCAGGCAGCACTGGGATCAAAGCCAGGCTTTTCGCCATGGGAAATGACAGCACCAAGGAGGAACCCAGAAGCAGCCAGAGTCTGGGGACGCTCTGGCGTGTGGGATGCAGGTTCAGGTCTTGGTGAGCACTGGGCTGTCCATCCCCACCAGCCCCGAGGGGACACCAAGGCCTCATGGAGAAGCTTTTCCCCTGCAGCCGTTCGGCTCTGGGGGCACATTTTGGCACGGCTCCCTAGGGATGCACTGGGGTTTCCCTGGAGCGGAGAGGACAGAGGTCCCCCGGCAGAAGCCGTGCAGATGCTGTCGGTGGGGCCGAGCTCTGCTCCTGCCGAGGCTGTGAGGGGGAGGGGACTCGGCGGGACGAGCACAGCTGCCAGGGACGGGCAGGATGCAGCCGGTGGGTGAGTCCTGGAGAAGAGGGGCCTTTCCAGGAGGAGGTGGATGCCAGCGGCGGGAGCCTTTCCTTAATGCATCTCCCGCTGCGCCCTGCCCGATGACGAGCTTCCTCGGAAAGGAGGGGACAGGACGAGAACGACCTCCCCACCCTGCCAGCTTGGAAAACCTCACCCGGGCGATGCCAGGATGTGTTGTATCCCGTTGCCATGGCAACTGGCATCTCCCGGTGCTGAGGCGGGCGTGTGTGCGGAGTCACGGCACGGGAGCCAGGCATGGTCTGACCCCGGCCGGCGGGCACACGGGGAGCAGGGACGGGGTCACTCGTGCGGGGTGCAGGGCACGAGGGGTGGCACCGGCGTGGGCAGCAGCACTGAGCCACCTTCAGCGCGCTCCAGAGCCTGGCACAGCCCCACTGGAGGGATGGAGAGACAGGGACCGGCAGGATGGGGGGTCCAGGGAATCCTCACTCGGGCAGAGGGGCTGCGCAGTGCGAGCTGGTGACATCCCCTTCTGCAGCCTGGGGACAGCCCTGCCTGGTGCCGGGCCTCGCTCCCTGCACCAGCTGCCCTTGCAGCTTCCTCCTCCTCAGAAAGGCTGGAGAATTCTCCCCGGAATCTCCCAAAGAAGCTCAAATCCCTCTGTTTTGGCTGCCTGGCTGGGAAGCGAGTAGGCACAACGCCGTGGCTTCATGGGGTGTTCACCCAGGGTGCACAACCAAGGGTCCCTTTCCAAATCCTGCATGTCCACGTTTTCCTAACGACAGGCACGGGGCTGTGCTGCCCAAGCACGGGGATCTGTTCCTCCTGGGATGCCTGGCACAGGGGACCACTCTCTGTGGGTGGACTCGAGGAAGGAGGAGTCAGCTTCCGCCTGTCGCGTTATTTAAGTGACACCTACCAGGCACCAAGGTCAAGGAGACCAAATTTTTCCATCTCAACTTGTTAGAGAACGGAAATGTTTCAACCCAGCAGTGGAATATTATCCCTTCTGCTCCTCCCAGCTTGAGTGATTACAGTTTTCCTCCAAAAAAGCAAAAATGAGGACAAAAATTAGCTTGTGGGTTTGCTATCACGGCATCCCCCTCCTTTGCTTGGGGTGGAAAAGGGGATGGAAAGGGAGAAGGTTTGAGGTAGGAGAAAAAAAACCCTAACCCCCAAAAGCTGTGTTTAATTTAATGAAAAATTACAAGAAAAAACCAAAAATGCTTCTGAAATCCTTTTCAAAACGAGCAACTTTCTACCAAGCAGCCTCGTGTGAGCAGCACCACGGCCTTTCCCCAGTCCCCCTCTCCGGGAGCACTGGCTCCTGCTGTCAGTGCTGAATCTCACTGGAAACCCGTTTTCCAGCAGAACGTCCTTACGGAGGAGCTGTCCCCGTGCCACAGCAGCATCCGTGGCGCTGGTTTTACCGGCAGGCTCATTTCTCCCGGCAGCAGCCGAGGGATGACCCTGCCCCACTGTACATCACACACAGGGACAGCCCCGAGCGCTGCAGAGCCTGCTACAGCACAAATCTTGTCAGAGGATACTCAGCCCCACTCCTCCCCCTCAAAAAAAAAGAAGATTAGTTCCTCCTCTGACCAATTCCAGCCAATTTATCCTGCTGCATCCACCCAGCGCCAGTGACATCTCACTGGAGGCATCAGGGTGGGGATGGAGAAACCAGAGGGAGTGAAATCTGCTCTTCTGGAAGCAATAAATGCCTCCTGCCTTTTCCAGGCACTTCCTGACCTTGCTGCAGCTGATGGGCAAGTTTATGATCTTGCGTTTTAGCTAAATGGAAGAGGCAATTATTTTTCCTTTTGGATTAAAGTGATTTTAGGAACAGAAATGCTAAACAAGAGGAGAGCCTGGCAAAAGCCAGCCCAGGAGGAAAACTGGGGTCTCCTAGGAGAAGAGCTAGAGATGGAAGGGCTGGCAGGAGGCAGCTGCAGAGCAGAGGCCAAGCTGGGTGATGCTGGAGGGGAGGCAGGGGCACTGCTGGCACGGGAACTGCCACGGAGCAGCCCCCCGGCCCCAGCAAAGGGCTCTGCCAGGGAAATCCCTGCTCCTTCATCACCGGGAGCAGCTCCCATGGCCTCGGGGCTCGCGCTTCACTCAGACTCAGGGATAACTCGGCAGAAAAACCCCTGATGTGCTTCAGCATCTCTGCCCCGCTGAGCTGCAGCCCTCCCCTCCTCCCCTTGCAGGGTCTTGGCTGGCAGCCGCTCCCCAGCCCTCGCCCCAGAGGAGGAGGAATTAACCCCAGCGAGCAGTCGGGAGAGGAAAGGAGCCCCTGAGCTCATCTGCCCAGGATACGGGCACAGCCCGGGGACACAGCCCTCACCGGCCCTGCAGCAGGGCAGACCCGGAGCAGATTTCACACGGACACGAGTGCCTGAGTCCTTTCCTCACCTATTCCCTCCCATCGGTGGAGAGGAGGAAGGAAGTTGGGAGGATCAGCCCCGTGCTGAGGCAGCAGAGGGAGTTTGGGCAGCTCCTCCCGTGAACCCCCTGCTCTTGCTGCCGGTGGTGTGGGAGGCTGGGCAGGGCCCCGGGGTGGGATCGTGCTCCTCTGTCTGCTCCAGGTACCAGGCTGAGCCCTGCCCGTAGCTCAGCACGAGGCTGCCCTGAGATGCCACCTGAGTGAAGCCACCCAGGCTGTCCCTGCTCCCTCCACCAGCATGGGTGTGCCTCAGCTCGGGCACTGCTGGCAGCACGAGCTGACCCAGTGCCACCAAAAGGTGCCCATTCCTCTCTGCGGGGTGGAAAACAGCAGAATGTAGACGAGAACAGGCAGCCTGTGAGCCCAGAGTCACTGCTGTGCGGTCCTGCCAGACCTCCTGGCGACCCTCACCCATGGGCAGAGGTGCTGGGAACCTCGCAGAGAACCTCACGGGGTCACTGCTGAGGGGGAAATTCTGCCTCTTTGGCCCAAAGCAGAGCAAAGATGAGTTAAGTGGATTTCCCTGTAGACCAGGTGTGACCTGGACCCTCAAGCTGGACCATGCCAGGGCCCTGCCATCCTTCTCCAGGGAAAGGCTGCAGCACAGTTTGTCCTGGGGCTTTGCTGGTTCCTCTCTGAGGACGCCCTCAACCCTGAGCAACTTTCTCTGCTTTTTCTTCTGCTTTTCTGCCTGTCTCTGATCCCTCGCTTTGCAGCAGAGATCTCGTCCGTGATGGGCTCCCCGGGACAGAGAGGTGCCCACAGGGTGAGGACGCAGGAGCCCCGGGCACAGGGATGCCCGTGGTTAACACCTCCTGAAGCACAGGCAAAGCTCAGGACTCATTTCCTTGCTGGAGCCTCTCCAGGTGGCTCTGACCAAGATCTCCCCACCTGGGTGAGGATTCTCTGGCTTTACAACAAACCTGGCACAGGGACTGGTGCTGGGGTTATATAAGGAAACACAAGAAAGGTGTTGAGCGTGTCCAGAGCTGGAGCCCCTCTGGAGCCAGGCTGGGAGAGCTGGGGGTGCTCCCCTGGAGAGGAGAAGGCTCCAGGGAGAGCTCAGAGCCCCTTGCAGGGCCTAAAGGGGCTCCAGGAGAGCTGGAGAGGGACTGGGGCCAAGGCCTGGAGGGACAGGAGCCAGGGAATGGCTTCCCAGTGCCAGAGGGCAGGGCTGGGTGGGATCTTGGGCAGGAATTGTTCCCTGGGGGGGTGGGGAGGCAGCCCTGCAGCCAGCCCAGGTGCTGCTCCTGTCACGGGCACAGCCTCTGCATCCCTTCCCAGGCTGCCTGCAAGAGCTGCTGCTTCCGTGGGTAAGTCCAAGCAAATAACGACACTTGGAAGGAGATGCTTTTCTTTTGGCAGCGAAAAGGTGCAGAACAAATATGTTTTTAATAAACATTTTGACTGAAATTGAGCTTTCTCACCGCAGGAATTTGATTCTTGTCATAATTGCGCTTTTCAACAGGAAAAATAGGTGTTTGGTCAGGTGGCTGGGATGTCACTGAGCATCACACCCTGGGTAGCCGGGTCCTGCAGGGATGAGCAAAGGCTCAGGGCTGACAGCTCTGCCTGCCCAGCGTGGGCTGGCAAGGGGGAGGGCAGGGGGCGGGCAGGGGGAGGGCAGGGCATGGGTTTCCTGCCCGCTGGCCCCTCGTTTCCAGGGCTGCAGGTGGGAACAGGGGCAGCCATGCCCCAGCCCCCCCGGGATCTGCCTCCTGCATCCCCGCTCACCCCAAGGCACTGCCAGGGAACAGGCAGATGTGCCAGAGGTGGCGTGGAGAGCAGGACCCTGCCGTCTGTGAGGGACAATCCCTGTGCCTGGCCTCCACCTCTCACCTCCAGAGCTGCTGATCCCAGTCCTGGAGCTCACTGGAGCTGGCTGAGCTGGGATGATGCTGGGAAACCTGGACTGGAAAAAGCCTGGAGAAGAGAAGGTTTTGGGGTGACCTAATTGCAGCCTCCAGCACTTGAAGAGAGCCAACAAGAAACATGGAAAGAGAGAATTTACAAGGGCCTGGAGGGACAGAACGAGGGGGAATGGCTTCACATGGACAGAGGGCAGGGCTGGATGGGGTTTTGGGAAGGAATTGTTTCCTGGGAGGGTGGGGAGGGGCTGGGATGGAATTCCCAGAGCAGCTGGGGCTGCCCCTGGATCCCTGGCAGTGTCCAAGGCCAGGCTGGACATTGGGGCTTGGAGCAGCCTGGGACAGTGGGAGGTGTCCCTGCCCATGGCAGGGGTGGGATGGGATGAGTTTTAAGGCCCTTGCCCATCCAAACCCTTCCATGACTCCGTGATTCTATGACTGACCACGGGCTGGGTGCCCGTGGCTGCTCTGCACCAGAAGCTGCTGGTATGGAAATGGCTGTTGTTCCTCTCAGGGCTGTGCAGAATGAAGGCATCCAGCTCTCTCCTGGTTCATGAGTTTTCCAAACTGGCTGCTGCCCCTCGGCTTGGCTTTCTCTCTCCATCCCAGTGCAGCCCTTCCCCTTCCCCAGCCCATGCAGGTGGCACTGAGATGGGGCCCGTGGTGCCCTGGGAGCGATGCTGGGAGTCTGCCCCGGCGTCCCCCGGTCCTGCACGAGTCAGGCTCAGGATGCCCAGGCTGGCTGGGAGCTCGGAGGCCTGATGGTAATAAATGAGCGAGGAGCACATCTGCACGCAGCGGAGGCGCTCCCTGCCAAGCCGCTGCACTGCAGGACCACTCTCATCTGTCTCTCTTTAACAGGAACAAATGGAAATGAGCGAATCAATTAACACAGCACATTAGCAAAATGTCAGAGCCTCCCCATCGCACTTAACCCTTCCCTCAGCACGGGCTGAGGCGGCAGCGGGGTCACCCCGGCCCAGTCCCGGCTGCAGCCGGCACAGCCTCTCCCCGTGTGCCCGGGGAGCAGAGCCCGGGGCCGGGATCACTGCAGGGACCCCTCCCTGGGGATGGCACGGCGGTGGGAGCTGTGGGACACGGCACAGCTGGTTCGCAGCTCCTGCAGACCCTCCTGGCTGTGGAGAGGAGCTGGCAGCAAGTTCCCTCAGGAGCAGGGACATGTCTGGGTGCCAGCTCCTTCATTTCCCCATCCCTGCCTGGAGAAGCCCCGGTGAGGGCTTGATGTGGCCGACGCATCCCGTGTGCAGAAGCCCCTGGGCATGGAGAAGGGTGGAGCTGGGCTAACCCAGGACAAACAACCAGCACGGGGCTGGGCTTTCCTGCTGGGATGGATTTCACAGCTCTGACCCCCGTGCCACTGTGGGACACGGGATCACCGCCTCAGAGGATCACTTGTCCCTGCACAGCAACCCCGGCACACGTGTGAGCAACAGGAGCATCGAGCCCTCTCTCCTCCTGTGTGCCAGTAAGTGCCACAGGCAACAGGAGAGCTGTGCTAAGACATAATAAACCCTCATCAGCTAATTAATAATTAGAGACACTTGTGCCTGAAAGCCTGGCTCCAGTGGTGGGATGATGCACCTCAGCTCTCCTGCCAGGCACGAGCATCAGATGTCCAAACCATGCAGGGGCTCAGGGCTGATGCGGTCCCAGTTTGCAGGACACAGAGAGCTCCCAGTTTCCCAGTCTGCGGGACAGAGAGCTCCCAGTTTCCCAGTGTCAGCCACAGTGGGCACAACACCTCTTGCTTCTCTCAGCCCCTGTTTGGGAACAAACCCCCTGTGCCAGGGCCTGGGTGTGCACGGTCAGGGTCTCATTTCACCCAGGGCAATCAGGGCATGGCCGTGTGGCTGCAGTGCTCAAACAGGGGGCAAGAGCAGCCACAAGCCCAAGCTATTCCCTCCTTCCTGTGGGGTGGAAACAAGACTCCAAAATCCCAAAGTGGGTTGAAATGAAGCCTCCTCACACGATGGCCCTACAGAGCCCTGGCCTGCAAAGCAGAGCCCTGGCGGGTGCAGCCGCTCTTGGCATCTCCATTCACTCGCTGGGTTTGTGAGCTTCAAACTTCCTTAAAAAAAGTCTTGAGGGGTGTGGAAACAAAAGCACATGTGCAGCATAATTAAGGGAGATGTTGCCAGCAGTGGCTGCTCCTTCGGTGGGTGTCTCTGAGCACATCCCCGTTGTCACCCTGTCTCCCCAGGAAGGCACTGGTGGCCTCACACAGTGAGGTGTGTGCACAGCCCCTGCACTGCCACGGCTCAACACCCACCTGTGCACACACACGGGGTCCTGAGCAGTGCTGCTCCCCCTGAACAGAGATGGAAACTTCCCGGGAGCCACTCAGAAACGCTGGGGAAAACGCTGCCAATGGCCCGAGGTGGACACATTTGGAAGAGGAGAGAGCAGAGCTGTCTGTGGGTAAGAGAGCTGTCACCTTGCACACCCAGCTGTCACCTTGCACACCCAGGGGTGCCAGCGATGCTCTCTGAGGGATGTGGGGATTTGGGGATGAGCCTCTGCAGCCCAGAGTCTGCATAACCCGGCCCTGGGTGATCAAGGCAAAGATGTGATAAACTCCAAGAAGTCAACACATGAATGCCCGGGACACCTCCCCATGTGTGTCACCACTCCTGCCCAGCCTAATGGCCAAGGGTCACACGTGAAGTCCTGCCACGTCTCCCTCTCTCCCACGGACACAGGTGTGGGGCTGGATCAAGCCAGGGCTGGATCAAGCCAGGTCCTTTCATCTTTATTTTCCCCGCTTTTGTTCTTGCTCCAGGGATAACCACAGACCGTGCCGGTCGCGTCCCGTGGTGCTCACAGGGACCCTTTGAAATGCTCCCAAAGCCAAGGCGGATCCCTCCTGAGCAGAGCAATCCCACCAGCCAAATTCCTTCATTGTGCTGTGGGGGGATTACCCACCTCAATGGCCTCTAATCCACTGCCATCGAT
This sequence comes from Mohoua ochrocephala, assembly GCA_013398855.1. Lineage (NCBI taxonomy): Eukaryota > Metazoa > Chordata > Aves > Passeriformes > Acanthizidae > Mohoua > Mohoua ochrocephala. The sequence goes on along the minus strand of VZTA01006597.1, from coordinate 60,736 downwards.
TCCCACAGGAGCACCGGGCTGGAGCTCCCTGCCGCATACAAATCCCGCCGGCAGAATAGGGCCGGATTGTCAAGGCATCACCTCGATTACGGGACGTGGCCCTGATAGCTCGGGGGACTTTGTGTCCGAAGCCCCCCGGCCCCGCAGAGCAGGGTGTGAGAACAGCGAGGGCGCTGAAACAATCGCTGCCATGAATGAATGATGTCCTGGGTGGCTGTGGGCTCTCCCAGCTGGAGATTCCGAAGCGGGGTGGACGCGGCGTGGGAGGAGGTACCGAGCTCAGCGATGCTCCGGGACGGGGCCGTCCTGCGCCCGGTCCCTCCCCGTTCTGGGATGCTCCGGAGAGGCTGCGTGTGCTCAGTGGGGGCATCCGTAATTTGTGCCCGGCTTCCCCGTCCCAGCCCTGTCACGCTGCTCCGCGGGGGCTGTCAGGGCTCGGGGCCGCCGCGCATCAGCGCCGTGGTTAATGGGCATGGCAGGGGCCCGGCTGTGCTGACTGACGTGTCAGACATCCGAGCTGTGTGAGACCTGGCAGCGCTGGCACCGAGCTGCGTGCCAGCCCCATCCCGGGCAGGAGCTGCTCCTCCTCCCCCTGGAACTCCGGGGCGCTCGGGAACAGCGGCAGTGAGGAGAACCGAGCGCTCCCTCGCCTCCCCTGCGTGTGCTCCTGCTGCCTGCAGCACCCCTGTGCAGCACCGGGGTCTCCAGAGAGCTCAGGGGAGTCAGGCTGAGCCCAGGGTGGAGGCAGTGGCCACCGGACAAGCGCCTTGGCTCCAGCCCTGCCGGCCCTCAAGCACCGAGGCTGAGCAAACCTGGGCTCCAGGGCAGCCTGATCTAAACCATGGCAGCAGTTCAGGGTCCGAGCGCCTCTCCCAGCGAGCCTGAGTGTCCAGAGATGCCCACAGCCCTCTGACACCTTTGGGCAGGATGACGAAACGCAGCAGCCCTACAGATCCGTGTGTTCCCTGTGGCTGTGGCTGCAAAGCTGCAGGGCTGTCCCTGCCCGGAGCAGGGTCCTTGTCTGCCCCTCCTGCCTGTGCCTCACACCCTCACGGCAGAAACCTCACAGACACAGCAAGAGACGGCAAATAAAGGCAGGAGAGGGATGGGGATGTGAGAATCAGTCCCACAGGTGTCTGTGGTGGGCTGGCTGGTGGCTCCAGCTCAAATCCTGCTGATATGGGGCAGCCAACCCCACCCAGGGCCTGATCGAGCACTGCTGGGAAGAGGGACTCCTCGGCAAGGGGCACAGCACTGACTTCTCGGCCCAGTGTCACCTCAGGTGGAGTCCCAGCCCCAATCCACCGGGAGATGGGGATCTGGGGAGATGTGCTCTCCCTCCAGACTCTCTCTCCCAGCTCAGGAGCAGTGTCGGCGGTGCTGGCCACACAGAGGTGTAGGTGTGGATGCAGGATGTCCCACCAGTGCTTGGAGCAGGGGCTCTTCTGCCTCTGCAGCTCCCCAGGCTGGCAGTGTGATGCTCTCCAGGAGCACCTCCAGGGTCGGGTGAGCCCATCTCCCGGGGCAGGATGAACCCACGTTCACCGGCTCCCCCACGAGCTTCGTCTGCTGCCTTTCCTGGCTGACACACAACCCCATCCACTCACACTGGAAATTTATGTAAATATGTACATATTTCTCTCCATCTCTCCTTCAGTTACAGTCTCGTTTGCCACTGTTCCCGTCCTCCAAGGGAGGGTTAAGGAGGGCAGTCCAGGCAGTCCCTGCACCCTGGGCAGCAGAGTTGGGGCTGGGCAGCTGCCTACAAAGCAGCCAGACCCCGTGGATGTCCATCCAGCAGTCTGTCCTGACACCCAACCTCTGCAGCCTCACCCAGTGCAAAGATACAGATACAGCCCCAGCGGGACCTGTGCTCTGCAAGAGATTATGCACAACCTTTCTATTTAAAAAAAAAAACCCACGTGGTGAGATTCTTATTTCCAAGCATGTTCACGATCCTTGACTAATCCGTTTCTCCATTCATATTTTTTATCTCTCCATCTCTCCATCTCGCCATCCTTCCCCCCTCCCTCCAGTTCCTCACCCCAGCTCTCTCCCGGAGCCTCCCCCACGCAGTTCGGCTGTAGGGAGCCATCTGTTTGTCTGTCTCTGCAGCCATCTGGGTGTCTGCCTACAGTGTTTGCTGTGTCTCCGAAGCATATACAGCCTGCATGTATAGGTCTAGCAAGGCAGTCTCTCTAAGCTGCGTTCTGTGGGCTTCATTAACATGCAAATTAGCGAGATCTGACTGGCTCACTTAGCTGCTGCTTCTCTTAGACAGCCATGCAACAATGCAAATACTAATGAGGCTCTGGAAATGGCACTTGCTCCATAGCTAAGCAAGCCTGCACTCGGAGCAGGCACTGGCAATCCAGGCATGCCAGCCATCCGCACACCTGCTGGAGGACTCAGGACAGAAGGGATGGGTGATGGATGGATGATTAGGGGCACCGATGCGGAAAAAGAGGCGAGAATTCCCGCTCTGATGGAGATGCCAGCACTCCCAGCCTCAGGATCCTTGGCTCCAAGATCTCTTTGTCCTCGTTGTCACACGCCAGTGCTCTGGACCCCAGCCACCCCCGGGATCCCCCCAGCGTCCCAGCTGACCCGGATCCACGCTGGGCCGGGATGTTTCCCCACTCCAGCCTGCTGGGACCGACCTTCAGCCCCTCCTGGGTTTGACATCTCCGAGGTACCTGGGCACACACTGTGCTCCCTGCCAGGGCTGCTCTCCCCAACTCCCAGAGCCACCTCCCAGCATGGAGAGGACCGAGGAGCTCAGGGACAGACCCTCCACAGGGCTCGGGAGCTGCTCCTGCCTCCCGGGCCCTGGTTGAGAGGCGTGCCAGCCCCTGGGCTCTCCTGCTCTGCTCCCTGCAGGCACAGAACAGGAGTCCGGGTCGCCATGGAGGAAGTTTTCTGTTACTCTTCAGCTCCATCACCTCCTCTAATGATAATTCAACCATACACCTCCTTGTAAAACATCGGGGATGATCAAACGCTGTGCAGCGAGATGAAGGCACCTCATCTTAGGAACCCGGCTTCCGTATTCCTTTTTATCCTGGAGATAAAATAAAGAACCATTTGCTCTGGCTGCCGCTGCCATCTCCTGCCTCTCCTCACCCACGCCGCTCCCCACCCCCCTGGGAGGGAACACCGCAGAGCCCCGGCTGCTGCTGCACCCCCGGCCCTTTTCATCTCCCCCTGACGCCGTCACAGGAGGAGCACGGAGCAGCTCCTGCGGGCTCGGGGGGGCCCAGGGGAGCACAGAATCAGAATTTCCTGAGCTGGGAGGGACCCACAGGGATCATCCAGTGCAGCCCCAGGCCCTGCACAGACACCCCAACAACCCCACCCTGGGCATCCCTGGCAGCGCTGCCCAAACGCCCCTGGAGCTCTGGCAGCCTCGGGGCCGTGCCCATTCCCTGGGGAGCCTGGGCAGTGCCCAGCACCCTCTGGGGGAAGAACCTTTCCCTGACCTCCAGCCTACATCTCCCCAGCACAGTCTCAGGGATGTCCCTGTCGCCCCTGTGGCAAGGTGACATCATTGTGTAGGTTCCCATGGCTGCTCCCCAGTGCAAAGCCAAGGCAGCCGCCACACACATCCTGCCCCTCCTCAGGACAGCACTCCACCCCCAGGCCCAGAGATGTTCACCAGTGCCTTGGGCGCTGCGATGAGGGACAAAAGCCAGCCTGGGGTGAGGGAGTGGGGGGATTTGGGAGATGGTGCCGAGGCCAGGGCAGGTGCTCTGGGGCTGGGAGGTGAAGCACACATGGAAAACAGATGCTAAATGGGCAGGATGACAAAGCACAGGCAGGAAGGGTGGCTTGTCCTGTCCAGAGAGCGCTGCAGTCCATCAAAAGAGACACATTTTGCTGAGGGGAGGGGCGAGGTTCACTGGGGCTGGAGCTGGCCCAGCTCATCACAGGCTCAACAGCAGCCCAGGGCATTTTGGTGTCTCCGTGCTGTGGTTGCAATGGCTTTTTCTCCCTCCAGAAATGGCCTCACAAGAATCCCCTCCGGGGAGGTCATCTCTGCCCCGCAGCCAGGTCTTTGAAGAAGGTGAAAATTTAAGCACAGCCCAGGAGGCAGAATTTCCTCCTGGCTTGTAGACAAGTGCCTGGGTTCAGGCAGCTCGTTTGTGGTGGAAGAGGCGGTCAGGAGCTGGTGCTCCCTTTGTGGGAATTCCTTTGGCCAGAGACGGGTTCTCTGTGCTGAGCCACCTCTGCCAGTACCTCTGCTCCCACCTGTGCACACACAGCTGGGCACAGCTGGGCACTGGAGTCTGTCAGGTGCCGGGGCTGCTCCCCGCTGGATGCCAGAGAGGTTGTGCCAATGCAAATGCCACACGGGCCCCTGGCGACTCTCCTGTGACTTGGCATGACCAGCCCTGTGCAAATAAGAACTCTGGACAAGGGTCCATGTTCCCTGCTCAGGGAATTCCCCAGGATGCCGGCCCCACACACACAACGTGTGCCTGCAGATCCTGACTGTGTGGGGAGTCCCGTGGATCAGGAATGGTCCCTTTCAGATTCAGCTCCCTAGGCCAGGAATGTCCTGGATGGCTTCTCCTGGCAGGAGAATCCCACTGCCACAGGAATGTGGGTGGATGCAATAGGAAGGAGCTGTTCCCCTCCACCGCTTGTCTCTGCCAGGTCCCCAGCTTGGCCGTGTCCAGGGGCTCAACTGATGCTTCCATGGAAGGGAGGGCTTCATCTTCCAGCCCTGGACTCTGGAAACGCAGGGTTTCTACTCTGGGAAATAGCATTGCTCTGTTGAGGAGATGGGGAGGGGAACGTGGCCGGATAAATCCCCCTGATGAAATCCCCGTGCTCCAGGGACAGTGCTGTAAGAGCCCCCTGCCCTTGGCTGTTTGCACACCTCCAGCCCCAGCTGCTCTCCAGCCTCTCCGGCCCCAGCGTGGCCCCCAGCACTGGGCTGGTCCCCTCAGCACGAGGGGCTGATGCCATGGAAGGAGCCTGCAGTGGGACGTGCCCCTCTGGAGAGCCCTGGACAGTGACCAACATGCCCCGGGTGAGAGATTCCCGCGTTGCTCCCAGCTTCAGGCTCCCATCCCAACCCCTGATGCTTGGCTGCCCCTTGGCTTGGTTCTGGTGCCACAGCCACGGCCCTGGTCTGGCCCAAGGCTGCAAAGATGTGCCCCAAGGCTCTGTGGGTGTTCATGAAGGGATGGGAAGAGCTCCTACATTTTGTTTCTCTCCAGAGCAGCTTGTTACCCGTTTTTAAACTGGCGTAAGGCTTAAACGTCCCCAGGTTGTCGCTGTGTCTGGCTTCCAGTGAGCCCCTGGCTGGACATGCACAGCTCCCTGACCCCCTGCCAAGCACGAGCCCTGCAATAAACCCAGGAGAGGCCCCTGACCACTGTAAAAGGCAGGAACCATCCTTGAAACTCCCTTTAGTGTGGCCAGAGACCAGCCTTGATGCTCCTGCCTTGTTCTTATCTTTCATTACCCACGCTCTGCCTGGGACTGATGACAGGATCTGGCTGGGACAGGTTCCCAGTGTGCCCAGCTGACTCCTGTCTTGGGCTGACTTTATGCTGTGGATCCCCCATGGCCGCTCCATGCCCAGCCATGACTCCTGGGCCTTTCTGTTTCTTTAAAACTGGGTGTGAGAGAAAGAAAAAAGCCAGAGGAACTTTTCAGAGCGGTTTTGTGTCCAAGGACACACACCCTGCCCTGCGTTCCTGCTGCTGCACAGCAGAGGCACCTTCCTGCTTTCCCCGGCTCTGGGCTCCTTTTCTCAGGAGAGACACACGGAGAGTTCAACTCCTTTGTTTCCCTGGCACTTTGGTTTTTCCTTCTTCTCTTCTGGGCTGTTCAGAGCACCAGAACATCAGAACCTCCCTGGGAGCCCTCACACCTCGGCCCGGAGGGGCCCGAGCCAACCCAGCTCCGGAGAGGAGGGAGAGGGAGAGAGAGAGAGAGCGAGAGAGCCCACACCCACGGAAAGGACTCTCAAACCTTCCCAGGTTTTCTCTCCACAGCGAGAGGTTTCATTATTTAGCATTATTCTTTTCCCGTATGTTTGTTCAATAAATAGGGGTTTTTTTTCCCTTCTTTCACTTTCCTGCGAGGAATTTTTTCCCAGCCCTGGTGGGGGAGGGGTGGCTGTACCCTGCCTGCTATAGAGGAGCCGTTCCCTCCCAGAGCGTTCCTCTGAAAATTTATCTCAAACCAGGACAACTCCTCACCGTGTCCCATGAACCTTCCACGGTCCACGCTCAGCTGAGGTGCCATCTCCTCCCTTGCTGGGACTGCAAACCCCCCACTGTCTGGCAGAGGGCCCATCTACAAAGGACCACGGCACCTGGGGACATTGACAACACCAGCGTTGAGTGAAGAAGGGTCAGTGCAACCCTGTCGGGTTGGGAAGAGCCGAATCAAGGGGTTTGGGTTGGGCAAAAGCCAGGACAGGCCCTGTGGGTTGGTGAGCAGGAGCCCCAAGGCCTGTTTGAGATATCTGTGATCCCCAGGCAGCAAAACAGAGCACGAGGCTGGGATGAGCCACTCCAGGAGCGGGGGCAGAGTAACTTCAGGGGAGGTTGAGCAGCCTGGTGCCAGCAGGGTCTGCTTTTGACTTGTTTTTAGGGTTTAGGGCAGTGCCTGGCACATTGCAAGGAGAGGCAAAGTCCTCCCCAGCAGTGGCAGCAATTCAGAAACCATGGAATCCCAGAATGGGTTGGGTTGGGAGGGACCTTAAAGATCACTCATTTCCACCCCCTGCCAGGGGCAGGGACACCTCCCACTGTCCCAGGCTGCTCCAAGCCCCATCCAACCTGGCCTTGGGCACTTCCAGGGATCCAGGGGCAGCCACAACTTCTCTGGGAATTCCATCCCAGCCCCTCCCCACCCTCCCAGGGAACAATTCCTGCCCAAGATCCCACCCAGCCCTGCCCTCTGGCACTGGGAAGCCATTCCCTGGGTCCTGTCCCTCCAGGCCTTGGCCCCAGTCCCTCTCCAGCTCTCCTGGAGCCCCTTTAGGCCCTGCAAGGGGCTCTGAGCTCTCCCTGGAGCTTTCTCTTCTCCAGGGGAGCACCCCCAGCTCTCCCAGGCTTGCTCCAGAGCAGAGGGGCTCCAGCCCTCAATCCCTGCACTTGCAGAGGAGGTGGGGAGCGCTGGTTCCCCCTTGGTGCAGCCCCTCTGACCTTCAGCACACCCACACAGCCCACCCACGCCCTCTGCCCGGCGCTGGGCTGCAGCTGGATGGATTCTGCCCCGAGACAAAACATCCCAGAAACGTGTCAGTCATGTCCAGGCTGTAAAATACTCCGAGAGGGAGGAAAGCCAGCGACACCTTCATTCCATTCCTGTCCGTCTCGTGCTCCACTCCCCGACAGCCGGAGACGGGGCAGAATAAAACACCTGCTTAATTTGACCTGTCGACTCTTCAGGGAGCAGTGCCGGCGTCCGCCGCCGCGAAGGTCACCTCATTAAGAGGAGCGAGAGCCGCGTCCCTCACCCGGGGGAGGCTGGGTGACTCCAGCCTGCTGAAGGGTGACCTTTTCTGGCGGCGCGCGGCGCGGGAGGAGACGGGGCCTGGCACGCGTGCTCCCACCCAAATGGCACTTTGGTTCCACAGACACTTACACGTCCCGAGCACTGGTTTTGAACTTTTCATTCTCACCAGCCTGTCAGCTCTTGAAGGCTGTAAGTGCCTGCGGTGTCTCCTGCTCGCTGATGGGGTGAGCATGACGCTGCTGCAAAAACGCCGCGTCCTTCCTGGCAGGATCACAGAACACCCTAAGCTGGGAGGGACCCACAGGGATCATCCAGTGCAGCCCCTGGCCCTGCACAGACACCCCAACAACCCCACCCTGGGCATCCCTGGCAGCGCTGCCCAAACGCCCCTGGAGCTCTGGCAGCCTCGGGGCCGTGCCCATTCCCTGGGGAGCCTGGGCAGTGCCCAGCACCCTCTGGGGGAAGAACCTTTCCCTGCTCTCCAGCCTGAGCCTGCCCTGGCCCAGCTCCAGCCGCTCCCTGGGTCCTGTCCCCGTCACAGAGATTCCCACCCACAGGCAGGTCTGGGTGCATCTTTGACCCACCCCAGCGTGTCTGAGCAGAGCTGTGTCTCAGCTCCCAGGAAAAGGGGCTGGATGTGACCCGGAGGAGGCCCCTGGGGAGGCAGAGTGTGCGTGGACCCCTGCACAGCCCCGCTCGTGGTGCAGAGCGAATGTGGGAGTGTGAGCCCCGTGTGACGCCCACAGGGATCCCCTGCCAGCCCTGCTCCCCGAGCCCCAGGGGTGTCCCTGCTGTGTCACACCCAGCGTGTCGGAGCCCCGTGGGCAGCAGGGCACTGCCCGGCCACCAGCCCCATCCCTGTGGAAAGCACCTGATGCCTGGTGTCCCCTGCTGCCTCCAAGGAGTGTTCTGGGGTGGTTTTTTTTTTTTGCCTTTCCATGTTCTCACCGAGCTGGGGAAGGAGAACATCAACTTTCCTTGCCAGCAAGTGCAGCGCTGCGGTGCCGCGCTCCTCCGGCAGCTCGGCAGAGCGGGCTGGACTGCAGAGCTCCCCGGAGAGCTGCCCTTCCACCCCTTCCCGGAGCGGCAGAGGAGAGACATGCTCGCCTCCTCCCCTGCTCTGCCCTCCGCAGACCTTTAATTCTTTCTCCTCTGATGTTAATCTTGGAGGTGGTGCCCAGGTCAAGTTTAATATGCTATCCTGGGGGAGTTTCATTTAGAGCCAGCGAGAGGAGCCCGGCGGTTCAGGGAGGGTTTCCCGTGCGCTCCGAGAGCATCGCCAGCCTCAAAAGGCAGCAGCCTGTGCTCAGCAGATGCCAGGGGAGGCAGATTCCCGCAGCCCCGGCTCCTACCCACGGCTCCTGCCAGGACCTGCGGCCTCGCCTCCAGCGCATCCCCGCACGGCCACTGTGCCCTTGCCCAGGGCCACTCTCAGGTGCCACCCCTGCCTCGCCCAGCTGCCCCGGCACACCCCCAGCTCCACGTGCGCAGCGTGTGACACCACCCAAACCCCTGGGGACAATGGCAAAGGCACTGACTCCTCCCTCTGCCTCAGTTTCCCCAGCTGGAGAGTCGCACTCGGGGATTTAGGGGGGCACTCATGGATGGTTCCGCTATGAGGCCTATGGGGGGGCACAGAGCCCCCCGTCTGAAGCCTTGGTGGGGTGCCAGGGCTCTGCTGATGGCTCCAGGCAGCCAGACCCCTCCCCCGTGCAGCCCAAGCCCCCTCCCCGCCCACAGCCTGGGCCCGCGCTGCCGTAATGGGAAAGGACAGGCAGTAAAAGGCTGTGATGGGGATCATAAATATCCATTAAAGCAGCTTTTAATCCACCCTGCGAGCAACAGGGCTGTGGGAGAGCAGGGGGCAGGAGCCTGGCAGGCTGTGTGAGGGGGCAGGTGGCACTCAGGGCACGGGGCACCCCAACACCCCCCTGCAGACCCCGGGGAGGGGGTGAGCCCCCCTGCAGGGCGGGGGTCCAGGGGCAGCGCCCAGGCTGCCACCCTGCCTCCTCCAGCGCTCCAGCACAGCCCTGGCACAGCTGCGGGAGACCTGACGTGACTCTGATTCACGCACTCAGTGCCCCAACGAGGAGGTGAAGCCGCAGTCCCTCTGCCCCCAGCGCTGCTCCAGCCAAGGGGAAAGCAGGGTCCTGCCTTCACTCGGTGCTGGGAAGCAGAGATGTGCGCTAGCCCTTGGATCACGAAGGGAAAATCCCAGCAGTTCTCCATCACCCCCCAAAAAACCCCATCAAGAACACCCTGTTCGAGCATTGCTGCTCATCCCCTGCTCCGTGGATTCCAGCCCTCCCCGCTCTCCAGGGACAGCAGGCTCTGGGTAGCAAGGGCACCCTGTTTCCCGACTCCTGTTGGCGAGTTTCTCTCCACTTTGTGTACAATGTCTTCACCTTCCTCCCTCCCAGCCCCGCCACTCACTATTTATGGCTGTGCAGCACGGAGCAGGTCACATCTGTGTCCTTCCTCGGCTCCAGCACAGGACAAAGTGCCCCTGATTGCTGCTGCCTCCGCACAATGCTCTGTGCCAGAGCCAGCTGCAAGATGGCAGCTCCATCCCTTCGGAATCTGGGGGCTTCCCAACGCAGACTTTCCCAAAATGTACAAATTTCAAGGGGGGGGAAATTCACCCAGAAATATCAAAACGTTTCGCTGGGTTTTGATGCTGCTAAATCATTAAACAGTAAAACACTAGATAGGCTAGAAATGTAGATTTGGAGTAATATGATAATATAAAAGCCCAAATGGAATGAAACCAAATGATAATGTCAAATTGAAATGTTCGCCTCTCATTGGAAAAAATCCTTTCAACGTTATTGAAACAAAATGTGAAAGTTGAAATCATTTGATTTGACACTTCTCCATAGAAAAATATCATCAGGATCGACATGTTCCCAGGAGATGCTCAGAGTTTAGAAGCTGCTCTGCTGGAAAAATGCTGCCAGACAGAAATCAGACAGAGCAAAGGAGTCGCGTTCTCCCTGTGCCCCTCTCTGAGCCAGAGGCTTGGCACGGGGGGATGAAGGGGAGGCTGGAAAGGGACAGGGCAGGCTCTGCCCTTGGCCCCACTCCTTCACCCACCTGGTTCCGGCTCTGTGCCCAGGACAGTGACCTGCTGGTGGCCTGACCATGTCCCATCCCTGCAGGGCCACACCAGCTGGGGACGTGCCTTTCACCCAGCTCCTCCTGTTCCTTCTCTCCTGCACCCAGGACTGTCACAGCAGCGCCATGGCTCGTGCCAGAGGTGTCCAGCAGCACCAGAGCTGGAGCTCCAGGATTTCATAGCCCTTCCCCTTCACAGCATTTTTGCATTTTTTCGTGCCTCCTCCTGGGTGCAGCACCTGCCAGGACAGGATGAGCTCTGAGGTGCCAGCCAGGGTGGTTTGCACCCCTCGGGCACTTTCTGGATGGCCCAGTGTGCAAGGGAGTGGAGAGGGTGACCCGAGGCATCGATGGCCCAGCGGGGAGTGAGATCCCCCCCTCTGCACATGCCTTGATAACCTGGCACCTGCCTCCAGAGAATGCTGCCTTTGAGGTGTGCACAGCCTCCAGCCAGGATTGGGGAATCATTAATTCCCTAATTAATGGGAATGGAAAAGGCCTCCAAGACCATCAACTCTGACCTCCAACTGAACAGCCCCATGCCCACTGAACCATACCATGAAGTGCCACATCCGCCCGCTCTTCGAACACTGCAGGGATGGTGATTCCCTCACTGCCCTGGGCAGTGCCAGTGTGTGACCACTCTATCAGTGAGGAAATTTTTCCTAATATCCAATCTTCCCTGGGACAGCTTGAGGCCATGTCCTCTTGTTCTGCCATTCTCACCTGGGAGCAGAGCCCAACTTCCACCTGACTCCTCCTACCAGGGAGGTGCAGAGAGCAAGAAGGTCCCCCTGGAAAATCCCTGCCCCAAACCTCCCTCTCCTGACACGGCCTCTAGCCCGGGCTGGAGGAGTGGGTACCAGCGTCCCCCTGAGCTGGGTGGGCAGGCTGCAGGGGGGCCAAACCTCCCTCCTGGCTCTCTCCCTCCTCCCCAGGCTGCAGAGCTCGCCGGGGCTGGTGCTAATGAAGATTTCCTGCAGTGCTTGCTTAGCAGAAAATGATTGGTTACACCCGAGCTCGTAATTAAAAAAAAGAGAGCAAGTGCACTAATGGGTATTTATTTGACTGTTACCTTGTCATGTATTTATCGATGCAGATAAATTCAAAATCATTAAATGCTTTACAGGGCCTGACAATTTACAGCCCCTGTCAGTGCCCTGCCTCTGCGGCAGCGAAGCAGCTCAGCCACGGGCACACGCAGCCCTGGGCCCCCAGCCCAGCTGGGGCACTGGGAGGCAGCAGCCCAGCAGGCTGTGACTGGGTGTGGTGCATGAAAAAGGTGCTGAGGTGACGCTGTGCCGTGGTCTCTGCCCACAGGGGTGTGTGATGACAGCCACAGGTCTCTGCTCGGGGCTGAAGTGCAGCCGGGGTGTGATGGGCTCCTTTGGTGCTGCGTGGGGGATGACTGGAGCTGAATCCCCAGCTCCCCACAGCTCCCGGCCCTGCCTCAGACGTCCCTGACAGCCCCAGGCAGACGGGACTGGAGTTGCCTCGGGGACACCATGGGGCTGAAATAATTTGTCATCTCCACGTGCAGGTGGAAAACTCCAGGCGAGCAGGCACGAGCTGCTGGCACTGCTCGCAGGCCAAACGTGAGCCAGCGGGTCCTCAGCAGAGGGGAACTCATCCTCTGCCTCCTTCCTCGGGGTGGGAATCCCTTTCCACGCCTCCCCATCACAGAGCTGATGAGGACAGCGGTGAGGAAGGAAGGATGAACATTTTTTCCTGCTCTGTGACAAGCAGCAGGGCAGCCCAGAGAAGCCACAAATCTCCAGAGAGCATCTCTGTCTCTCCAGACGTATCAGGTGCGCAGGGGGAGACAGGGGCATCTCTTGACTCAGTGTTTGCATAGCAACGAGGCCCTGATTATACAGCCCCTAATTACCTTATTATTCCCATTAGTGGAGGCAGGGAGCCCCCTCCTCTTAACACACCCACAGCAGCCCGGGCCGGGGCTGAGTGGGAGCATCCCCGTGCTCTGGCGGTGTCACCAGCATGTCACAGAGCCCTGGAGCAGCACCTGAGCTGGCACGGCCTCCTGCCCTTCACACCAGCTCCGTCCTGGCCCACAGCAGGGACACACCTGGGCATCACGACCAGTCCGTGCCCAGTGTGTGCACACCTGTGCTCACACTCCCCGGCTGTGCCTCTGTGGTGGAGCTCTCCCCATTTCCCTCGGGATTTTCAGGGGGATGGTTTTGCCTAGAGAAGCAACGCTGAAATGTGGAGCGGGTGTTCCCCCCAGGATCCCCTCAGCATGGAGCAGAGTCAGCAGCAGCCACCCTGATCCAGGGCAGAGATCCAGCCCTGGTGGCACTGCCCCTGCCTGCTGCCAGGCCACCGTGGCCCCCTGACCCAAACCTGATCCTAGGACCGGGTCTGAACAGCGTCACTGCAGTGCGGACACCTCACCTGCCTCTCCCACCCCTGTCCTGAACCCAGATTCGCTGTGGCAGCTCCCGGTGCTCAGACCCGCAGCAGGGACCTCTGAAGGGTGACATCCTTATCCCGGTCCCTGGAGTGTCTCCATGCGGGAAGGGCCAGGCTGGCGCTGGCACAGGGTGAGCACAGCTGGCGGTGCTGCGGGCTGGCCCCGGGCACAGCTGGGAGAAGCCTCTGCCTGAGCACCCCGAGCTGTGCTGCCCCGCTGCCCGTGCTGTCTGCGGGCAGCCCGGGAGGCAGGAGCCGGGCATTCCCTGCTCCCCGTGCCAGCGGCAGGGCAGGAGGCTCCGTGCAAGGTGCTCCCCGCAGGCTGGGAGCAGCCCGGCCGGCTGGGAGGGGGCTCCGCACCCACCGGCGGGGACGGGTGCGGCACCGCGGGGGCTCGGGGACAGGGGACAGGCTCCCCGGAGCCGCTGGCATTGTGCTCGGAGCAGGCGGCGTGGCAGCAGGGCCCCCGCATTGTTCGGGAGAGAAAAGGCAAGAACTGGGGCTCTGTGTGTAAGTAGGTCACACGCGAGGCTGGAGACGAGGCCACGGGCACAGGCTGTGAATGCGAGAGTGAGAAGGAGAGGGAAAAGGGGGGTGGGGATGGCTGGGAACGGACAGGAAGAGGAGCAGGGGAGCTCGCAGACAGACAGACAGACCGACAGACCTGCAGGACTATGTCCCCGCAAAGAACAGAGGGCTCTGCAGCACCCTCACTTTGTGCTCCATTGCCACCCTTGCAGCGTGGGAGATCGAGTCCTTTCCGACCCCCTTGCCCAGCACTGCCCAGCGCGGGAGCTGCTGCCCGCTGGGATCTGTGCGGGGAGCACGGCCACAGCCCGGCAGCCTCTGGCTGTTCTCCCTGCTGGGTGCACAGCAGGCTTTATCCTCTCGGCAGCCACAGGCCATAAAATTACCCTGCGACACAGAGTCACACCGGGGCTGGGGCACTCAGCCACCGCCGCTACAGGGACACGTGTCCCTCTGCCGCCCAGGGGGCTCGGCAGCCCCTGGGTCCCCATGTCAGGCTGGAGAGGCCAGGGTGACCCCGAGACACCCCATCGTGCTGGGAGTGTGTGCAGGGGCTTCCTTCCCACCACATCCCAGCGTGGTGGGCGGCCATGAGGTGGGTGATGATCCCGCCTGGGGCAGCATCACTGTGTGGGACCTGACACTTGCAAACCCCATCGACAGCAGGGTCCCAGCAGAGCTCCCCCAAAGCCCCCCAACAGCAGGGTCACATCAGTGCTCTCTTAAAGCCTCATTGACAGCAGGGTCACAGCAATGTTCCCCTAAAGCCCTCCGACAGCAGGGTCACAGCAGTGCTCCCCCAAAGCCCCCCAACAGCAGGGTCACAGCAGTAGTCCCCTAATGCTGCATTGACAGAAGGGTCTCAGAAGTTCTCCCCTAATTCCTCCTGACAGCAGGGTCACAGCAGTGCTGCCCTAAAGCCCCCCAAGAGCAGGGTCATAGCAGTGCTCCCTTAATGCCCCCTAACAGCAGGGTCACAGCAGTGCTGCCCTAAAGCCCCCCAAGAGCAGGGTCATAGCAGTGCTCCCTTAATGCCCCCTAACAGCAGGGTCACAGCAGTGCTGCCCTAAAGCCCCCCAAGAGCAGGGTCATAGCAGTGCTCCCTTAATGCCCCCTAACAGCAGGGTCACAGCAGTGCTGCCCTAAAGCCCCCCAAGAGCAGGGTCATAGCAGTGCTCCCTTAATGCCCCCTAACAGCAGGGTCACAGCAGTGCTGCCCTAAAGCCCCCCAAGAGCAGGGTCATAGCAGTGCTCCCTTAATGCCCCCTAACAGCAGGGTCACAGCAGTGCTCCCCTGCTTCCCCCTCCCCCCGCAGCACCTGATGCTCCAGCACATGGTCCATCCCTGCATCCTGCAGCCTGTGGGGTTGGGAAACGCTGAGCACAGGCGGAAAATGCCTTCCCAGCCCCCGCGGTGATCAGCTGGTGCCCCCAGGCAGGAGGTGCAATTAACCTTCTCTTGACAAGAATAACTACCAATGTTATTATCGATCATAAAGTTACCCAGCCCTCTGCAAGCCCCAGCCACAGGACGGGGATTGGAGGTGGCGCGGAATGGGAACAGAGCGTGCAGAAGGGAAGGCGCAGGATTTGCAGCATCCCAGCGTGTTCCTGGTGCACGTGGAGCGGAGCAGGGAGACATCTCCACAGCCTCCCACCCTCACAGCCCACACCAGCCGTGCCTGCCTGCACGGCTCCAAAGGGGGCTGCGAGTCCCCAGACCCGGGGATGGGCTGGGCCGGGAAGATGCGTGAGCTGAGACACATTAAAAGGCAGCAGGAATTAAGGAACGGACAAAAGGAGCCTTGGCAAAGCTTAAAAATGGAATATGAAATGATGTAAAGGCACAAAGTAAAGACATGAAAAAAACCCCTGGTCTAATCCACTGCTCCTGCTCACCAAGGAAAGGTGAGCTTTGGGTTCCAGGTGTTCCAGGAGCTGGGTAATTGTAGGTTGTGCATCAGGCATCGCAGTGACATTTCCTAATTCCAACCTGCACCTCATCGCCCGTGGACGTGAACCAGGGATGGGTCACTTTGGGATAAATCACACCGGCCACACAAACCACGGGGTGCCTGCACCCTCCGTGCTCTGCCTGCAAACGGGGTGACCCCAGACCCCGGGGTCTGGCCCCTGCCCAGGGCAGGAGACAAGATCCAGAGGGATGTGACAGGGACAGGGTGTTGTCCTTTGGCATCCAGAGTGAAACCGCTGCAAACAGCTTAATCACTGTAATTATGCCAAAGCATTGGTCACTCACTGAGGGACTTGTGCAGGGTCTGTGGAAAAGCTTTCCTTTTTTTGTAATGGGAACCGAGAGACTGGAAATTCTCAGGGTAAAAAATATTTCTGGGCTTGGTTAGGAAAATCAGGTTTTGGCTGCTGGGAAGCCAGGCATATTCACCATCTTCTGTCCTGACAGCTTTTGTTTGGGGTTTTTCATTTGTGAAAGGAAAGGGTTTGGCAGGGAGGGGAGAATCTGATGGCAATGCAGGGAAAAGGAGAAAAAGAAGATTTCTTCACAAAATTTCAGTGGAAAATAACCAGAGATTTTTGGGTTTTTTTTAATTATTTTATTTTAAATTGCCTGCTTTGAGCCTCCCTGCTGGAGGGGCTGCCAAGGCCTCCCACCCGACCCGGGTGTGCTGGGGACTTGTCCGGGGGCCGAGGGGATGCCGTGTGCTCCCACCCCTTCCTCCCCTCGGAGCCGGGGCCGCCAGCAGCGGCTGCCAGCGCTAACCCAGATTCCAGGGGCGTCTTGCTGCCGCCGCTGCTAAATTGGCAGCATGTAAGAGACGTGTCACCTGGGTGACAGGGTGTCTCTGACTGCCGGAGTGTTTGAATACACGGCGCTGTGTGCTAAATACTCCCATCATTACGGCTGAGCTGGAGACACCGAGTGCCAAAGTTCCCTGGGTATTCGGAGGAGGATGGAGGCTGGATTTGGAGTGCACGGGGCAGGGAACATCCCTGCCTGGTCAAAGCCCTCTGTCCCCATCCCCAAACCCTCCTGTCCCCATCCCCAAACCCTGCTGTCCCCATCCCCAAAGCCTCCTGGCCTTTGGAAGCTGGCAGCATCTGGATGGAGTTTCAGCATCTCCCCAGGAGCACGTCCTCGCTCTCCTGGCCATCTCCAAACTCCTGGAGGCTGGTGGGAGTTATCCTCTGCTGAGGGCAAAAGCAGGGAGCAATTAATCACCCCTTTTGTTGAGAAATAGCTGAGAAACCACAGCCCGAGGCTGGAGTCAGAGCCGGGCCGTGCGGTCGCAGGGGCTCCCTGGGGGGACGCAGATGCCAGGCGGGAGGAGCCGGGTGTCTCGGCCGCAGATGGGGAGGGAGCGGGGAAGCCGAGGAGACAACCGGAGACAACCACAAGGGTAACCTGACCCCGGGGACGGTGCTTTAGGCGGCGAGGGGGGGGCTGGGCTGGGCATGGAGGAGCTGCTTCCCCCTCCTGAGCCCCTGGCAGTGCTCTGAGAGAGGGTGCTGGGACAAAGAACCGTCTGTCCCCTCCGTGCTGTGATAAGCCAGCACAGGTCCGTGTCGGCGAGCCCGAGGCTCGGGGATGGCAGCAGCACGGGGGATTTGCAGTCTGGTGGGATCACTCACACACAGCACTTGTGGGGCTCTCTGGGCACACCTTCAGCGGGGACCTGGAGCTTCCTGGTGGGTGTGTGACACCAGTGGTGGCTGTGCCAGCCCCATCCTGCCTCTTCTTTAGAGAAACAGCGCCCACCACTCCCAGCTCCTGGCCTCTGAGACTCTTCCAAGCTGCTTTTGGGGGCCCTTCCCCATGCTCCCTGCCCAAGGGTGGTCGTCCATCACGCTTGGGAAGAACTCCCTGCAGTGGATCCACCCCAGCTCCCTCCTCTCCACCAGGCCAGCCCTCAGCCCTTGTCCGTGCCCCAGCCCCAGGGAACACTGCAGGCAGTGAGGTGTCTGTGTGACACGAGTGACCCACGCTGCAGGACAGCACATCTTCAGGGGGTCAGGGGCACAGGCTGTGCCATCCCCAGTGACCAGGAGCCCCAGGCTGCAGCAGCACCTTCACAGCGAGTCACCTCTGCTCCCAGCAGGGACATTCCCAGTCTCACCAGAGAGCAACAAGAGGCCACGTCCCTGTATGCACAGGTGGCTCCAGCCACGCTGTGCTGGGCACTGGTGAGGCCACAGCTCCGGTGCTGGGGTCAGTTTTGGGCCCCTCAGGACAAGGAGGACACGGAGGGGCTGGAGCGTGTCCAGGGAAGGGAGCGGAGCTGGGAAGGGGCTGGAGCCCCAGGAGCGGCTGAGAGAGCTGGGAAAGGGGCTCAGCCTGGAGAAAAGGAGGCTCAGGGGGGCCCTTGTGGCTCTGCACAAGTCCCTGACAGGAGGGGGCAGCCGGGGGGGGTCGGGCTCTGCTCCCAGGGAACAGGGACAGGAGGAGAGGGAACGGCCTCAGGCTGGGCCAGGGGAGGCTCAGGGTGGATATTGGGAATAATTTCTTCACTGAAAGGGTGATCAAGCCCTGGCACAGCTGCCCGGGGCAGTGGTGGAGGCACCACCCCTGGAAGTATTCCAAAAATGAGTAGACATGGCACTGGTGATATGGTTTAGTCGGTGTAGTGGGATTCAGTTGAAGCTTGGACTTGGTGACCTTGGAGGTCTTTCCCAACCTTAATGATCCTGTGATTCTTCTGGACCTGACAAACATCAGCCAGGTCCTGGATCTGCTTCCTCTGCAGCTGAACTCCAGCCTCTGCCAGCCCTGCTCCAGGCTGCAGCTGGAGGGGAGAGCGAGGCCCAGCCCGAGGCTCGGGGCTGTGTATTCTGCTCATTGCTCACAAATACTAATGGCCCAGAGTTATTAATATTGCCACTGTAGTCATATCTGGGTAATTACTGCCATTAACCACCAGCAGAACTATTGAGTTCCCCTAATCAGTGCATTATAATAATTGGGACCAAGTGTTTTATAGATCCAGACGTTAATTCCTTCCTAGCACCTCTCCCTCCCCTGGAGCCGCTCCTCCCTGCTCAGCTCCAGCATCTCCCAGCCCGAGGCTGCTCCCTGTGTCCAGCTGCTGGGGCCCCCTGTGGCCAGCCCGGGGTGACCAATGCCTTGGGATGTCCCATTCTCCATCTAATGGGGAATCATGGCTGTAGGAATTTCGGGTGTCCGGGTGCTCCCTGCTGAGGGTGTCCAGGCTGTGGAGGTGGGACTCCAAGCAGGGCTTGCAGGAGAGGAGCTGGGTCCGTGCTCTGCACTTGGTGGCCCAGCAGCACCTCCAGGAGAGGAGCTGGGTCCGTGCCCTGCACTTGGTGGCCCAGCAGCACCTCCAGGAGAGGAGCTGGGTCCGTGCTCTGCACTTGGTGGCCCAGCAGCACCTCCAGGAGAGGAGCTGGGTCCGTGCCCTGCACATGTGGCCCAGCAGCACCTGCAGGAGAGGAGCTGGGTCCCTGTCCTGCACGTGTGGCCCAGCAGCACCTGCAGGAGAGGAGCTGGGTCCCTGTCCTGCACGTGTGGCCCAGCAGCACCTGCAGGAGAGGAGCTGGGTCCCTGTCCTGCACGTGTGGCCCAGCAGCACCTCCAGGAGAGGAGCTGGGTCCCTGTCCTGCACGTGTGGCCCAGCAGCACCTCCAGGAGAGGAGCTGGGTCGGTGCCCTGCACGTGTGGCCCAGCAGCATCTCCCAAGTGCCTGCAGGCAGCAAGATGGACGGAACGCTTCGGCTGTTCCTTCTGCTGGGACAGAAATCTGGTGTGGGGGGAGTTAATTGCACAGTCTGCTATTTACACCCGGCTCCTCTTGCTCTGGAAAGCTCTTCCCTGCTGCAGCCATCTGGGCCTTGGAGCCTGGAGCCGCCTTGGCCCGGAGCTGGTGGCGGTTTGGGGGTGACTCAATGGGTTGAATCAGAGGAGCATCTTCTCCTCCAGCTCCTGGAGCAGAGCTGGGAGCTGCCTCCGCATCCCGCTGCGTCACCAGGGACCCCACTCCTTCCCAGCCCTGCTTCCCCTGAGCAGCAGCAAACCCTCGCTCTCCCCAGGCGGTGCCCAGAGCCAGGCTGGCTCCAAAATCAGTGTCTGCCACAGCCCTCTGGGCCACGTCCTGGGGACAAAGTGGGTCCCACCCTGAGCCCTGGCAGGGAGGGCTGAAGCTGGGGGGCAGAGCAGGTCTGCAGCCCCCCGGGACAACTCAGCCCCTGTCGACAGCAGATCTGTGACCGCTTCGTGACAGGGAAAGCACAACCATGTGTCCTTTGGAGCTGGCCTGGAAACAAAAATCCCTGGAAATTCTAATAAATAAAAACAAGGGAGGGGGGAATATTTAGGGTGGCGGTTACACCAAAGGTTTGGCTGTGCCCAAGCCAATGCGTTTCCTTCCAAGCACAGCCATTTCACAGAAATTTTTTTTGATGTTTAGCAAAATAAAATTAAGGGAAACTCTGAAACAAAGTCATTTGGAAGAGGAAAAAAAAATCAAAACATTTCAATCTGAATAGGCTGAAATGAAATGTTTTGATCTTTTGGGGGTTTTTTCCCCCCAAACAAACCATTCAGCAGAATTGACATATTCATCCAGAACCTTTTGGTGCTGACAAATCTGAATTTTTGTTTTTATATATATATTTTTTAAAATCAAGCCCTCCCATCTCTAGCCAGCCTGGCTGGTTAGAGTTCCTTGCAGGCAGAATTTTGTCCTCAGCGGAAACTCCCTGGTGGCTTTGGGGGGACCCTCCTGGGTGGCTGTGAGTCCTGGGGGGAGAAATTCCTCCCTGCGGAGCAGAGAGCATCATCAGAGCCACGCTGGAGCACAGCCCTCACCCTCCTGCCCAGCCCACGGTGGGACCTGATGGCCTCGGGACAGCGCTGCCACGGGGAGGACACGGCCTCGCCACCCTGGGAGGGATGAGCCAGGTGAGAGCCGCTCCCCTGGGCCCCGGCAGGTGAGAGAACACAGCGATGCAATCAATAGTGCTAATTGCAAAGGCAATGTCTAGCAGAAATAAGATGGTTATTCTGCATCACTGGGCACTCTTACAATCAAATTGTCCACAGACAATTAGCTGAGCAGGAGAAATAGGAATTAGGTTTCTAATTGTTCTGCTGGTGAAAGGCATTTCGGAGCACTCGGAGGACTGGAGGAGGGAGAGGTTTGCGTCTCTGCCGGGCTGCAGGAGCTGCCATCCCTGCTGTCATTCCCAGAGGGATAACCGAGCCAGGGAACGGGGCTGCAGCTGGGAGGTACAGACGGCTTCTTGGGAGGCTTTGGCCAATGCTTCTCTTTCACGGCTGGGTTATTTATTTCTTTCATTCGGCCGCCTGCACCGCTGAGCAGGCAGCGCTCCGTGCTGCTCCCCGGGCGCTGGCACCGCGCTCCCGCACACCCCTGGGCATCCCCCGCTTCATCCCGGGCTCGGGACACCTCCCACCCATCACCCACCCTCCTGGGGACCACCTGCACCCCCCCGTGTTCCCAGCAGCACCGCGTGACAAGGCAGCGGGGCAGGAGCCAACCTCCTGTCCCCAGATGCCCATGGTGTGACTCCTCGGCAGCCCACGTCCCGCTGGATGGCACACTGAGAAAGGCGGGGGAGGGAGCGCTGGGATTTTTCTGATTGTTATTAATGTTGCTGTTGACTCATGCTGGTGGGTGTCTGCGGCTCGAGGGAGTCTCCTGGTGCCGCAGCTCCCGGGGCTGCATCGTGAGGACAATGGGAAGTCCTCCCGCCTCTGCTGCCTGTGCTGACGGGGGGGAACCCACAGCGTCCCTGCTGCCCACGGGGTCTGGCTGGTTCGGAGGGGTGGTTTTGGGCCTCAGGCGTCCTTACACCCACCCACTGTGGGGTTGCCCTCCAGCATTCCCACTCGGGGGTTGGGGATGGTGTGCCTGCAGCGTCCCAGGAGGGGCAGAACCCTCCCTGGGGTGTCACATCTGCATCAGTGCTGACGGCAGCAACCTGTCCTTGGGCAGCAAAATCTGGGCTGGGGGAAAAGTCTCTTCTGGGTTTGGTACCCACCAGTGCAGAGAGCAGGATCAGAGAGCAGATACCCCTTCTTCAGTGCACACCCCTCACCCCACTGCTGAGCACCACGGAGAGGACAGTCCCGAGCAGTGCCAAAGGGAATTGTGGAGGGGTTTTCCCTCTCTGCTTTCCTATGTCCCCAAGGCCTGTGAGAGGGTGCTGGGCTCAGAGCACCCCGACCCTGCCAGGGGAGCTGTGACCTTAGTGGGACGCCCCACAGGGACCTTCTCTCCTGACCCCACTGGTGCTTTGGGATGCAGCATCCTCATGGGCACTCTCCCACAGGCAGCAGAGCCACCAGCATCCTGTTCCTTCCAGCGGCAGAGCAGGAGCAGTGAAGGGACCCAGATCAGTCCCCTGCAGCCAGAGGCCATCCCAGTCCCTCCTGCCCCACCACTGGCCAGCCACCGTCCCAGGGTGAAGACCCCTGGCAGCCAGGACTGGTGCTCAGGGCATCTCCTGCTGCTCCTGCCCCTCTGAGCGCAGCGGGGCCCTGCTGCAGCCTGGAGCTGCATGCTTCCATCTGAGCCACTAAACCATGGAAAAAGTGGAATTAAAGTCACCTCAGAGAGCGTGTGGTGCTGGTCAGCACGTTCACAGCACCCACTGGTGTGGGCACTGCGGTTTTCTCCTGTCGGAGATGTCCTGTGTCCTCACCAGGAGCTGCCCTGCAGCCCAGGCCCACGGACACGCTGCAGCCCCACCACGGCTGGAGGGGCCATGGGCAGCAGGGCCAGGGCTCCCTGCCTGTCACAGCAGAGATGGGGACAAGCTCATATTCCCAAAAGGATCAGCCCCAGGTGCTGCTGCTGCTGTGGGAGTGCAGCCCAATACAGCCCCACACGTTTATTCTCATGCACACGCACATATATATATATATATATACACATACATATATATATATCCCCTTTGCCTTTGAGTCACCAGTGTTGAAACCTTCCCTGCCAAGAGTCTTCTGAGAAATATCCTCCTCCCCCTCCCCGTTTCTCCCTCTCTCTTTCTCTCTGTAGCATTCGGGCTAATTTTATCTTCTGTCTTTCATCTGCCTGTGTATCTACCACTCCTGACAAAAAAGAGATTTTCACAGATTTTGCTAGTGCTCACCAGCTCTAAAAGCTTTCATCTCCCTCCGACGACGAGTGCGTGTCATCTGCTCGCTCCAAATTACAGCAGAGGCCTTCACACTCAATCGGAGCATTTTCTGCCTAATTTCCCAGGCAGCAAGATTAAGTGTGGGCTGGAGGCTTGCCTGGCGTGATCCACAGAGCCCCCCCGGCCCCCGGCTCCCAGGGCTGGCCCCGGGGATGCCCGGAGCACACCTCGCCCTGCCCACAGCCGTGCACACTCTCAAAGCAGACGTGCAGCAGTACTGTCCCCAGCAGGCAGTCCCCGAGCCCAGGGATGTGATGCCTGAGCAGGGGCTGCTGGTGGCACAGAGCCCGGAGCTCTGCCCGTCGAACCAGGGTGTAAGAGCAGCTCTGAGGCTCAGGGAGCCCCTCAGCACCAAACCCACCCTGGCAGGGGCTGGTGCAAGCCCAGGAGGCAACTGCAGCATTTCTGCAGCAGCAGCAGAGACGGGGGAGCAGCAGGTGAGGGTTCAGCTCCCTCTCGTCGCTCCACGGTGGTCCCCAGGCTGCTGATGTTCTCTCTGGCTGCTTTCCTGCCACATCTCAGCTCTGGCTGCTGCCAGGGGGAGGGCTGTGGTGTCCACACCGGGAACAGCCATCACACTGCCCTGGGTGGGCTGTCCTGGGGACAGAGCTCCAGGAACCCCTGAGCACCATGGCGGAGGCAAAATGTGTCCCTTGAAAGCAGGGCTGTATTTAAACAAGGCAGAAAAGCCAGCACAGGGATCAGAGAATAGAAACCCAGAATGGCCTGGCTTGTAAGAGACCTTAAAAATCATCTTGTTCCACCCCCTGCCATGGGCAGGGACACCTTCCACTGTCCCAGGCTGCTCCAAGCCCCGTCCAGCCTGGCCTTGGACACTTCCAAGGATCCAGGGCCAGCCACAGCTGCCCTGGGCAACCTGTGCCCACTGAGTAAAGAATTTCTCCCCAATATCCAGTCTAAGCCTTCTCTCTTTCCGTCTGACACCATCTCCCCTTGTCCTGTCACTCCAGGCCCCTGTAAATAGTCTCTCTCCATCTTTCTTGTTGGCCCCTTCAGGCACTGGAAGGCCACAATTAGGTCATGACAAAGTCTTCTCTTCTCCAGGCTGAACAATCCCAGCTCTCCCAGCCTTTCCTCACAGCAGAGCTGCTCCATCCCTTTCATCATCCCCATGGCCTCCTGTGGACTCTCTCCAGCAGCTCCACGTCCTTCCTGTGCAGGGCCCCAGTGCTGGAGCAGCTCTGCAGGTGGGGCCTCACCTGAGAAGGGCAGAGGGACAGAATCCCCCCCATCCTGCTGCCCAGGCTGGGGGCTCAGCCCAGCACAGGGGGGTTTGTGGGTCCCAGCACAGACGGCTGGGGCAGCTCTCACCCCCCAGCACCCCAAGCCCGTCACCCCAGGGCTGCTCCATCTGCTCAGCCTCAGCCTGGACTGATCCCAGGGGTTGGATGTCAGGTAACATGGTCAAGAAACTCCAGCCTCAGGGACAGCCCAGCCCCCTGACCATGCTCACCACACTGAGCACACTGACCCCACTGACCCCACTGACCACTCCATGCGATTCCCCACCCAGCACCCTGCCCCAGGGAAGAGGTGCTCTGATCCCAGCCCTTCAGGAACTCAAATCCCATCCACTCCCAGAGCACACACCCAAGGCTGCAGGGCTGCTGAGGGCACACACCTGAAGCAGACCAGAGGTAAGGGACCCCTCCCACCAGGGCCGGGGTGCTGTGGGGAGCCAGCAGCTCCTCCCTCGGCTCCCTGACAGGCAGAGCACGAGCTGAGATGCAATGAGGAGCAGACGGCATGATTAGCTCTGCTCAAAAAGGTCAAAACACTTATCAGACATGAACGGCAAAGCTAAAAATACACTCGGCACCTCCCTGGCAATTCTCTCCTGAGAAGTGACAGCCATGGCTTGGTGGGAAAGGGGTGTGGGATGTGAACAGGGCTGCTGCACGTCTGGATGGGAGCCTGGATCAGCAAGGGGGGATCTTCCCTTTTCTGTCACCCCTCTGTGTGGCCAGGGAAGGGCTGAGTGGCACCACCAGAGGCATTGGAGATGCTCTGAGGGTGACTGGGATGGGTGGGATAAGGCCAGAGGGGGCTGATGCTGAAAGTCAGAGTGAGCAGGAGGTGAGAGGGGAAACTGCTCCAGAGCTGAAACATCAGGGACCAGCAGGAGAGAGGGAAGAACAAGGAGGTAATAGGATGCCCTGGAGGATACAGGTGGGGAGCTGGAGACACAAGACATGGTCCCTTAGCAAAGAGCCAGTGTGATTGTCCCTCTGTCCCACCGTTCTGGCTCCAGGGACCCTCACAGCAGCCAGGCCCAGGGTGTGCAGGCACAGGACATCGTCCCTTGGCTCTCCTGGTCACCCTCAGCCAGCCCCAGGGTGTGCAGGCACAGGACATCGTCCCTTGGCTCTCCTGGTCACACTCAGCCAGCCCCAGGGTGTGCAGGCACAGGACATCGTCCCTTGGCTCTCCTGGTCACACTCAGACACACCCCGTGGCTCTGGGAGGAACCACACAGCACACGCTCCCCAGACACTGCAGTCCCACGAACAGAACCACAGAATCACAGAATCATTAAGGTTGGGAAAGACCTCCAAGATCATCAAGTCCAGCCTTGAACCAAATACCCCCATGGCCACATACTGTGAAGTGCCACATCTCCTTGTTTTTTGAACACCTCCGGAACTGCAGAGTATCCCATCAGCTCCTGGGGACAAAGCTCCTGGAGAAGAAGAGGTGACTTTCTCCACTAGGACCTCCTCACCTCCCTTGGCACAGGCAGCAGCTGCCCACAGCCCTTGGATGTGTGTCCTGGTGCTTTCCATGGTGCAGCAAATCCATCAGCTCCCACCTTACACCTGCCCTGCCTCTGCCGTGCTCAAAGTCGTGATGGGAAGGAATTTCTCCGTGGTGCTGCAGTGCTCCTGTGTTTTTCCTTGAGACAGGAGCAGCTTGGTTCCCATCTCCCTTTGCCCCTGCTGTGCCTCTTTGAGCACAGCTCTTTCCAGCTCAGCTCCTCCCTCTGCCCACCACCACAGTTGGGAAGAGCTCCAGAAACAAAGGGCTCCTCTGTGACCCTGGAACTCCTCGGGCCCCCAGCACCAGCAAAGGGTGTGCAACCCCCTGGCCTCACAAGCAAAATTCAGTTGTGCCTCTTGCATTTCATATTTAAGGGGTTTTTCATGAGGCCAGGTTGGGGCTCGGAGCAAGCTGGGATAGTGGAAGGTGTCCCTGCCCATGGCAGGGGGTGGAACTGGATGATCTGTAAGATCCCTTCCAACCCAAACCCTCCTGGGATTGCTGGCAGAGACTGAGAAGAGATGGTGTGGGCTGAGGCCAGAGGGCTCTGGGGCCAGCCTGGGCTGGCACGCTGCTCCCTGGGGGCTGTGGTGGCGGGAGCCCAGCCCGAGAGCCGAGGTTATCCCTCCGCAGCAATTCCCATGGTGGCGACACTTCGGGTGGGACCAAGGGACGGGGAAGTGGCACTTTCCAAGCAGCATTTTCCCAGCCCGGTGTGTGGGAATGCACAGTGTGGGAAAGCTGTGGGACACTGGGTGACACCAGGGACAGGGACCCAGCTGGGATGTGAGCAGCTTCCCTGCGTAAGCCGGGGCTGCACCAGCACAGTCCGCGGTGACGCTGAGGAGAAATGACGGTGCCAATTTGCAGCAGGGCTCCTGAACGCTGTCACTGCCAATCGCTGTCACCACAGCGCCCGCGAGGCCTCACCTGGGCGATGGTGAAGAGCACCTGGGCTCGCGCCTCATTAGGAGCTGTTACCGTCATTACCGCGGCATTCAGCCGCTCCTGCCCCGCGCCGGCCCCGCAGCAGCCGGGGCTGCCCCTGCAGGGATCAGCTGCTGGAGGAGACAAACTCAGTGCTCGGCGGTCTTGAGCCACCACAGGATTTCCTGGGGTGAGCGAGTGTCCGGGACTGTCCCCAACAGCTCCTTGCTGTCCTGGGCTGCAACACGGTGGAATGGGGCCAGCTGCCCCATCCTGGCCAGTGCTTGCCCTGCTCTGCCCCACCCTGGCAGCCAGTGCACCCATTCCGGCCTGGATGTGTCTCATGGAGACCTGTGCAGCTGCCTCCACATCCCACTGACACGGGGCCACCTCGTGTCCCGGTGAGAGCAGCCTGGGCTGGCCGTGTCCCTGCCACGGTGTCCTGTCCCCAAGCAGCCTTGCAGCTGGAACGTGGCCACCACCGCTCCTGCTCCATCCAGGGGTGCCATCTCCCAGGAGCTGTGGATCGTGCCCACATCGGGGCTGGGGAAGGCGCTCCCCAGGGAGCAGAAGCCAGTCCCCAAGCCCTGCTGTCCCCGGGGGCTGGTTCCTGCGTCCTTGTGTCCTGAATAGATCCTGTTCCCTCTCACACCCTCCTCTCTCCCTGTGCCCTGGTTGTTCAGGGGACGTAAGGACCCTCTGTGTCATCCCTCCGCTCGTCTCCAGGGAGAAAAGCAGGCGGGAAGAGGTACTTACTGCTTCACCTCCGCTTTACCCTTCCTTTAGGCAAGGGCTTTTAATTTCCTTTTAGGGCCAGAGCAGCAATCACTAAATGATGTCAGATCCCTCCGTGCGAAGCTGGAGGATCCCCAGCCTCTGGCTAAGCCCTGCTTGAGCGACAGCCCGGTACCTGCAGGTCAGAGACCTCCCCGGTGCTGCTGACAGCTCTGCTAAAAGCTCTTTGTTCCTCAACCCCTAAGGCCCTGCTAAGTGGCGAACGGCACGGAGAGCATCTGCGGAGCCACGAGCAGGGACTCCTGGTGCAGGGATGCTCTCCGGGCCGCTCGCCCTGCTCCTCCGAGCAGCCACGGGCCACAGGCAGCACCTCGGCTCGCCCTGCCTGCCTGCAGGGAGGTGGGTTCATGCACGAGCCCTTAGGTCAGGAGGGCTGGCTCCAACCCCACGGGAGTGATGATTTCTGTGGGTGTACATCCAGAGGGGACGGGGGACAGTGCTGTCACCCCTCGCTGCCGCCCCTCACTGACCTAGGCTCCTCTCACCTCTCCCATCGGCTCCGTGCCAGCCAGACCTGTTGATTCCATGTGGATGCAAGCTCCGGTTTGCTCTCCATGATCACCCCATGGAAGAGCCGCTGGAGAGCAGATGTGATCAGCCACCGAGCCAGGGCTCCTTTGGTGGGCGCCTACACCTTTAAATCAGGGAGAAAAAAAATAAAATAAATCCTTCGCCTAGAGGGCAGTGGAACAATTTTGACTTTAAAAAGAGAGCGAGACAGAGAGAGCGAAGTGAGCGTTAACAACTCCTGATCCAGTCCCTGGGCATTCATTAATGTTTCATGGCGCTTTCAATTATTGCCTCCTCTGCCACTGCCGTCATCTGTCTCTTCAAATCGACGGTATAATAACCACTCAAGCAGAAACCCACTCTGCTGTCTCCCCGCCACTCCCCTCCCAGCCTCCGCAGCTCCCTCTCTCCCAGCTTTTCATCTGAGCCTCGCACAGCTCTCGCTGGAAATGCCTGTGCCCCTTCCCTGCTGCTTGGGGACAGTGCTCGGGGGACACGGGGATGCGCAGGACCCTCCTGTTCAGGGTCGGGCTTTCATCCCCCCCACACCGAGGGGTCCTGCAGCTGGTTTGGAGCCGTGCTCTGGGGCACAGGGCGGGTCTGACACCCCAGCCTCAGGCACTGAGCCCCAGAGCTGTGTGCACCCCTAACCCTAACGTGACTCTAACCCTAAATGCACCCCGCCCACGGCACCCCCACCCACCAGCGCCCAGGCCATGTTCCTGGTCAGGAGACACTGCCAGCACCGTGTGTCCCACACACCCACCCACACATCCATCCCCAGCCCTCTGCAGCCCCCCACACTGAGCCCTGCTCGGGCAGCACGGGCAGGCTCTGCCCGCACAGCCCCGGGCTCAACACACCAACAGGTCCGGCCCAAACCCCTCCCTCCCCCGCAGAATGTGCCTGCACTGCCGCCTGAGCTCTTCCAGCACACGGGAGAGCCCCAGGGCGAGCGTGGTGTCCGACAGCTCCGGGCTGTCCGCAGCCCGGGAGGGGCAGGGATGGAGCAGTGCTGCAGGAGGTTGGAAACTCTGAAGCAAAGTCTGCCCATGCATTTCCCTGCAGGATGTCCTGGCTCCAGCAGGGGAGGTCTCAGAGGGTGGAGAGGGGTGAGGAGCAGCTGGAGCACCCACAGTTCACCTGCCCAGCAGTGGTACCAGAGCTCAGCTCAGCCTTTCCGTGCCTGGATTGAGTCACAGAATCACAGAATGGTTTGGGTTGGAAGGGACCTTAAAGATCATCTCATTTCAACCTCTCTGCCATGGGCAGGGACCCCTCCCACTGTCCCAGGCTGCTCCAAGCCCCAATGTCCAGCCTGGCCTTGGACACTTCCAGGGATCCAGGGGCAGCCACGGCTTCTCTGGGCACCCTATGCCAGGGCCCCCCCCACCCTCATAGGGAAGAATTTCTTCCCAAGATCCAAACAAAATGTACTCTCTGTCAGTCTAAAGCCATCCCCACTACTCTCAGATCTGCCAGCACCAAGGCTGCAAACCTCAGACAAGCCCCATAAATCTGACATTTGCCTTGCCCAGTCCTTGGTCCTCACAAACTCGGTGTCCCTGCACTCACCACCTCAGGGTGGAGGAGGCAGAGCCTTGCACTCAGGACGAGGATCCAGGCAGGACCAAAAGGTGGGTTCCCAGTTACTCTGCCCAGCATCCCCCAGCCTGTCCAGACACATCCTGGCTGTCTGGGGTGGGAGGAAGAGCTCGTGGCTTCCACCATAGACTGTGATGGACCCAAACCACCCCATTTCGAAGCCAGTGCTCCTGCTCAGGAAAACAAAAGCATTTTGCTCAGGTGAAGTCACGTCCTTCCATCCCACCCCTGCATTCACACCTCATGGAGGTGTTGGGACTCTGCACTTTTAAACATTTATTTTTTTTCTCAGAATGGAAAAAGTGTTGAAATGTCAAAATTTCCAGTGGGACCTTCCCTGTTTAACCCTCCTCCCTGGGCTGGGATTTATTGCTGACAGCTGAATCCCCCACATCTTGTTGCCATTACCAGAAAGCTCTCCTTGGACCCCCAGCTCTGGTGTCCGAGTGCTCTCCAAGAGGAAG
The DNA here is from genome assembly GCA_013398855.1 of Mohoua ochrocephala. Lineage (NCBI taxonomy): Eukaryota > Metazoa > Chordata > Aves > Passeriformes > Acanthizidae > Mohoua > Mohoua ochrocephala. Next base: position 30,947 of record VZTA01006597.1, on the reverse strand, counting down.
AGGCTGCTCGGAGATGGACATGGGCCACCTGGCGATCTGGTGGCAGACGGGCACACGGGGACCGGGCAGTGTGAGGACAGAGCAGGACCCCACACTGGGTTTGGCCATCTCAGTGGCCGGGATCTGCTGCCGTTCCTCCCAGGACAGGAGCGCCCAGCCAGCTCCCAGCCCCCTCGCTGGGCTCCTGCCACCTGCACTCCCAGCTGCTCCCAGCTGCTCCCAGCAGCTCCAGCTCTGCCTGCTGTGGGAATTCTGAAAGCACGGAGCTCCTCTCCAGCCCTGGCTGCTCCTTCCTTCCTCCCCCTTACCCCACCGGGTTATTTTTGCTTTTGGATCTTGCTTCTCCCCTTCCTGGAACTCTCCCGGCTGGAGCAGGGCTGGAAGGAGGCGGGCAGGGACTTGGCCCCGGGCAGTGGCTGGACTCGGCGCGAGGTGCTGGGACGCTCAGGAATGCCCCAGCAGGAGCTTTGCTCTCTCCTTTCTTTCTCTGGCTCTTGTAAAGATATTTGAGTCCCTCTGAGGGGAGCCAGATGTGCTGCAGATGTTTGTGCTTCGCAGAGCACTGCGCACCCTGAAGGACGCGCGGGTGTTTCGGTGACAGCAGCCACAGCCCCCGGCCACGGAGTTGTCATTGTCCCCTCCCACACCCTGAGCGTGCCCAGAGCGCCAGGGGTGCTGCACACGTGAGCAGGCACAGGCAGGGACACAGGGACACGGGGACACACGGGCACGGGGACACAGCAGCACAGGGATGCAGTGGCACAGGGACACACAGGCACAGGGACACACAGACACAGGGACACAGGGACACAGCAGCACAGGGACACAGGGACACACGGGCACAGGGACACAGGGACACACGGGCACAGGGACACAGGGACGCACAGGGACACAGGGACACAGGGACACACGGGCACGGGGACACAGCGGCACAGGGACACACGGGCACGGGGACACAGGGACACACGGGCACGGGGACACAGGGACACAGGGACACACAGGCACAGGGACACACGGGCACAGGGACACAGGGACACAGGGACACAGCAGCACAGGGACACACAGGCACAGGGACACACGGGCACAGGGACACAGGGACACAGGGACACACGGACACAGGGACACAGGGACACAGGGACACAGCAGCACAGGGACACACAGGCACAGGGACACACGGGCACAGGGACACAGGGACACAGGGACACACAGGCACAGGGACACAGGGACGCACGGGGACACATGGGCACAGGGACACACGGGCACGGGGACACAGCAGCACAGGGACATGTGGGCATGGGCACACACCCACACTCCCTGCCCTACCTGGGCACGACACACGTGGGTGTGGCACAGGCAGCGTTCGGGGGCAGGTTTGTGGGTGCACACCTGGGGCTGCACCCCCAGGGACCCGCACAGGCCCCAGCTCCAGGCATGGGCAGATCCTGTGTGGGCTGCAGGAGCTGCTGCTCTGAGCTGAGACCGAGCTCTGACTGAGCCCTGTCCTCCTCCAGCCCCTCACAGGGCACACGGGGGTGTGGCTTGGGCAGCAGGCAGGGGACCGGCCACCAGCTCCTTTTAGATCATGGAATCACAGGATGGGTTGGGTTGGAAGGGGTCTTGAAGCCCAACCTCATCCCACCTCTGCCATGGGCAGGGACACCTCCCACTGTCCCAGGCTGCTCCCAGCCCCAATGTCCAGCCTGGCCTTGGACACTCCCAGGGATCCAGGGGCAGCCCCAGCTGCTCTGGGAATTCCAGCCCAGCCCCTCCCCACCCTCCCAGGGAACAATTCCTGCCCAAGATCCCACCCAGCCCTGCCCTCTGGCACTGGGAAGCCATTCCCTGGCTCCTGTCCCTCCAGGCCTTGGCCCCAGTCCCTCTCCAGCTCTCCTGGAGCCCCTTTAGGCCCTGCAAGGGGCTCTGAGCTCTCCCTGGAGCCTTCTCCTCTCCAGGGGAGCACCCCCAGCTCTCCCAGCCTGGCTCCAGAGCAGAGGGGCTCCAGCCCTGTGAATAACTCAGTGGCCTCCTCTGGACACATCCCCACAGGTCCTTTGGCAGAGTCCTTCACCCAGCAAGGCTGCCAAGCACCATCCTTGCAGATCCAGGTGGGGGCTGTGGCTCCCTGTCCCCTGTGGGACCAGGAGCTGAGCCCACTTGTGTTTCTCCACCCACTCCCACCACCCATGTTATCCCTCAGAACCACAGCGGGCCCAAATTCCCTGTCAGTGACCCCGCTGCGGTGTCCGGCCCATTCCATGGAGCACACACACGCTGTGCTCCATCCTTCACCTGCCTCCAAGCAGCGCCCAGCCCTCCCTCCCTCCCCAGGCACCCGCACACAAGCTCTGCAGCACCCCAATATTTCCCTCACGTGCTTTCCTGCATGCCCTGGGAGGGGTTCTGGGGAGTGCAGCCTGCCCAGGATCACACCCCAGCCCAGGCCCAGCACTCCCAGCGCTCACTGGGACGGGGTGTCCAGCCCTGGGTGGGTTGAAGAGAGGCAAGAACAGGGTTTTGTGTTCCCAGCACTCTGGGGACTGGGTGTGGCAGGTGCCAGGAGCCATCTCCTGGCTGGCCCCGCGGTGTCACAGGAGGGAGGGCTCAGTGCCCCAGCGCTGAGCCCCACACTCTGCACCCAGAACCAGGAGCAGCCTCCTTGTCCGGGCTCCAGTTTTCCTTCCCACTCCTGCACTCGTGCTGCTGTTCACAGCTCATTGTGCAGCGCAAATCTCAGCGAGGCCGGGTGACATTTGAGAGTGGGGACGGGGGGACAGCGGCGTGGGGGGAGCCCAGCCCTGAGAGCGATGCCAAACCTCAAAGAACCCACAGCAGAGCCCCCGATCCTCCCACCTGACGAGCCAGGAGCTGGTGCTGATGCCCATGGGGTGGGAGGCCCAGGCTGAGCACCCCAGCACGGGGCTGTGCGTGGGGGGCTGGCGCTGCCTCTCCCCTACCGCCCCCTCCTCCGCTTCCCCCCCACTCACACGCTCCCCCTCTTTCTCCTAATCCCCACAAATGCTAAGATATTTAAATGTGGTATTTTCAAATCTAATCAGCGTTCCAAAGCTGTGCTGCCGCCACTCAAATTTAATTTGATCCATTTACCAACTTTGTGGTGCATCTAATCAAAGAGAGGGAACAATTAGGTTAATGTCAGGGGTCACCTCGCAGCTCCTGCTCAGCCACGGGAGGCGGCACAGCGAGGCCAGCCCTGAGGGACAAAAGCAGGAGCCAGGGGCTCTGGAGCCCGGGACAGAGGTGGCTGCAGGGCTGGAGGGTGCCCTGGGTCAGGCACATCCCAGGGTGGCTCGGGGGAGCAGCCCAGCCAGGGAGGGTGGGATGATGGGCTGGGCTTCAGTTCAGAGTGACCAGGACGGGGACAGCCCAGGCCAGTCTTGTTGGAGGGTCCAACCAGCTCCTGTCCCGTGTGTCCCCACGGCTGTCCCGTGATGTGCTTGGCCAAGGACTGCTACTGCTGCTCTTACAGCTCGGTGCACAATAATCCGGATAATCCGAGCTCTGATCCTCCCCCACATCCACACGTGGGCTCTGGATGGGGCTGGGAGAGGCTCGGGGTGAGAAAAACTCAGCCAAAGTCTTTCCTACCTTAACCAAAGCTGCACGTGGTGCCCGGGTGAGATCCCTCCAGGTCAGACTGGCGTTTGCCAGCTGGCGTTGGGCAAACCAGGCTGCGAGAGAAGGACCTGGCAGGGGCTCGGTGCAGGCAGGGCAGACAAGCCCAGGATCGTGGGCCAGGATCAGTCCTGACCTCAGGGCTGGAGATCAGGGACTGCCAGGACACCAGAGCAGAGCAAGGAGCCCCATGGGGCTTGGGACCTTTCTCCTGCCTTGCTGTGGGTTATGGCTCTAAAAACAGAACCTCCACACCATAAAATTACAGAATCCCAGAATGGTTTGGGTTGGAAGGGACCTAGCAGAGCCATGATGTGTTTGATCTTACATTCCCTCTGTGCCCTTCACTCATGTCAGGGAATGAAGGAGATGACGATGAAGTGTCTTTGGTGCCACATTTTGTAGCCCCAACAGGAGCAGAGCAAGGATCCCTCCCTCCTCCTCCCCACTGCTGAGCACACACCGTGCCTTGCCTTGCTTCTGGAGCCTCAGCCCTCCCCTCATCCACGGAGATCTCCCCCTGTGTGTGTTTGTTTGGCTTGGTTTCAGTCCCCCCGCAGTCCCCAAACCCTGAGCTTGCTGCAGGGTCTCTGTGGGGTGGAGGTGAGGGGCCAGGGTCTGCTGGGGACCGTGACAGGGACAGAGTCAGGCCAGCAGGACCAGCAGCTGCAGCACTCGGGGACGGACAGAAAGGGGAGGGGAGGGAATGCACAGGCTCTGGGCAGATGACTCGTTTCTGGTTTTAACATCTTTGAAAGACTGAAAGAGGTGACTGCAGCTCCTCCCGAGGGGCAGCTCCGATCTCTGCTCCCTGGGACGGGGACAGCACCCAGGGAACGGCTGGAGCTGGGCCAGGGCAGGCTCAGGCTGGAGATCAGGGAAAGGTTCTTCCCCCAGAGGGTGCTGGGCACTGCCCAGGCTCCCCAGGGAATGGGCACGGCCCCGAGGCTGCCAGAGCTCCAGGGGCGTTTGGGCAGCGCTGCCAGGGATGCCCAGGGTGGGGTTGTTGGGGTGTCTGGGCAGGGCCAGGGGCTGCACTGGGTGATCCCTGGGGGTCCCTTCAGCTCAGGAGATTCTGTGGTTCTCTGATCTCAAGTGAAGGAGAGGCAGCTGTGGTGAGAGGTGGCACTGCTGTCCCCTCATCCCTGCCACAGACCTGAGCCCAGAGGGACCCACACTGGAGTGGGAGCAGCTCAAGGCACATCAGGAGGGTTTGGGGCACTCCTGGGGTACAGGGGGGCCATCCCCAGGTTCGGTACCCACAGTCCTGGCCAACACCAGCAGCTCCCAGCAGAAGTGCGTCGTCCTCCAGCTGTAGCGCTGGGGAAGTCCCTGGTCTGAGCTGGGGTGGAGGTCTGGGAGCATCAGGTGTTTAACTTGAAATGGACTGAAGTGGAAAATAAGCTCTTTTCCCATGGAATTCCTAACCCAAACTTTAACTGCTGCAGCAGAAAAGCCTCAATCCCTCAAAACCACAAGAGGAAAAAAAAGAAGAGCAAATACGAGAAGAAAGGCTGGGAAAAGCTGGGGCAGGAAACAAACCAAACCTACAGAAAATGGAAACAAAAGCCACCCAACTTTGTTTGCTACAACAACACACATTTTTTTCAGGATTTTTATTTTCCACAGAAGAAATCCCCTGCCACTCCAGGAGCAGCCCCAGCACCTTGACATGGCCACTCCTAGCACTCCTTCCCCAGGCCACAAAATTCCCACTCCACTGCTCCCCGCCAAGGAGACACCCTGGAGATGGGCTCACACCCCCTGCTTGGGCATCACCCCCCGACTCGGCACTGGCAGGATGCCCAGAGGGAGAGCAAAGTTCAGGGAAGAGCCCCTTGGTGCCCATCCCAAGTGGATTTTCCATCTCTGGGGAGGGAAGATGGCACAGGCAGCATACACGCACTGAGCCCAGGATGCCAAGAGCAGGTCTGGCACTGCCTGTGCCGCGTGGGGAGATCAGAGGTGACCCCCACACGTGGCTGTGCTCCCTCTGTGGGGTTTGTGTGCTCCCAGTGCCTGCTGGGGGTGGAACACTCCTGACTCAGCACCTGTTGCTCCTTCAGGTTGGATATCAGGGCAAATCTCTTCACTGAAAGGGTGGTCAGGCACCAGCACAGCTGCCCGGGGCAGTGCTGGAGCCACCATCCCTGGAAATGTTCAAACACCAAGTGGATGTGGCACTTCCTGGCACGGCCCAGTGACACGGTGGTGTTCGGTGGAAGGTTGGACTCGATGATCTCAGAGGATTTTTCCAACCTTAATGGTTCTATGGGACCAAGACCACTGGGAAGGAGAGCAGGAGGGGGAGTGGAGGCTCAGGGCCCACCATCCCCCATGCCTTTCCAGTCCCCTCATACCACAAGGGCACACAGGGACACCTCTTGTGCCCTCCCTGCTCCATCCCACATTCCCTCCTTCCCCACTGCCCTAGAATCTCCTTTCCTGTGGTTGTTGCAGCCTTCCCTGCCCATTCCTCCGTGTGCTTCCCGACAGTGGGATCCGCAGGGCTGGGGCACTCACGCCATCGGCCATGGCCCAGGTCCCACATTCCCAGGACATCACTGTGACACCGAACAGAGCCACGTCCCGGCCTGTGGTGGCTTCTCTCTCCCCACAGGTTGCAGGGATGGCTCTGCAGGGTGATTTAAATACGACTGCTTTGCAATCTGTTGCCAGAGCAGGGGCACTTGGCACAGCCCAGGGACTCAGGGCTCAGGCACAGCTGGGGTTTCCCAGCTCAGACCAAGGGAGGAAGTTTGTCCCCTGTTCCCTGCACGCTCCCCTGGGGGAGGCTCTGCCCAGCACCCTCTCCACAAACCTCTGCCTCTGCCCAGCTCCTGTTTGGTGCCCCAGAGAAGGGTGGAAGCGAAGAAGGGATGCCCTGGGAAAATGGGGGATTGGGGGCAAACCTTTCACATTTATTCCTCCTGTGGGCAGGAGGGTGGAAGCCACTGTGGCAGGCAGGTGCCCAGAGGCTCTGCCAGGACTCAGTGCTCCTCACTGTCACACTGGGGCTGGCCATGATGGGAGCACTGGAAATGCCCCTCTGGTCCCTCTGCGATGCCTTCCTTGGGCTTTGTGCCCAGCAAAGTGGCATTTACCGACCCACTGCCCACTCCGAGCCCTTTCCATCCCCAGGGGGCAGTGGCAGGGATTTTGGAGGTTGTTTTCATCATCTCACCTTCTCCAGAGAGACTTTCCCTCCCAGAGCAGCACCGCAGCTCCACACAGCCCCGTGCTCAGCGCACCCAGAGCCCCTTCATCCCTCCTCCCATTTCCTTATGGAGATGAGGAGTGGAGCTGGAGTCTCTTCATCACAGGGAATGGAGAAACATGAAGCTCAACAGCCTCCTGGGACCACCTGGAATTTAGATCAGGCATTTCCCACTTCCAGCTCCCCTTCACCCATGGCCTGTGTCTGACCCAAGACTGCACCTCCCTCCTCTCCCCGTGTCCCCTCCCCACCATGGGGGTGCTTTCCCCGTATCAAACACAAATCACACCCCTGCAGCCCACAGGGGCTCTGGGGTCTGTCCAGGGAGCGTTTTCTGGCAGGAGGATGGGAATAAGCCCAGACAAGGGGCGGGAGAGCCTGAACTATCTGAGGGCTGGAGAGACCTTCAGGGGTAGGAAGTCACTGGGGTGCACCCCCTGATGGGATATCCCGTGGGCTGGCAGCACAGGGACCCTCTACTGTGTGTGAATCCTCTGCTCATCATCTCCCATCCCCTCTCCCTGCTGCTTTTCCCATGTGTCCCTCTCCATCATCCCATTCCCTCTGTCATCCCTTCCCCTGTTCATCATTCCCTTCCCTCTCCATCATCTCTTTCCCTTTCCATCATCCAATTTCCTCTCCATCATCCCTTACTCTCTCCATCCTCTCTTTCCCTATTCATCATTCCCTTCCCTCTCCATCATCCCATTCCCTCTCCATCATCCAATTTTCTCTCCATCACCCCATTCCTTCTTCATCATCCCCATTCCCTCTCTATCATCCCATTCCCTCTTTATCATCCCATTCCCTCTCTATCATCCCATTCCCTCTCCATCATCCCCTTCCCTCTCCATCATCCCATTCCCTCTCCATCATCCCATTCCCTCTCCATCATCCCATTCCCTCTCCATCATCTCCTTCCTTTTCCATCATCCATTTCCATCTCCCCCATCACTTTCCCTATCCATCATCCCGTACCCTCTTTATCATCCCATTCCCTCTCCATCATCGCCTTCCCACTCCATCATCCCTTCCTCCCTCTCATGTCCCTGGGTGCCTCCTCCCGCTCCCAGCCCAGCTCCTCCTGGGCAGCAGGAAGGCCGGGAGGGGCCGGAGCGCAGGCGGGAGCTGGGGACACGGGAGCAGCGGGAACGGGACTGGGGACACGGGAGCAGTGGGAACGGGACTGGGGACACGGGAGCAGCGGGAATGGGACTGGGGACACGGGAGCAGTGGGAACAGGGGCCGGGGACATGGGAGCAGTGGGAAAAGGGGCCGGGGACACGGGAGCAGCGGGAATGGGGGCAGGAGACACGGGAGCAGCGGGAATGGGACCGGGGACACGGGAGCAGTGGGAACGGGGGCCGGGGACACGGGAGCAGCAGG
>VZTA01006597.1:0-18644 GCA_013398855.1 Mohoua ochrocephala | reverse complement strand
CTGTCGTGTCCATGGAATCACTGAATCAGCCCAGGGAACTCAACTGGTGGGACAAAAATCCCAGGAATGTGATGGAGTGACTGCATCCGACAGCATGAAGGCAGAGGGAGTGCAGGAGCTGGAAGATGCCAGCCCTGGGAAGAGGAGGTGTGGGCTGGGATGCTGATCGGAGCCTCAGAGCCAGGACCCAACACTCTCAGCAAGCTGGGGTGTCCATCAGAGCCTCTGAGAGGCTCAGAGCTCCCAGCAAGGCGCCCAGGGGCCATGGTGCTGGCTGGATCCAGCTGCTCCTCCTCCCCCTGAGGTGTTCCACCCTCACCTTTCACACCACACTGCACAGAGGGGGGGGTTCTGGGGGCTGCTAATGGGGGTCTCTGTGTGCCCTGGCACCTGGGGGGACTCCTTCACCCTCCCAGGTGGGGATGGGCCAGTTTCAGGACACCTGAGGCTGGAGACATCCCTCCTGCTGGGGTGATGGGCAGTGGCTGCCACTGCGGAGCAAGAGCTGGGTTCCTGCAGGTCCCGGCGCTGTGGGGAAGGCTCCAGGCAACTTCTCCACAGCACAGCACAGCCTGAAGTGACTCCGGGTGCCACTGGAGGGAGGGCACAATCAGCTCAGGGGTTCTCTGCTTTTTCCAGCTGCACATATGCAGTAAAATCATTTCATAACACCTTTGAAGGACAAAGGGGTTAAGCTGAAGGAGAGGAGGTTTAGATTGGATATCAGGGAGAAATTCTTCCCTGTGAGGGTGGGGAGGCCCTGGCACAGGGTGCCCAGAGCAGCTGTGGCTGTCCCAGGATCCTTGGAAGTGTCCAAGGCCAGGTTGGAGAGGGCTTGGAGCAGCCTGGGACAGTGGGAGGTGTCCCTGCCCGTAGTAGGGATGGCACTAGGATGGGATTTAAGGTCCCTTCCAACCCAACCCTTTCTGGGATTCCATGACCTCTGATTTCTGCCTCAGCCCTGCACATCCCCTGAGCCCCCCCAGGACACCCTCTGCGAGGATCAGTGTGAATCCTGTGCCCTGTCACACCAGGCACCCATTTCCTTACTGCACCTGCAGCAAACTCTGTCCTAAAGCCACCAGGCTTGTGCCCGTCAGCAGCTGGCACTACCCTGGTGACGGGTTGGTGTCGCTGGTGGCTGAGTGGCAGGTCCCCCCTGAGCTGCTCCGTGTGCCCCACGTGCCCCCAGGATGGCAGCCCCGCTGGCCTGGGTGACCATGGCTCCTTGGCTGCGCTTCCAACACGGAGACGCCTCTGTGGGGACAATCCCCCGCTGATCCCTGCTTTAACCAGGGCGAAGCTCACAGTGGCACTGCCCTGTCCCTGCCTCCAGGGACCCGGCCCCTCCTGTGGTGCAGAGCTCTCCATTCTGCCAGGCTGGAATTCCCCCAGGAATCCTTTCCTGCCAAACCCCTGATGTTTTGCATTCACCCTCGCTTGCACTGAGCTGTGCCTCACAGCCAGGGCATTTTTCCGGGGAGGGGCTGGTGGTCTGCAGCTGGCTCTTGTCACCGTGAGAGCTGCGGGGTCCCCACGGTGCCACCTCGGGGTGGCAGGCGCCTGTGTGGAGCCAGCTGTGGACCCTCCTGGAGCCCAAATCCAGCACCCACTGCTCCTGACCTTTGCAGCCCCTCAGGCACTCTCCCAGATCCAGCCTTTCATGATGTGGTGGCACCAACACGACACACCCCAGGGTATTTAGGGGGCTCCTGAGGGGATCCACAGGCACCCCAAGCCCTGGGGGAGGGTCTGGCTCTGCTCTGCTCCCCCCCAGTGCATTGCACTGTTGAACTTCCATGATCCTCGTGGGTCCCTTCCAACCCAGACATTCTGTGGTTCTGTGGCCGTGGCAGGGATTCACCCCCGCACCTCTCTGACTGCTCCTGCCCCCCCGGGCCAGGCAGAGCAGCAGGGCAAGGCTGCACAGCTCTGGCAGAGCCCATTTAAGCACGTCTGGCCTGTGCCAATGTGCACCCCCCGTGCCACGCTCTGCCCCTGGCCCTGCTGCTGGGGTACAGGCTGGTGGGCACAGCTCATCATGGTCACAGCATCCCAGAGCCTCGTGCCACTGCAGAGGGACAAGGACAGTGTGACAGGCACCATCCAGCCTCTCCTGGAGTCACAGGGGGGCTCCAAGCAGGACCCCTGGCACGTGGAAGGAAAGGGAGAACCCCGATGTTTTTGACCTGGGAGCTGAAAACATTTCCCGATCCTGCCCTGCCCCTCTCCCCTGCCCTGGGAGCAGACCTGGGGCTCTCAGACCTCCTCAAACCACATCCCAAACTGCATTTCTCCCCGAACTCCTCTGCCAAGCCCTGAGGCTGCAGGTCAGAGGCCTGAAGCCAAGGTGAGGGGCTGAGGATGGAGCGGGTGCTCCCTGCCCCCTGCATCCCCTTCACAGGGAGGGGTGAGCTCAGCCCCTCTGATCTGGGGACTCATCCCTGCCTGGCTCCAAATCCCACAGATCCCGAGGCCGGGCAGCCCCTCCCCAGCCCTGCAGACACGTGAGGGACTGTCCCCACATGTCCTTTGCTGGCTGAAAGCACCGCTGGAGACAAGGGTTGTGCCCAGGCCAGGCCCCCCTGGGATTTCACAGCGGCAGGGCTGGGACGGAGCCCCGGCTCCTGCTGCAGCCCCCGGCCCCAGGCAGCGGGACCAGCCCGTCCCTGCAGTGTCCCCACACGTGTCACGGGGTCTGTGAGGCGCTGGGGGCAGGATCCCTCCCCGGTGACACCTGCAGGGCCAGGTGCAGTCACAAGCCAGGCACATCAGCCCTCGGCTCTCTCCAAGCGGGAATAAAGAGCAGGAGAGCGGTGAAGTGCTCCCAGGGAAGAGCCACCCGTGCTGCACCGCAGGCAGGGGTGCTGGGGCCGCACGCCCGGGGATGCTGGGCCAGGCAGGGGCTGCCAGCCCTGCCACAGCCCGGCCCTGCCTCCAGAGCCCCTTCCCGACGGAGGAACCCCAGCCCACCGCTGCGAGAGGGGCCTGGGAATGTGCCGGTGTCCTTCCTGCCTCCCTCCCAGCACCAGCCTTGTCCCCGTGCCAGCTTCACTTCAGTATTATTCTAATTTAGGGAACTGATGCAAAAGGCTGTCCTGGCAGCCCGACTTGGCTTGGGCCGGGGTTATTTTGGTTTAGCTTCAGTCATCTGAGGACAGGTCACGCTCCAACCCAGCCTGTCTCTGCACGGCAGGGGTGTGCGGGGGGTCCGTGAGGAGGGGCAGAGAGAGCTTTGGGGGTGCACAGGGCCCCCAGGAAAACTGCCCAGGCCTCCAGATGCAGTTTGGGGACATCCTCACCCCGGCACGGCCGCCAGTGCTCCCCCGGGGCCGCTCCCAAGCGCGTTCCTGAGCCGGGAACAGGCTGACACGAGCCCCGCTGGTGACAGCCCCGTCCTGAGCCGCCGTCACGGGCAGCTGCCCACCCAGAACGCCGGGCTTTGCTCCGGTTTGATGTCCCTGCCCCCTGGCAGCTCCCTGCAGCCTGGCTGGGGGAGGATTGCCCTCGGGAAGGGCTGCACGGACCTCACCCTCCGCCGTCCCTGCGGCTGGGAGCGGCCGGCACCGGCACATCTGCCTTCCCCCGCGGCTGCCACCCACTCATCCCGCGGGACACGGGGGCAACGGGGGAGCAGCGGGGTACGAGAGGGGCTGAGGCACCCAGAGCATCGGCAGAGAGGCGGAGATGGTCCCCTCTGACACTCAGCTGCCCAAAAGTGGGGCTGGAGACTGGCGCAGGGGTGTGGGTGGCATGGCAGAGTGTGCAAGTGTGCCCTGGGCTCCCAGCTCACCTCTGGCACGTCCTAGCACTGCCCCAGTGTGACCAGCCTGGCCCCAGTGTGACCAGCCCGGTCCCAGTGTGACCAGCCCAGCCCCACGGCCTCAGGGTCACACATGGGGCTCACCCTCTGTGTGGTAAATTCCACATGCCCAGGGGAGCTGCTGCAAACTGAGGCCGGATAAAATTCAGCACAAGTCCCCCTGATTTCCAGGGAATTCCCTGAGCCTCCAAAGAGAGATGCTGAGTCCAACCTGCCACCTGGGAACGGTCTTCAGCGTGCCGTGGCTCCGTGCCCACGCCGTGTCTCCTTGGTGTCCCAGAGCTGGCTGGCTTGGGATGAAGCCGTGCCAATGCCTGAGTGCCCGTGCACGGCACGCAGGATCACAGGCTGCTTTCCCAGCACAGCCCGTCCCTCCTGCTCATCCTGGACCCTGGCACGCAGCGGGAGTTCCAGCCTCCCGCTGGGGAAGCACCTCAGCCAGGCACAGAGCAGGGCTTCCCAAACCCACAGCACGGTGGCTGAGGAACCCTGGGTGATGTGTCCCAGCTGGGACCCTGGGTGGCTGCGAGGGAATCGGCTCCCAGGCCCAAGGAACGTGCTTTTCCTTGGGTTTGAGCGCGAGGGTGCTTCCTGCGCGCACTGACGTGCTGTCACGTTGGAGAGCAGCCTCGCTGAGCCCTGGTTCTGATTTAGCTGAAGCCACAGCTCCCCGCTGCTGCCGGGATCTCAGGCACGTGCGCTCTGCAGAAAGGGAAAGGAGCCCCGAGGGCTTGGCACCCTCACCCTCCGTTCGGCCCAGGAGACCCTCGAGGAGGTGGGATGGCAGGACAGGCTTCATGGCTGAGGGAAGGAGCCACAGCAATGCCATCGTCGAGCCCAGCATGGCACCGGTCACAGGAGGGGACTGCCCCACTCTGCTCTGCGCTGCTGCAGCCTCACCTCGAGTGCTGGGGGCAGTTTTGGACACCACAACGAAAGAAGGATCCAAAGATATCGCAGAACATCCAAAGGAGGGACATGAGGATGATGAAGGGTCAGGAGGGGCCACAGGAGGGGCAGCTGAGGGCACTTGGTGTGTCCAGCTGGAGCAGAGGACACCGAGGGCAGAGCTCAGCGGGGGCTGCAGCTCCTCCTGAGGGGCAGCTCCGATCTCTGCTCCTGGGACAGGGACAGCAGCCAGGGAACGGCTGGAGCTGGGCCAGGGCAGGCTCAGGCTGGAGATCAGGGAAAGGTTCTTCCCCCAGAGGGTGCTGGGCACTGCCCAGGCTCCCCAGGGAATGGGCACGGCCCCGAGGCTGCCAGAGCTCCAGGGGCGTTTGGGCAGCGCTGCCAGGGATGCCCAGGGTGGGGTTGTTGGGGTGTCTGTGCAGGGCCAGGGGCTGCACTGGGTGATCGGTTTTGGTCCCTTCCAGGGGAGGATATTATAGGATTCTATGGTTTGGAACTAAGCTGCAAAACAGCTGGGACCTGTGCCCGCTGTGGTCTCCTCCAAATAAAATTTCACCCACCTCCACAGGCTCCGGGCAGGAGCTGATGCTGAGCGGGAACAGCCCATGGGAAGTAAAGGCTGAAGCTGCCTCAGCGGACTGAAACATCCCTCACCGGCACAGGGTGGTGGCAGGGCCCCATCACTTCGTGTGTGTGTTTTTGGGACACTCCTGGCCAGTCCCACTTGGCTGTGCCCCCAAAATCAATTTTGACCCTGAGCAAGCAGCACAGCCCTCACGGCTGTGCAGGGATGCAGAGCCAGCAGCGAACCAGACCAGGGAGGTGCTGTGCCCCTCCGCCTGCCCTCCCTGGCTGTGTCCGTCAGCCTGGGCTGGAAGCTCTTTCTCCCTTTCTCCCCCTCCCCGTGCAGGAACACCGTGCCCCAGGCCTCAGGTGGTTGGTGGGAGCACCTCCTCGTGCGTGTGTGCGCCACGGCCGCTCTAAACGCCAGCTCGGCGCAGTCATTAGAGGATATTTATGGTCCCTATTAAACAGCAAGGGGAAAAAAGAGCCCTGATCCGTGCAGCGAGGAGCTGAACTCGCCTGGCTGTGCAGACAGCAGGCGCCATCCCAACGCGGACCCTCGAGGGCCGCGCAGCCCCGCGAGGGACGAGCGCTGCGTCTTTAACAGGAGCAGGCTGGGAATGTTCCTGGCAGGGCTGCACAGCCCAGCAGCGCGCAGCGGAGCAGCGACGGGGATAAAGCACGGGCTTGTTCAGCACGGCTTGTTCAGCTGACGGAGAAAATGCCTCTTTCTGTGCTTATTTACCGCGTCCGGTGTCGGGGTCCGCAGCAGGGGACGAGCACGTGTCCCCCTCGCAGCGCTCCTGGTGCCACACGGCCGCCGGGCTCCTGCGTGCCAGCGCTGCGTGCCCCGCGCCTCGTGTCCGGCACTGCCCGCCCCAGGCCGGCCGCCAGCCAGGACAGCGAGTCCCAGAGGTGCCGTGAGTTCCCCGAGGTCACGGGGAGGGCTGGGGAAGCGCCAGGAGCAGCGCTCGGTCCCACGGCTCCCAGAAAAGCCCCTCTCTTGTCTCTGCAGCCTCAGTCCAGCGGCGCGCTCTGCCCTGTCCCCGCTGCTGGCAGCGGCGCAGGCACCGAGGTGGCACCGGCCACAAGCCCCGAGGAGCTCTTGCAGCACAGCACAGCGCAGCGTCCCCCAGGTCCTGCCGCTGGCTGCAGCCCCCCGGCTCCGCGTCCCGCTCCCCCCGGGACACCGGTGGCACTGGGAGCGGCGGTGCCAGCGTGTGCGGGAGACCTCCCTGCGCGGCCGTGGCTTTGGAGCTGTGGATTTGTAGGCTGGCTGCTTCCTAGCTCAGCATGGAAGACACTCTACAATTTTTAATTTGCCAAAAAAGCCCTCTTTTTAGTTTACAGGGACAGAAGGGGGACTTTTATGTGCAATCTGTACAGCTCTCCAGAAAGCACTTACATTTATGATGTTCATGAAATTTATAGCCAGTTGGCAGTGCTGCTCTCTCCTCTCCTCTCCACCAGCCACCCTGGCAGGATGGCAGACTATAATAAGCAAGCCACACATTCAAGTGGCATAAAAGGCATTTCTACAAGTTAGCCTCCTGCCCAGCCTTATAAACTCTAACAAGTCTCTAACAAGTAGGCAGGATCTCTTTATACCCAGGGAGAAAAACCCCTTTCAGAAATGGCCTTTTCACAAAGCCCACACCTTTCTTCTAATTAAGGTTAAATAGCTCCATGTTTTCTGGCCAATTTCATTCTTTCCCCTTATTCCCCTCTTAACAAGGCAGCCTTTAAAAAGACATCACTAATTGGTGTCTGCTTCTCACATACCATGCGTGCTTTGATAGTCAGTTAGAAAGCCTTCCCCATCGATCAAACTTCCACTGAAAGGCTGCTAATGTGCTCCATGTGTCTGCCACCAGACAAAGCCAAGTGGCGGGTCCCCAGCTCCCTTCTCCTCCTGTTCCCATACTCCCTCCCGGGACCGGGGGTCCGCAGCCAGGTCTGCCCCCCGGCCCCGGCCTCCCTGGGAATAGCCCGGCCTCGGCATTGAGAGCAGCGCGGGGAAGGAATGACTCCGCGATGTGTGTGGCAATTTGGAAATTAATGGGGAGTGGTTAAATGTTAAGGGTAGGATCTGAAACAGAGCAGGCGAGAGAGCAATTGTCATGCTTATGAGACTGGAGGAAGGCCAGTGAGCTTTCCTGTGAATTCCAGTCTCCCCCGGTGCTTCGAGTATTCCTGGGGAGAGGGCTGGGGACGGCGATGCTGCCATGGCAAGGGGCAGCGATCCCCTCCGGCCCCCCGGCCCTGCCGAGGACGGCGGTGGGAGGGAGGGAGGGAGGGAGCGGGGATTCTGCCGTTCCCCTTCCCGGCGCCCTGGCCACGATGGGCACAGGCTGCCCCATCTGCAGCTCATCAGCCCTTCTCCAGCAGGTCCTGACCGCCGCGGGGCCCTGGGGGGAAGCCACAAGAGATGGTTGTCGTTAGGAGAGCGCTGCGAGCCAGACCCCCCATGGCCCTGCTCCCCCCCCCAGCCCGGACTCACAGAGGAGTTTGGGTTGAAAGGGACCTTTAAAATGTCAACCAGGCCAGTCCCCCCGCCCTGCTCCGGCAGTCCCGCTCCGCACCGCCGCCCACCATCCCAGGGACGGTGCTCTGGATGTCCCAGCCCCGCTGTGGCTGTCACCACGCCGGCTCCGTGCCGCACTCGCGGCTTAGAGCCGAGCAAAGCTCCCGTCCGGGCTGCTCTGGGGGGTCTCAAAGCACCAGCGGCTTAACTGTGGCTGCAGGAGTCACCTCACTGGGCTCCCGAGCCTGGGGACACGCCAGTGGGTTCGTGTCTGGAATGGAACCACAGCGTGGGTTGGGAGGGGATGGCAGCGCCAGGGACTGGAAAGAGCCTCCATTACCTGAGCCAGGCACCTCTCCCCAGCCAGGGAACCAAAACAACCACCTGAGAGAAAAGAGAGCGGGGGCAGAGCTGCGGGGAGTGGGCTGGGCATGCAGGATCACGGCAGGGTTTGCTGTGATGCTGTTCCAAACACCTCTCTGCCCCCAGCCCCCACAGCTAATAAATGCTGGGGTTTTTTAAAGAACAGTTACCTTTCCCACTGTAACTCACGCCTGGCTGCCACACCTTCCCCCAGGGTAAAGTCATCACCTGCAGGTTTAGAGGCCCCCAGCGGGGCTGGGTAATCCTGGAAGTGTCATCTTGCAGCCCGGTCACAGGGGCTCCTTTGCTGGGGAGGGAGCCAAGGATTCCCAGAGGAGGCTGAGGAGAGAAGCAGCCAAAACCAGGCCCCTCTTTGGCGCCGCTGTGGGACAGGCACACGCTTGGCACCAGATGCGCCACGGAGCAGCAACCTGTGACCGTGCCACGGTGACAAGGTGGCAGGGTGTCCCCAGGGCACACACGCACACACAACAGCTATTTTTTTAGTGGTGATTTGCGGCCCTTTGTGCTGCTGGAGCCAGGGAGGGGAGAGATGGTCGGCAGCCAGACGCTGGCTCCCTCCCAGTCCTCAGTGGGGCTTGTCAGCACCATAGGTTGTGCAGATGGAGACCTGCCAGCAAACGGCGTCCCCAAACCTCCCAGGCAGGCTGGCAGGTGCTTTCCCAGCTCCGCAGCCAGGACAGAGCTGGGGGGACATGCAGAGCCCTGACACAGCTTTGGAAAGCCTCCTGCTTGCTCTGGCCCTGCCATTCCTCTCCAGCCCTGGAGAGCTGGGCGGATTGAGGGATTACCTGGGGTGTTACAGCTTCATCCACAGTTTGCTGCTGCAAAACAGCACAGGAGCAGGATCTTCTCTCTCCATCGAGCTTGGCACTGAGTTTGCTCCTCTGGCAGGCAACAGCACTCAGCAGCTCCCAGCCCTGGGCACAGCAGCCCTGCCCCAGGCTGGTATGCCAGGGCTGAGGGCATCTCCCAGCTGCCCTCCCCACCCAGCGGCTTCCATGGGGAGCCTGTCAGGGCAGAGACGCCGGGCATGTGTCTTGGTGCCTCCAGACAATGGGTAAATGACACACCTGCTTGTGCTCAGCTCACTCAAAGGGCACTGCTGGTGCTGCCTCAGCCTCTCTCAGCAGCTCACAGGTGTGACTCGGGTGGCTCCGAGCCCACATTTTCCACTGCACAGCCCTTTGTGCAGCTCCTGCTGCTTCCTCGGCTCCGCTCTGGCTCTGCGCCCACAAATCTTCCCATAGGAGAAAGTTAAAAGCTTTCCAGCACACGGAGAGCACAGTCCCACGATTCACATGAGCCCTTCCGCGTCAGCTGGGATCTCCAGTGGCGGGAATCAAAGTGAATCAGAGAATCAGAGAATATTCTGAGCCGGAAGGGACCCACTAGGACCATCCAGGCCAGCCCCTGGCCCTGCACAGACACCCCAACAACCCCACCCTGTGCCTCGGACCATTGCCCGAACACTCCTGGAGCTCTGAGAGCCTCGGGGCCATGCCCATTCCCTGGGGAGTGGGACTGGCACCTTGCTCTGCCCCTAAAGTTAACAGAGCCTTAAAGCACAGCTGCCTCAGCTCCTGCCTTCACCTCCCAGCACTGCTCCAGCACCAGAGAGGACAGGAGCACCCAGGTCCCACGGATTAAATACTCAGGGCCAGGTTGGACGGGGCTTGGAGCAGCCTGGGGTAGTGGAAGGTGTCCCTGCCCGTGGCAGGGGTGGAACTGGGTGGTCTGTAAGGTTCCTTCCTACCCAAACCATTCCGTGTCTCTATGATGATTTTATGATGACTTTCACCCCACCAACCCCATTTCACTGCAGTGTCTGACCCACGGGGACCCTGCAGGGCTCAGAGCTCCGAGCACCTGACAGGGGCCGGGGCTACCTGAGTCCTTACGCACCTCGTTACACAATGGAACTAATCCTCCTGTATCAGATGTCCTGCCTGAACATCTGTGCCACGAGGGGAGGTGGCCACACGTGCAGCCCCAGCTCTCCAGAGGCAGGAGGGAGCCTGCCAGGGGCTTGGGATCAGAGCAGCCCTCATGTTGGGCTGCTGTAATGAAGTGCCTGGGGAGAGGTACATGAAACGGGGCCTCGCTCATCTGAGTGTCTGTGCGGAATAATTGCTGTGCCAAAAGCGGGGTTTGCAGGGGAGGGGGGTAACCCAGGCCCTCGGCAGAGGTGCCTGGTGCAATTCAAGAAGCTCTGGGGGCCCCGAGACATCTCCACGGGGCTGGCAGATGTGACACAGGATCTACGGGAAACCTGTGCCCTTCTGGCGTGGCAGATGGCGGCCAGGTGGGCTACCCCGGGGTGCCTCAGGTGGCACTGGGTGTCAGCAGCGGGCTGCCAGGGGACACACCTGAACACAGACACCCGATCCGTGTGTGCAAACACCCGGCCCTCCCAACCCACCTGCGTGGCTTTTCCACATCTGCCCCTCCGTGCCTCAGTTTCCCCATCCGTGTCACGGGGCCACACGGCCTTGTCACCGCCGCACCTGTGCCAGGCGTGTCCTCCAGGCAGCCCATCTGCACCCCCCGACTCGGGCTGGCTTCAGCTCCTCTGCCAAGGGGGTCCAACCTCGGCCTGAGTCATTGCTCCCCTCTCTGTGCCTCCATTAACACCGTGCCTCATCTCTAAATATATCTCCCATGGATCAGCTTCCAGCTGCTGGTCCTTGGTCTGTCTTTCACAGCCAGATTAAAGGGCCCTTTAGTACCTGGGATTTTATCCCCATGAAGGCACTTACACGCTGCAATCAAAACACTTCTCAGCCTTCCCTCTGACGCAGCCCAGGCACTGCGTGTCTCTGCAAGGCTTTGCCCTGCCCTCCGCGCCACGGGGCGCTCCTCTCGGGGCTCCCTTCGCCCCAGGATGGCTCTGCCCCCGTGGTTTGCCCTTGCCCTGGAGCGATGACTCTGCTGCCCTGTACATCTCTGTGCAGCTGAGGGGCCTCCCCGTCTCACCTCCGTTCCTTCAGCATTCTTTGGTCACATAAAAATGCACCCTCCAGCTCTGCCAGGTGCGAGGACTTCACAGGTGAAGGTGCCACCCCTCTCCGTTCCCTTGAGACAGCTCACTGCCCACATCATGGGGATGGGGAAACTGAGGCAAAGGGTGGCCAGCACATCTATGGTTCTAGGAAGAGCCCCTGGTGCCCCAGCTCCTTGGCAGAGTCAGGGCCAGCTGCTCTCACCACATCCTCAGAGTCTGCCGAGGTGGAAGGGGGGTCACCCCACTCAGGTAAAGCCCCCAGGCGATGCTGGCAGGGAGCTCTGAGCACGGGGGGCTGCAGTGGCCCTGGGGCCGGGCTGGCTCCTGGCAGTGACAAAGGACAGCCCCAATGGCCAGATGGGAAACAGGAGTCCATCAAGGACAAAACGTGAAGGGCCACGAGGATCCCCCTGAAGGGCAGCGCTCGCACACGTGCTGGGTTTGTCTTCTGGCCCCAGGGGTGCCCCTCTCAGGGAAGGCATCAGAGCACGCTGCAGGATGCCCCAGATGTGGTCCCAGCTCCCCTCCTGTGCTCTGGGGATGCAGGACTGCAGGGGAGGTCTGGCCAGACACGGCCACCCCGTGCCCTCCTCCTCCCTGCCTCCCACCACGCGAAGAGGAGTGCAGAGTGCTGAGCCCCAGGTGGGCCCAGCCTCGCTGCCTTCTCTGCTGAGCCCCCCAGAGCCCTCTCCACCCCTGCTTGGGGACACCACCTCAACCACCTCCAGCTCCCCCGAGCTCCCTGCAGCTCTCCCTGGCCTCTGCTCCTGGCCGAGGATGATGAGGGCCATGACCCCTCCTGTCTGCTCATCCTCCAGCACGTCAGCAGCTCAGCCCCGGTGCTCCACACGCTCTCTGCTCTGCACAGGATGTCCCACCGTTGGTGACAAGGGACAGGTTTGCTGGTGGGCACCAGACAGGTCCAGCCTTCATCTCTGTTGCCCAGCAGACACCTGCCCTGGCAGAGGTGCTCAGGACAGTGTGGTTTCGGTGGCACCACACACGTGACCCAGGGCCTTTGGGAATTCCGAGGGGAGCATGGGGCTCCCCACGATGGTGGCACAGCAGAAACCTGCTCTTCCCCTTCCCGGGATGTGCTGAGGTCCCAGAAAATGAGAGAAATCAAAGCAGGACAGGAGCCATTCATAATCTGCCCCCCCCAAGACCCTACATCTTTTCTAGGGATGTCTGAGAACCCCTCTGCGAGGCAGGGCAGGGCTGGATGGAGGAGGAGGAGGTGTTTCCAGTGTCTCCATCCCGACAGGAGGGGTGGCAGTGGGGAAGGCTCTCAGGCTAACACAGGAGCAGCAGCCCACCCAGTGGGGTCAGGGGACTCAGAGCTGGGACGGGGCCATCCCGGGGCTGCAAGAGGCTGTGATCCAGAGTTCTTGGGGTTGGGAAAGGACAGATTCAGGACAGGACAGCCAGGACTTCCCTACGTGTCAGCTTCTGATTCCCCAAAAAGCTCTGGAACAATGAATCAAACAAGCTCTTGCAAGTCTGTGGCAGATAACGAGGAAATGGCTTTGTCAGGAGCAGAGGGTGTCACACAACCCAATTTCCTCACCAGGAAGCGGTGGCCTGGCAGAGGCTGTGTCTCGTACCCAGATATGCACAAGACTCTTGACAGGGTCCCTCCAGGTGTTCTCCCAGGCGAGTTCTGGAAATGTGGCTGGGAGAGAAGCCAGGTGAGGGGCAGTGCGAGGGGCTTGGGGAGCTCAGAACTGGCTCTTTGCCTCCAGTGCTCCTTTTTCTTCATGAGCAGTCCGGGAACGAGACAGGGAAGGGGCACGGGGAGGCAAACCCCACAGTGAGCTGAAGCAATCCTATGGGACAGCATGGCCAAGCGTTTCCTGGGATGCCAATGCAGGAGCAGCCTGTGGGATGCACCAGCTCGGCCCAGGCTCTGCTGAGGGAGCCGTGGGCTTTGGGTGCCACAGGTAAAGAAAACCCTGTCCAGAATGGGCTGAGCCCAAAGAAGGAGGGAAAGATGATGATGTTGTGGGCAGCAGGCCCCAAGGATCGGGGCAGCTCAGCCCAGCCTCATTGTCCCTCCTGAGACACTCAAGCAGCCACTTTAGGGACCATCTCTGGTCACTCTGCACCCAGGACCACTCTCCAGACCTGCCCCCAGCTCTGCTGGACACCTGAGCCTGGACACTGGCAGCTCTTTCTTCTCCAGCCAAGGAGAGCCCAGATTCACCCCTACAGGACAGCAGGAGAGCAGGGACTTACACAGGGCTACAGCGGCTCCCGTGGACCTCCAGACACCCCTAAACCAGCATTTTTTATCCACCTGAACACATTCATTTCAGGGCTGTGGGAGCGTGATGAGGAAAGGAGCCTGTAACCAAAGTGTTGAGAACATTGGGCTTCCAACACGAGACACCCAAACGAGACATTTTTAGGGACTCGGATGCACGTGCTCATTTAGTCATGGCACGCATAAGCCAAATGTCTGGAACATGGTTTTTCAGAGGAGGGAGAGACTCAGCAGCCAGGGAGCAGAGAGAGGCGAGCCGAGGAGAGGGGACAGGCAGGGACAGAGCTCGGCTCTGGCTGAAGGAGGGGATGCTGGCCGGGCCTGGAGGAGAGCAGCAGACGCTGGGCAGGGCTGGGAGGTGGCCGTGTCCCCTCAGCCCTCCCCGTCCCAGCAAGGCTGAGGGCTCAGACCTTCTCCCAGCTCTCCCTTCCCTCCCCGGCTCACCCGAGCCTCAGCGGGGTGGCAGCCGTCACCCACCCTGTCAGATCCATCTCAGTGCCTCTCTCCCTCGGTTCCGGTGAAGGGTGCCTTGCTCGTGGCCGCATGATTGACTCCGAATAGAAGGCGGCAAAACAACCAAAGGCCACCCATGGAAAGCCGAGTGCCAGCTCCTGACAGCTCCCACGTCCTCCCCCCAGCTCGTCAGCACGGCACAGCTCCCCCCGATGTGACACTTCTCTGTCTCTGTCAGCTGGCAGGAGTCACCCCGCCAGGTCCCCACGGGAGGGGGACAGGATGCAGCCGGGGCTGTGCCACCCGGGATGCTGCTCTGCAGACGAGCATCTCGCTGGGTCAGGCTGCCTGGTCCCAAACCCGGCGAGGGGCAGCTGCCCCAGGTGTTGATTCCCCACTCAGGGGTGGCTGGGGATGAGCCTCCTCTGACAGACACGAGGGAGAGAGCAGGGGTGGAAGGAGAGGGACTGTGAGTATCCCATGGATGAGCATCCCAGGCACCGCCAGGAAGAAACACAGGAAGGTGCTGGGAGGGGATCTCGTGGAGATTTGGGGCGTTTTGCGAGGCAAAGCAGTGAAAGGGCAAGGGGGAGCAGCTTCAAGATGAATGACAGTAGATTTAGATTAAATATCAGAAAGAAATTCTTCCCTGTGAGGGTGGGGAGGCCCTGGCACAGGGTGCCCAGGGAGGCTTTGGCTGCCTCATCCCTGGCAGTGTCCAAGGCCAGGTTGGACGGGGCTTGGAGCAGCCTGGGACAGTGGGAGGTGTCCCTGCCCAGGGCAGGGGGTTGGATCATCTCTGGTGTCCCTTCCAACCCAAACCACTCGGTGATTCTGTGATGCCGAGCTGGAGGCGTGGGGGCAGGGAAGCAGTGGGAAGTCAGGATGTGTTGACAGAGTGAAGTGCGCTGCTCCTGGAAAGGAAGATCATTTCCTTCAAACTCACAGGTGACCTTAGCTCTGCCCCTGGGCCGCCATGGCACGGCCGCGGTGCCGTGGCTGGGTGTCTGCAGGCCGAGGTCACGCTCACAGTGACAGGAGAGCTCCCCAGGGAAGCCACAGGGCCAGGGAGCCCTGGGGAGCCTGTGTCCGTGTGGTGTGACACTGCCTGCATGGGGTGTCCCCACAGGCATGACGGTGTCCACAGGGAGCAGGGGCTGGTGGGCTCCTCTGACCTCACTGCTGCTGCCATCAGTGGTCCCTGCACAGCAAAGGGCCCCTGCCTGGCTGTCACCTCACCCAGGGCACCGGGAGATGCACGCTGGACACAGCAGTGCCCCAGAGACCTCCCTGAGCTCCCCAAACGCCCCTTTTCCCCCGCAGTTCACTGCAGCAGCTGGGGCTCGTGGGGTGGCTTTGGAGCAGCTGGGTCCTGGTGCCTCACCCAGGCCAGGATGAGCCTCCAGCGTCAGCTAGAGCAGGACATGGGCAGTGTTTCAGGTGAGGAGAAGCTTCTGCAGGGACTGGGAAGCCCTGAGCAACCTGATCTCGTGAGTGGCACCCTGCCCATGGCAGGGGGTTGGAATTAGATGATCTTTCAGGTTGCTCCCAACCCAAACTATTCCATGATTCCATGAGCTGCACCTGCTTTCTGCAGAGGAAGTCTTGCTTTGGCTGCAGGTTCTGGATGTTCATCCTTGGCCCCCCCTTGGCCAGCGTGGGGCTCCCTGGGCTCTTCTGTGCCTTGGGCAGAGGTTTGTTCTTGTGTCAGGCCCTTGCAGAATAAACTGCACAAATAATGGCAGAGAATTACTGCAAGGAGGCACCTGCCAGGACCTGCCAGGACCTGAGTGCTCTGTTTGCAGCCTCAGAGGAAAGCTGGGGCCAAGGAAAGCACAGCTGTACTCAGCGGTTTCAAAGAGAAGTCTGGATGTGCTGGAGCAGGGTCAACAGCTTCTGTCGGTGATCTCTGAGGTCCCTTCCAGCCCAAACCATGCTCTGACTCTTTTGTGCATTGTCAAGGACTGAGAGACGCTTGGGACCCACCATCTTCAGCTCATTCTGGAAAAGCAGCACAAGAATGGACCCATGGGGAACCAGGACCCACCTGGCAAGAGGGGACAGGCCTTGCTGGGGTGTCTACAAATCTTCTCCATTAGGCTTTTGTCTGGGAAACTGCTGACAGATGAGCTGGAGTCTCCAGGAGGTTGGAGAGGCCACAGGTTTTAGTGACGGGGAACTGCAGGAGCACAAACCAGAGCCAGGCACCACTGGACCTCCTCAGGATGGGCTCCCAACCCGTGGAAAAGGACCATGGAAGCAGCCCCTGCCTCCAGGATCCCAGCTTGGTGCTCCACACGCCCGTGTCCTGGTCCAGCCTCTTCTCTCTCTGTGAACGCCTGAGCCTGGAGTGAGGTCAAGAGGCAGAGGGCCACCTCAGGGAGGGGGAATGGCCAGGACTGTGGGAGGAGGCATTTCCAAGCTATTCCAGCACAGGTGGTGGTGGGAGCACCCTGAAGGGCGGGTTGGCTTCAGCTGGGGGGGGGGTTAGTGCTCCGTGTGTGTGCATAAAGCAAATGTCAATGCAAGCAGGCATTTAAAGACAAAATTGGTGTTAATAATAATGATTATGATAATGATGCCACCAAGAATAACTGTGCAAACACCGCCAGAGCGACGGCAGGGATGTCCTGGGTTCTGTCTGTGCTTGGAGAGCTGCAGCCAGCCTGGGTTTGGGAGCTGGGAAAGGGGCTCAGCCTGGAGAAGAGGGGGCTCAGGGGGGACCTTGTGGCTCTGCACAAGTCCCTGACAGGAGGGGGCAGCCGGAGGGGGTCGGGCTCTGCTCGCAGGGAACAGGGACAGGAGGAGAGGGAACGGCCTCAGGCTGGGCCAGGGGTGGATTTTAGGAAGAATTTCTTCACAGAGAGGGTGGTCAGGCCTTGGAAGGGGCTGCCCAGGGCAGTAGAGGAATCACCATCCCTGGAGAAGAAATGACTGGACGTGGCACTCAGTGCTCTGGTGACAAGGTGGAGAGTGGTCACAGGTTGGACTCGATGGTCTTGGAGGGCTTTCCCAGCCTCAGTGATTCTGCTTGGGCTGGGCAGGTCTGGCTGGGGCCTGGGCTCTGCTGCCCAGGAGCTGCAGCCCTGGGGATTCCTGCACGCACGTCCCAGCCAGGCAGTTTCCACAGCACTTATGCAAGCCTGGAAACAGCCAGAAAATGCATTGGCGCCTCTGGAAACCTCTGGGATTGATTTCAGGTCCTGAACAGGAAATTGTCACGAAGGCAGGAGCTGTGCTCCGTCACATAAGGGGCTTATTTTGGGGTCTCTGTGGCAGGGATGGGTGAGTGTGTGGGAACCCATGAGGGAAGAGGGGATCTTGGCCCGTTTCTTTTTCCAGCCCCCCTCTGCCCTGTCCTCCCCACCTCGGGTGATCACCCTGCAGTTGTTTTCCCTGTTAGTTTGCATTTGTCATTCCCTGTTAGCTCGGAGAATCCCAGAATCCCAGAACGGTTGGGGTTGGAAGGGACATTAAAGCCCCTCTCATTCCACCCCCCTTCCACGGGCAGGGACACCTTCCACGAGCCCAGGTTGCTTTCATCCAGCCTGGCCCTGAACACTTGCAGGGATGGGGCTCCACGATTCCCTCTCATTATTACCCAGTGCAGGAGAAGGAGGATTTTTGCCATTGCCTCAGAGCAACTGTGCTCTTAAGTTTCTTCCAAGACTCACACCAGGGCCGCTTCTCTGCATGTGTGGTCTCTTGGACTGCGTAGAGCTCATAAATAAATAAGGAGAAAAGTTCTTAATCTTCATTCGAAAGCTCCTGGTATCACAATGCTGCTGCACAAAAGCCATCTTATTAGCCCCAAGTGCAAAATGCTGCCTTTTCTTGCAGAAGCTCATTAATTGCAGGTCACCATTCAACAAGAAAGATGAGGCACTTGAGTTCTTCAGGCTCTCATTAGCCACCGAGCTGAACAGTATGTGTGAAATTAACAGTCACCTGAGTACCTCTATAATTTCATAATTATTAGGCCTAATGGGTTAGTCTCTGCCAAATGGTTTTAACTCCTTCCTAGCCAGAGCGGGGAATCACACGAGGTGCCAAGGCTGGCGCATTTCACGAGTTTTATAACCATTTAACAGCTTTCTTGTGGAAATAATAATAAGGAGAGGAAGTTTCCAGGATCATGTACTGTTTGCATTTTTTAACATATGTTTAGCTTTTAATTATTCATATCCAGCGCGCCAAGGAAGCAGATAGCCTGTATCCCGGAGAGTGGGTGAAAGAGCTTTCTCTGCAAAGGGATTTTAATTGGTTTTAAAATGTGTTCTGCGTGTGTGTTTATATTTGCGTGTGTGTGTGAGAGCCGAGCCTTTGGTTTCTCTTCTCCTTGATGATTACATTACATTATTTCCCGTCTCTTACATTTTTATTTATCTTAGGCTTAAAAAGAAAAATCAGAGCTGAGATTTCTGTCTCTGCTTTTGAACTCGAGACGCTTGGAAATGGCACTGCCTTTTAATGGGGATTTTCTCCTACTTGAATCCAGCCCAGGCGAGCAGCCGGAGGGGAAGGCTGCCTCTCACCTCCAATCACTAATTGTTTTTCTTGTGGTTCGTCTCACAGTCCGGAGCGTGGGCGTCTCATTCCAGGTGGGAACAAACACAGCATAACCCCCCCAAACTTGGTGGGGGGCTCCGACCCCGTGGCCACCACGTTGCACCCCATGGGGAACACACTGGGCAGCCCCACACGGAAAAAGAGCCCCTTC
>VZTA01006596.1:380543-396869 GCA_013398855.1 Mohoua ochrocephala | reverse complement strand
CGGGCCGGGGTCTCCCCGGTGGCCCCAAGGACGCGGTGGAGGGGGGCGGGGGGGTGCCGTGCCCCGGCCCCGGCTGCCCGCGGGGTCCCCGGGGCTCTGTCTGCCCTGGTGTCCGCGGCGGCGCTTCTCCCGCTGTGAATCGGACGTGGTTGGTGTTTAAACCATTCCCCGGATAACGCCAGACCAGTTTTTAACGAGATTAAATGTAACCGTGCGATCGTTCGGCGGGCAGGTCCGCCCTCGAGACGTTAATGCCGTTGCCGGGGATGGACGGGCTCCCGAGCCGCCCGAGCAGCGGGGATGCCGGGGCAGGGGGGAAGCCCTGCTCCGTGGCCGTCCCTCTGCGTCTCCAGGCTGCGAGCTCGGTGCGCTGTAAATTGGGTCATCCTGCGGCACCGCTCTCCCCACTGAGGGAGCACAGATGTAGGGACCATGAATGCTGCTTTTTTTTGGAAAGACCATCCTTTAATGCCTTGTCTCTCAGAGCCTGGTCAAACCTCCTGCAGAAGGTGGCTGCTGTTCCTGCACAGCGTTTGCTGGTCCCTGATGGGTGCAGACCTGCTGTTCCCTTTGGGATGGAACATGGGGAAGGCTTCAGCTGGTTTTTTCCCAAATGCAGGTGTTACAGTAATTGGGAATAAAGCAACTGGGAATCAATCTGGCTTTCCCTTCTGAAGGCTTAGCCCATGTCTCCACAGACATGAACACACTGACTGGTCTTCATCTCTCTCCTCATCTGGCTCCCAGTTAGGGAATCGAAGCCTTCTAGTGTTGAATTGGTTGTAGCTCAAGTTGTGTAGCGCTGTTGAGGTGCTCGGGGTCTCATTGTGTTAATATGGCCTCTGGGATGGTGGCTGGGTCTGCAGGATGGAGTTGGGGAAGCTGCTCTTGATTGATGAGTGTGGGAGATGAAATCGCCCCAAGAGCCAAGTGGATGGTGGATTAAAACTGGCATTTGAGAGGAAGCTGTCTAGCCATGCTAGTGTGGGCACCACGGACTGGTTCCACAGCAGCCATGTTTGTGGCTTTGATTTTTGATAAAAGAAGCTTGGTCGGCTGTGTTCAGTCTTGCTCAGTTTGTACCCGGTGATGGGATGCAGATGTCCGTGCTGGGGGGCAGTCAGGGGCCTGCCACCTTGGATTCCAGACACTGTGCTCATGCTTGACAGGTAAGGATTTTCCTGAAAACTCAATGGTCGAAATGCCGTCGGAACCAGAGTTGGGACTGCTGACCTACCTGCATCTTGCCTAGTGAAGATAATGGAGGGAGAAACTAAGACCTAGTTACTTGTTGGGAAAAAATAGTCAGCAGTTCACTGCATTTGGCAAAATGGTCCTAAATACTGAGCTTTCTTTCCAAGGAAGGAGTTGCTGGATTCCTCTTGCAGAATCGAGTTTGGAAGCAAAAGAACATGGCTGTGTGGCTTTAGACACCAGGTTTGTGACGTGTGAGTGTGCCTCAGCTGAAACATCAGCGAGGGATGCAGGCTTGAGTCAGCGCTTTAACAGGAATT
Source organism: Mohoua ochrocephala (assembly GCA_013398855.1). Taxonomy (NCBI): domain Eukaryota; kingdom Metazoa; phylum Chordata; class Aves; order Passeriformes; family Acanthizidae; genus Mohoua; species Mohoua ochrocephala. The sequence goes on along the minus strand of VZTA01006596.1, from coordinate 395,355 downwards.
CGGAGTGGTGCTGGCGTGCCTGAACCAGCAGGGAAGCCTTTCCTAGAAGCTGCAGGGCTGACAGCATGGTGCTGTGGGATTGCGAGGGGAGGGTTTGAGTAGGGGAATGCAGAGTCAGTGCATAAGCTGTATGGATGAAGGTTTGGTGTCTGTCGTGTTGCAGCCAGTTTGTGAGAGGTCCTTGATGCAGAATCTGTGTCAGGTAGTCCTGGATTCAATGAGCTTAGAGGTCCTTCCCGACCTCAGTGATGTTGTAATACCAGCAGGTCTGAGCCATGCAGATCTCTTGCCAGGGCACTGGAGAACAGTTTATAGATGCTGCTGATGGGAAATTGTTTCACAGATGTGACTGTTGAGTGAAGCGGTTTGGGTTTTTAAGGCAATATGGCAGAGGTGTCTGTGTTTAGTTTATAGGATAAACTAAAACTTGCAGTGTTGTGTAGCTTTTGTAACGGGCGTGTGGCACCACAGCACATTCTGACTTAATTGTATGTTAGTTGTTAAAACAACCACCGTGATTTAGAAGTAGGGAGCTAAATCTGGACAAGCAGTGCAAAACTCTAAAATTGTCCTGGATCAGCGTTAATTAGTGCAGTGATCACGTCTGACTCATGCTGTATCTAAAGATCACATTCTTGGGGAGCTTGTAGTTCCAGGACCTGTTTCTAGTAAACACGTTCGGGTTCTGTACTGTCCAGGCTAGTTTGATGTGAAAACAAGCGACTTCGTGCAGTCCTGTGTGACGTGTGAGCGTTACTTGCTGATGGTAAATAGATAGCAGAACTCGTTCTGGTCAGCGAGAGACAAGAGCAGGCTGCTGTGACCTTGGCCATCTTTGAGCCTGTCTGGTTATTTGCAGATTACAACTTGTTCTCGTTGCTGCAGTTCCTCATTTCCCATGTGTGAAATGTGGTGGCTCACGGTCAGGTGCTCTGGAGTGATTAAATTATTGTCGCTTTTTCATGCGATCTGAGCACACCAGAATGGACAAGTGTGGTTCTGTGTGTGCTGGTGCTCTGTGCAAAGCTGTCCCAGGTGTGCCCACCTGCCCTCCATGGTGTGAGCAGTTGTCCTTAGGCCTGAGCTCCAGCTGGGCATTCGGTGCCTTCAATACCTGCTGCACTGCCAAGCAGCTGGAAGGTTCCTCATGAAGAGAGCTTTAGCCAGCAGTGTTAAATTAGTCCTGTGTCTTCTCATTGTTGCTGCAGAGCCAATGAAACTGTACTTCTCTTTGAAACTAGGGCTTTAGGTATTACAGCAGTTGGTTGGCTTTTAAGGGACGTCCATGGTGAAATAGCTGGCTCAGAACATGTAGCCTGATGCAGCTGACAGCCCTACGCAGTCTGATTCTGGAAGGCATCGTGACTATAAACAACTCGCATCCTCAAATGCAAATGGCACCTGTGCTTCCTGAGATATTGTCTGAGAGGTGGGGAGGTGGAACAGGAGAGCTGCTTGCTTTGCACCGAGGAGCGTGCAGGTGAAAATGAAATGGCAGAGTGCAGCTCAAGGTAATTTTCTGCTCCAAATGAGGGTGCTTGTGATGTGGGCAGGTGTATGAGCTACCAGACTGTCTGCAGTAGAGATTAGCTTAAGCCTTCATCCTTAACAGCAGGTAAAGCAGTGGATGGCTAAGACCTAAGTGCTGGAACAGAAGTGAGGTAGGCGATATTTCTGCAGCTTGAGAATGAGGGAAGGCATCTCAACAAGGGCATCATTTCCTCTTAATAAATTTCATAATTTCATCATAAGTGCCAGTCTTGGGAACATCTGAAAATGAGATGGATCATCAGTATAAACCATTGGCTCTGCAGAACATGGCTTAAGCAGTTATGCTGCAGTTTGTACTGTGGCTTCCTGATGGATCCCTGTCTCACCCTGGCATCACTACAACAGCCTGCAGGCGCTTCCCCTTTGGTGGGAACACTGGGAGCAGCAGTGGACATGGATGACAGCTGCCTTAGGAGCTCTTGGTCAGCTTCCTTTTTTCCTTCCTAGAAGTGGCCTCTTCCATCTCCAGAGCCTGACTGGTCGCACACAGCGGTTGCAAGGTGAACAACGTCCCAGCCTGACCAGACTGCTGGGTCCTCCTTGAAGCAATGTGTGCCTCACCAGTGAGGCGTAACTGGCCGCATTCGCTACCTTCAGAGTGTGAATCCTGTGAGCACGAGGCTTTGGGCCAGGCTGCTCTGGCCACAGGAGTGTCTGCTGGATGCAGGCAGGGGACCAGGGCTGTCCCATGCCACAGCAGTGGGGCAGCAGAGCTGTGGGGGCTGCCGAGTGCTCTGAGCTCCCCTGAGACCCGCTGCTTGGACAGGGGCCTTGCTCAGTGGTGTAACACACTACTCTCCTTGTACCTGGAATACCCTGGTCACCCGGTTTGTGAAACAGGGCATCTGTAAGGTGTCAGGAGGGAGTCTGTATGATGATAGGTAACAAGTGGCTGGGTGGACTTTGCTGCCTGCAGAAGGACAAGCCTGTGCTCCATGGTATAAGTGCTTTCCCATACTTTCAAAATCAAAGAGCTCTATGTGCTCTGTGTGCTCTGTCAGACAATCCAGAGTGCCAATTGAAGCAGCTCTTGGACAGTTGACTGGCAGATCCTTTATTTTCCTTGGACTGCTGCTATTACAGCAACAACTCAAGGAGCTGGTGGTTTTTTAAGTTCTCAGAGGTACTGACCCAAGAGTAAAAGGTCTGCCAGTCTTGCAGAATTTTTGATAATGCTGTAGGCTGACAGTGCCAGGCTTGGTGGAAATCACCACACCCTTTCATTACATTAGGGAAGCACAAAAAGCTGTCCTTAATCCTGAAACAGGTGACTCACTGAAGGTCTTCAGAGTCTTGAGCGTCCTGTAGGGCAGCTTCACTGCTTACCCTGGGGTTTTCAGTGGGGAGCAGGCTGCAGCCAGGCTGCAGCCAGTGCGATGGGAATTTGCATAGGCTCCAGTACAGTTCCCCTTCGCCGTGCGTCTGTTCTGTGGAGATGCACCCGGGCAGAGCAGCAGGGTTTTTCCAAGAGTATCCATTACTGTAACCTGAGGTGGAGCTGTTAATGGGGTGGGGTGGGAGGGGGCAGGGCCAGCCGGTGGGAAGCAGCCTGTTTCTTTGGAAGTGCCCAGGTTTCTGGCACTACAGAGCAAGGACTGCACTTGACCTGGATGTCATCTCTAACATTTCTCCAGCCTTTTAAGAACAACCTGCTCAGGGATGAATAGACGTAGGTGAATTGGTGCCTGTCTGCTCCCAGGGAAGCCTGCCTACTGCAGAGGGCAGTTCATTTGATAATGATTAGTTTTAAAAGGCTGCAGATGTAAGTCCTCGTCCCAAATGGTCTTTCACGCTTGCTGTGATGGCAACCAGTGGTATCCTAATTGGAAATCTGACTTTTGTTACTAGCTCGCTTCTAATGCAGGGGAATTCTTCCTGTTAGTGCTCTGGAAATCTCTCACATGCCATGTGGAAACCTGCTTCACCATGGTGGGACATGGGAGGAATCCCTGGCTCTGAATGGACCAAGTGCTGCTGGAGTGTGTGTGGCTGGTTCTGAGCCTGTCTGAACGTATCACCTGGTGAAACTGGATCTGTGCTACTGGATCTCCTGACTGGAAGGCTCCTCACAGCCTCTTTCTGTTTCGAGGGGGTGACTTGCATCTGACTTAACTGCAGGGTTACTGTTCTTGGTGCGTGACCTGACTGAGCGCAGTCGCCTGCTGGAGCTGGAAGAGGTTGGTTCTGAAGCTGGAGCTGGAAGAGGTTGGTTCTGAAGCTGGAGCTGGAAGAGGTTGGTTCTGAAGCTGGAGCTGGAAGAGGTTGGTTCTGAAGCTGGAGCTGGAAAAGGTTGGTTCTGAAGCTGGAGCTGGAAAAGGTTGGTTCTGAAGCTGGGACTGCCCTTGATGTGAAGAGCGGGCTGCTGGCAGAGCCCTTTGGAAAGCTGTGGCAGTGGCAAGACTGCAACTCATCTTCAGTCTTTGACACTGCAGCCTATCTGGCAAGTGACTTTCGAGTTTATACTTGATCCTGGAGCTGCACTCGCTCCCTCTGCTATCACTTCTAAAGGGACAGGTATGGTGAGGTGCCAGGCAGCGTATCCTCAGCCCTGAGGGGAGGGCATTTTGCCCCCAGGAGCAGTCCATAAATCAACTCTGGGTTGCGAGTTGAAGAAGTAACTCAAGTGTTTCACAAGGGAGTTAACCTTTGAAACAGGCTTACTGGGAGTAGGTGGATTTGAATGATGTGCATTGCAGCTTCTCTGTATTGTAACACCATTGAACTTTCAAATGGCACCGTTCCTGGTTAGAGACCAGCATGGATTCCTCCTGTGGTGAACTAGATAGGCAGAGCGCTTCTCCACCTGCCAGGTAAATGTTTTGACAGTTCTATGACAGCTCTACCTCTTTAAAGGTGGTGGTGGAGCTTGCTTGGCCTGTGTGTTAGAGGTGAGGGAGCTGGATGAGCTGACACAAAAACCCAGTCTTGGTGTGTAGCAGAGCTACAGCTCTTGCCCCATTTCCAGTGCATGCCACAGAGATCTCCTCAAGCCCTGTTCACTGAGATTTTGGAAAACGTGTCCTTCCAATGAATCAGGGATATTTAAATGTAGCATGTGGAGCACATGTGCCTCAGCTGTTCAGAGGTGCCCTGAGGTAGAGGTGAAGGCGTGCGGGAACGTTGTCCAGGGTGTCCATAGCCCAGAACTGAGTGGCTGTGCCACCAGAGGCCGGGTCATGGTGGGAAGCAGGTATTGTCTTTGCCGCCTTGCCTGTAATGCTGAGATAATGTCAAAGGTGCAAGGACTTGCATCCAGGCTAGCGAAGGGCAGTGAAGCTGCCTTGTAAGGTGCTGGAGATGTCTCTTGGTTGGGGTGCTGATAAAGGCTTCCTTGGGAGCAGATGTGCCAAGCTCTGAAGCTCTGCGTGGCCCCTGTGACTGTCCACCAGTGGGAGTTCAGTGGCGCTTCAGTGACATCTGAGACTGTCATGTGAAGACTGGGAAACATAGGCTTTCCTCTGAGCTGTGTCTAAAACAAGTTCAAGGCATAAGATCTGGCCTCTTCTGGGGTTGTAACTGGGAACTGACAAACTCGTGCTGCTCTGCCCTTCCACAAAAGCTTGAGCAAGCTGACTTTCTGTAAGCAGGGTTACAAAATCACCTTCTCTAAGCCATCACTGCATTAATTGCAACACCCTCGAGTAGCTTCATGCTTGGAGGAAGTAATGGCTGATCTAACTTTAAATAGTGAACTTCCCTCATAAGCCTCTGCATTTTTGGAGAGGTTTGTGAAAGATTGCAGACAGGAGAAGTGGCTTCTGCTAAATTCTATACCGAAGGTAGATGGTGGAACCAGGATTCAGGCTTAGTTCCAGCCCTTAGAAGATGCTTCATCCAACAAAAATGGTTCCTAGTTCAAGTCAGTGATTTCTTTCTAGACTTCCTAAGGGCTAGACCCTAAGCAGAGCCATCACTGGAATGGCTGATTAAGCCCATGTGCTGGTTTCCAGGCTCATCTTACATTTGCAGGTAGAACCCGATCCTGGCTCAAGCTTCCTAAGTTGGGTTCTAGTTCTGAATTGCCCAGAACATCACTTGGTGCCAGTCAAGGTTCAAGAGCTTTGCTAGCACGGAATAAATTGGTAGTTATGAGACTTTCCCTTCAGGTTTTTGTAACTAAAACTGAACTTCCTTCTGAGAATGAACCTTGTGTTAGTGCAGCAGCATGAATGGTGTGGAGTTTTAGTGCCAAGGCAGGAGGGTGACTGCTCAAAGATGGACTTCACAGGAGTGCTGAGCAAGAAGCAGGAAAGCGTCTATCCAAACTCCTCCGAATACCTCCCAGCAACTCTTGGGGACAAGGGGCACAATCTCACACCTGGATACTGGTGCAAGGCAGTTACGGATCACTGTGGAACAAGCAGGTCTCCCTTGGAGAAACTTCAGGTTTTTGTGGGTGGAGCAAACTCAACTATTAAGTCTCAGAACAGTACAAAGATGTTAAATGCCCACAGTTTAAATACACTCCAGCAGCCTTCTAGAACAGATGCAAGAATATTTTCTTGCCAGATATGACTGACCTCTGAATACAATCGCGATGATGTCGGGAAAGGAGACTGCCTACCCTTCCGTATGCCTGTCACTGCTGCTTCGGGGACTTCTTCCTGGCTGGCAGCTGGCCTGCATGTCATCTCTGGGTGATGGTGAGTGCAGTAGGAAGCTGTGGAGTTCCCAGAATACTCCCCACTAAGACTGGAAGGAAAGGTGTCTTTTCTAGTACCGCAGCATCAGAGAATGAGGTATTTGAGGAAGCTTCTGTGAGACTAATATAAAGTTTTCAAGGCAGAAGTTACTTTGGGGTAGTGCTTTGGACTCTTCCAGCAGGTCTCATGTGCAGGTGATAAGCCCATCATCTGCTCTGGATCCTGTGCAGGTCTCTGCATGCTCAGGTGTTGACAGAGATGAGAGCAAACCTTAGGTGTAAGCTGGTTGTGGTCCTCTATAACCTACAAGCCAAATTCTTCTTCGTGGTTCCAGTGGTTGGATTGACAAGTGTTTGGACCCGAATCCTTCCCAGGTGAGGTTCTGGCACATGGAGAGGAGGATGACCCACCCCCAATGAATGACATGGAGCAGTAATATTTGAGTTTGTTTCTGTCTCAGTGTGTCTGATGAAACTGCAGTGGCACATTTAACTCCAGGGCCGAAGCACAGGCAAGTGGGTTTTGTGGGAGAAGAGGCCCCCTGAAGGAGATCTGTGCATCTGAACTCAGTTCAGGTGGCTTGAAGGTCAGTGGCTGTGAAGCCCAGCTCTCGGCTTTGTTCTGCTGGGGTAGGTTGGCAGGTGTGCTTTGTTAAGCTTTGCAGTGTGGACTCTGGGCGGGCACAAATGCTGGAGTTCCACCTGGGACCTTGGGCATGGATGGCTGCTGGGGGTGTGCCTTGCTGTGAAGCTGGCCTGGGAAGATGTTTTGTTATCAGCAGTGTTTGAACAGCACCTCTTTGGAATAGGACTCTGGGTAGATCACTTCCTCATCCCTCAGGGGAGTATTCCTGGCTGTCTCGTGACCCTGTCAGTTTTGCACAATCCTTCCTTGTGCTGGCTCAGCTGTTCTAACTGCAGCCTGGTGAAAGAAAAATGGTATTTGGGGATGTGCCTAATGCATCTTTTTCTCTTCCAGCCTTGGGAGCTGCATATGGAACAGCAAAGAGCGGCACAGGTATTGCAGCCATGTCTGTCATGAGGCCTGAGCTGATCATGAAGTCCATCATCCCCGTGGTCATGGCGGGTATTATAGCAATCTATGGCCTCGTAGTGGCAGTGCTCATTGCCAATGCCCTCTCACCTGAGATCACGCTATTCAAGTAAGTTGCTGCATCTGGCGGTTCTGTTTCAGACTGTCCTGTCACTGTTGGGTGCTCTGTGCGTGGGTGGTTTTGGCTCCAGGCCCCTGGAAGGGCTGGCAGCGCTAAATGCTGCTGGGCGAGGCTTAGGAGCTCGGGCTGGATTCCAGCTGCCCAGCGGAGCTGCCTGCTCAGTTGTTCTGGCTGTACTGGCTGTCACAGATCAATCGGGCATCCCGCTGCTCCTGTGGTGGGGCTGTGGCCTGACAGAAGCCGTGCGCAGACAGCACTGGGACAGGAGGCAAAGCTTGTGTCATGGTGCCAGACTCTAGAGCTGGATGCACAGGTGTTTCCAGTACTGTCTAAATAGTTCTGCTGTTGCCTGGGAGATGCAAGTGAATAATTAATACTGCTTTTGCTTTATGTGCTGGTAAGTCAATCCTTGAGCTATACATCGGGCCTCTATAGCAGCTACAGCCTGAAACTTAATCTGCTCTTGGCTTGTGAGAACAGCTGGAACTGGTGTGATTGAGCCCTCTTGGAATAAAGCAGTGCTGCTGAAGTGTGACAGGTATCTGTGTTGCCACACAGGCTGTACCCATGAGCAGCGTGCTTGGCCTAACAAGACATGGTCTAAAACAGCAGATACCAATGGTCCTTTGCAATTACCAGGTGGGCAGACGCTGATGGGGACTGCTCCACAGGACTGCTCTCCTACTTGGGAAACCAGACCATTCCTGCCCAGCTCCCGCAGTGCAAGGCACCTGGAAGTGCTGTGGCTGTATATAAGGTTGCTAAAGGCTGGAGATGAGCAGCTACTAACAGGCTACACAGCACTGTGGGACAGGCATTGCTGCAAGTGCTAGTAAGTGTTGCTCTGACAGCACGCTGAGCCTGCGGCTGGCTGAAGTGGCCGCAGGTAAGCTGGTGGCCACATGAACTCCGGGCCCGGTAACTCAGCTTGGTGTATGAGCCACACACGAACATCAGGTGAAGATCCCTCCACTGCTGCTTGTTTCTCTAAGTATCAGAGTTGGGAGTGCCAGCAAGCGTCTGCTTTGAGACACACGGGGCTTGTTGAAAGAGTTAGGGGCTTAGGGCTGGGTGTCCTGTTCCTTGCCACTGAAACTGTCCCATCTCTGTCCCACAGGAGCTTCCTTCAGCTGGGTGCTGGCTTGAGCGTGGGTCTCAGCGGTCTGGCTGCTGGCTTTGCCATCGGCATCGTGGGCGATGCAGGTGTCCGGGGCACAGCGCAGCAGCCCAGGTTATTTGTGGGGATGATCCTCATTTTGATCTTCGCTGAAGTCTTGGGTCTCTATGGCCTCATTGTTGCCCTTATCCTCTCCACGAAGTAAATGTTGCGGTATGATGTAAAGAGATGTAACAAATCTACGTTTAACAAAAAAAAAAGCTCCAGAATGAAAATGGTTTCTCCAATGTGTACAGTTGTCCCAATTTGGTAGTTGATCTCTTGTAAATGCGCAATATATGTTAGTGACTCGTCTGTCCTGTGTGTACTTCAATATTAACTTGGATGGGCTGCTCCAAGCCTGCTGCATGGCTTGGGGTGGCCCGTGTGCAATTTTCCACCCATTGCTGTTAGTATTTTATGTATAAATATGAACTAGAAATGTAATTTTTTCTCTTCACTGGATGTTTATTTATAAAAGACTTGACATGTTCATACATCTATGGAGCAAGGATTTTCAATTTCCCATGCTATATATATTAATCTTATATATAGGTAGATTACACTGTGGGGTCAGTTGTAAGTGCAGAGAATTCCTTGGATGTAATTTTGATTCTAAAGATTGCTGTAGTGTCCTGGTATTGGAGTATGAGAATTTTGTGTTTTATTACAGCGATTGTCCGAAACACTCCCGTGTTTCAGTAGTAACCGCGTATGCTCCGGCATCAGTCGTGCACCCAGTGTTGGGTTACAAACTTCTACCATGTTTCCAAATAAAACTTCCTCACTACATTGCTGTGATGAGTCCCTGGCTCTGATTTCCAGCTGTTGCTGCTCCTTTGGGAAGAGGGCGAGGTCCCTCGAGGGAGGCAGGCTCCTGCCAGCTCAGCCACAGCTTACCCCTTCTCCTGGGCCGAGGCAGTGCAGCTCCCAGCTGCTGCCGTGGGCTGTATTCGTGGTGAGCAGGGCTGCAGGGCTGCACTCGCCCTGACCAGCACATCTGGCTCAGCGTGGTGCTCTGTAACCAGGGGCCGGGGAGTGAGGGTGCAGGCTGCAGCCTGTGCCTGGGAGAGGAGCTGCCTTGTCAGGAAACAAGCAGCCTGTCCTCGTGCTGGCCCTGCAGAGGCTGAGCTGCTTGGAAGCTGTGCTGTGAACAGTAATTGCCTCTGAAGTACCTCAACAATAGTCTCATCAACAAAATGGCTTCAGTCAAGAACTTGTATTTTTATCTTTTAAATCAGGACCATTTGAGCTGGGAGATTCTGCTGCTGCAGCTACTGAGTGCTGGAGCAGCCTCCTCTGTCCTGAGGATTTGAGTGCTGCCAAGCTTATATGGGAAATATGTGTTGGACCCTTTCGGTGGCAAAGCTTGGTCCCAGTTAGCCCTGGGAAGTCTAGCTTGGAGAACAAGTCGAGCTTTGCCTCGCTCAAGCCAAAATGTTACTACACAGACGCCTGGTGCTAGCAGTGCCTTTGGCATCAAACTAAGCTGCTGCATGTGGAGGGATTTGGCACTGATTGGGAATGACTGGGAATGAAAATGTGTGTTTCGNCTAAGCTGCTGCATGTGGAGGGATGTGGCACTGATTGGGAATGAAAATGTGTGTGTGTGTGTTTCACCCAGGTACCTGGCCAGTGAGTGGTGCAAGTCCCACGAAGAGCTGTGGCCAGAGCATAAGGAATTCACTGAAGCTGTTGGGAGCTTCTAACCTGGCAAGGGCGTTGCCCAGGCCTGGTGCCACCATGTACAGGAGACTGTAGCTGTGAGCCAGTTTTAACAATAATCATAAGCCAATTAATTTGTTAATTTTTTTGCTGTTTGCTAAAACACTGATCTCCCTGCAGTCACCTCTCAGTGGACTGGCTCTGGGCTGGGCTGGTTTTGCTCGGGAAGGGCTTTGCCTCGTGGCAGTGTGAGCAGAGGTGGTGGTGGGGCTGTACAGAGGCGTAAGCTGACTGAAGGAAAATCCTGGATGCCAGCTGAAGCACTGCCTGGGGGAAGGGGAAATTCCTGATCAGAATGGTGTTGGTCATTCTTTGCATCAGCAAAAGCAGTAGACTAAACCTCTGGATTAGGCTTTCCCCAGGGGTCATAAAGGTTTATGGACTCTGTAGGTTAACTGTGTCTCACACTGACTGCAGAGGTGCAGTGTGACAGCTTGCAGTGAGGGGTGAATTCCGAACCCAGCCTCAGGAGAGGAGGATGCATCCAGCTTGCAGTTCTGGCAAGAGGAGTTGCATTTGGCAATTCAAGCTGTGTGGCAGGACAGGAGAGGGTCCTGGTGGGGCTGCAGATGTGCTTACAGTCCAGTTTTAACTTCTGTAAGGGGACCCTGCTGCCAGTCTTTGCCAACTGACAAGAACGTGAGCAAAATTGCATTTAAGAGAGCAGCTAAATGCTTTTGTCTCCAAGGGCAGTAAGCCATTGAAAGGTCCCGTATTCCAGTCACCCCTAAGGTCCCTTGTAGGTTGGTGACAGCGTGCAGAGGCAGTTAATAGGTACTTGCAGAGCCAGTGCAGGGAAAATCCCTTCAATGGCATTTTGCTTCATGCCTTGGAACGTGAAGCCTTTGTCATTAATATATAAACCCATGCAAGAAGAACAGAACTGGGGTGAGCATGGACTGGGGGAGGATCGCTTTGTGCCAAGTACTGCAAAATACGCTCAGAGTCGAATTAGCAGTCTGCACATGCTGCCTCGGCCGTGACAGCGATGCTCTGGCTCCTCTGTGATGGCTCCCGGGCGAGAACTCGCATTTCAAGTCCTTCACTGGTACTATTGCATCAGCACATTTCTCAAGTGATTCGGGGCATTAGGAAAATGAGGGACCTTTGGGGTTTTTGGAATTCCCTTACTGCCAGGAGCGTGGCAGCTCCGAGGGCAGTCCCGGCTGGCAGGGGTTGGCTCGGTGGTCGGTTTGGAAGAGGGGAGGGGGGTGGCTGTGCCGGCACAGCCGTGGTGCTTTGGTGCTCCGTGCGTGGCTGGGAGCGCTGCAGTGAGTCAGCCCTGCGGAGAGGAGAGGAGAGGAGCGGGGCCTCTGCAGCAGCAGCAGCAGCACGGGGACGGGGCCAGCAGCAGTCGGTGCAGGCTCGGGGAGGTTCAGGACCCGCTGCCAGAGCTGCCAGCACACACAATGCCTGCACAGAGCCTGCTGACCTTGTTCTTTGTTAACCCTTTCACACTGGTTTTTCCCAAAGGTTTTTCCCAAAGGCTGCAATTTTTTTTTTCTCACTGCTGTTGGAGAAGCATTTTTAAGTACCAGGATTTTATCTGTGATTGCTCAGGGATTGGCTTTCCTAGGGAGATCTGGCTTACAGAGAAGCATAGTAACCTGGAAAAGTAAATAAGCTTTGGGGAAACAAAAACCTTGTTATGAGAACTGATCCCAGAAACCAAGTCGCTGTTTTCAATTACAGAGTAACAGCAGAACTAATGAGTACAGCTCTCAGCAAACCTTGTTTCCTTCCTAGGCTGGCCATGGGGATAGGGCTGTTTCCAGCCTGTCCAAACCATCGCTGTGCTCAGGTGAGAGTTACTTGTCTCTGACACACAGGACTTGCCACCTCTGCCCTTCGTTTTACAGCCATTAACCATCTTTTTCTCTTGATTAATTGAATCAAACCCAGAGCAAGTCTTCCCAGTGCCACTTGCCCTGGAGTGGGAATTTTCTGTTTCAGGGTCAAAGGATTGTGTCCCAAAATGCTTCTCCATTTTGTTCCTGTTAAAGCTAATAAATGCTGTTATTTTTTCTGCAAGACACACTTCAGCGAGCTCCTGAGAGCCACAGCTTTGCCACTCTTATCGCTGGGTTTCTGCCGAGCTGGTTCTTGTGTGGTGACACAAAAGCACTCGGGGAAAATGCTGCCCTGGCTGTACAGTGTTTAAGGGCCGAGGCTTTCGGGGCCCACCCTGCACCCACAAGGTACCTACAGACCCCTGACAGCTCTCTCTGGTCTGAGAGAGCACAAGCTGGGTGGGACGCAGCTCCTGGAGAACCGGTGGCTCGTCTTTGCCATTTTCCTTTGGCTGATGGGACAAGCTGCCCTCACCACAGGATCAGGTCTGGCTCTTCGGGATTCCTCAAGGGGATACCAGGGACTGTGCAAGTTCCAGACCCTTCTCTGGCACTTTGAAGTGCCCTGTCCCTGCTGTTACACCTGTGCTTTCCTCCTTTGCCTTTGGCAGAGGGGAAAAGGGTGGCTTAAGTGGCAGAGAGTGAATTCAGCCACCCTCTCATAATGGCTGTCTGCATGAGGTGGGCTGAGGACAAATCCTGGGAAATCGTGTCTATTCCCAAGACTGGCAGTGTGTTCTAAGCAGCCTCCACGGCTCCTGTGTGCCTTGGGACAATTTCTCAGACATCTTTGTGAACGCCTGTGAAAATCAGAAGACAAGGCTGTATTTCGAGAGCCCTTCAGGCAGCAGCAGTGCCCGCCCCAGCCCTGCTCCCGCAGCTGCTCCGTGTGCTCCCCAGCTCCTCCCTGTGCGCAGGTACAACTGCTCTTGCTGCCAGGCAGTGAACCTAATTTGGGAATTGAGCCAGGTTAAAAATAACTCAACCTGAATGAAAAAAACCCCACGTTTGCTGAAGAAAATGCAAGTGAAACTACAGCCCGTGATTCCCTCCGCCTGTTACTGGGGCAGTGCAGAGAAAGAATACGGGATTATTATTAGAGCAGCGTGCAGTATTGGAGATGCAAGACATGGTTAATTTAATGCTGAGAAATAAAAGAGAGACAGCCAAAGGGGTAAGACTGTAGCAGTACATGCCGTAGGTTGGGCTGGATGACATACCCACAGCCTCGAGGAGCACATTCCCAGCGCTTGGCACGGGCTGTTGTGCTCTCCCAGCCCGCAGACGGGCGGTCTCAGCGCTCTGGTCCAGGCTTGGCACCGGCAGCCTGGGGAGGCTGGAGGGTTCTCAGGTGAAGCTCTGTCAGTGCTGCGGGTGGGCCCGAGGCAGGGGATTTATGGTGGGTGTTCCTGTCTGTGCAGCCAGTGTTTGCCTCTGCCTCGGCATCTGCTCGGCTGCCAGCTGAGGTTATGTCCCAGCCCGGTCAGTGTGTGCGCTCCGGGGAGGGGACCTGTGTGGCCCCCGGCAGCGTGGGTGCCACACGTGCCTGCTGACCACCAGAATCGATTTACAGCTCAGAGGGGTCCCTTCTTCTTCACAGGCAAATAAGCAGGGCTGAGAGCTGGTCTTAGGATTCATTTTCTCAACTTCTAGTTTAGGGGTCTTCTCAGCTCCACCTGTATGAAGCTAAAAATCATTCCCAGCAGTACAGTGCTGGGTGTCCCAGATGTGCATAATTTCATGAGGAAAACCTTACAGTTCACCCAGTTCCACCCCTGCCATGGGCAGGGACACCTTCCCCTGCACCAGGCTGCTCCAAGCCCCAATGTCCAGCCTGGCCCTGGGCACTGCCAGGGATCCAGGGGCAGCCACAGCTGCTCTGGGCACCCTGTGCCAGGGCCTCCCCCCCCTCCCAGGGAACAATTCCTTCCCAATATCCCATCCAGCCCTGCCCTCTGGCACTGGGAAGCCATTCCCTGGGTCCTGTCCCTCCATCCCTTGTCCCCAGTCCCTCTCCAGCTCTCCTGGAGCCCCTTTAGGCCCTGGAAGGGGCTCCGAGCTCTTCCTGGAGCCTTCCCCAGGTGAACCCCCCCAGCTCTCCCAGCCTGGCTCCAGAGCAGACGGGCTCCAGCCCTCGGAGCATCTCTGTGACCCAAAACCATTCTTAGCCTCAAATTCTCAAAACAGTGCTGCCTCCACCAGCATCATTCCTGCCTCTCCCTTTCAGGCCCCTTTCCCAGCACCCTGCTGACAACAGGAGCAGCTTGTAGCGTGGACAAGCACTGACATCATGGAATGATGAGCATGGCACAAAACCTAATTAAAATCCAATGCCAGGCCAGACAGGGATGTTACATTCATACACAATTATATTCCCCATCATTTTTCTTTCCTGGGAGAGATTCCTCAGCAGTGCTGGAGCCCACATCAGCTGGGTGGAACTCCGTCAGCTTCCCTGGGGTACAGAGGGGGCCAGAGGGCCCAGCGTGTCACGGTGGGAGTCTCGGGATGGAGCTTCTGGATGGGGCTTCTGGATGGGGTCTCAAGGGGGGTCTCACAATGGGGTCTCACAGTGGGGTCTCACGATGGGCTATCACAGGAGGTCTCACAGGGGGTCTCCTGATGGGGTTTCACAGTGGGGTCTCACAGGAGGTCTCCCAGTGGGGTCTCATAGGGGGTCTCACAGTGGGGTCTCACAGGGGGGTCTCACAAT
>VZTA01006596.1:334362-370537 GCA_013398855.1 Mohoua ochrocephala | reverse complement strand
GGCTCGGGGAGCCCGGCGTGGAGCGGGTAAGGCTCTGCTGCCCCTCTCACCGCACCGCACCCTTCCCGCAGGCTCTCCTTCAGGGCCTTCCCAGCGCTGGTGCCGCTCCCGATCCCTGCTCATCCCCTGTCCGGAATGTTCTCTCCGTTCCCAGTGTTTCAGTGCGCCTTGTCCCCAGGCGGGCTGCAGACCTTACCTTCCACCTGCTTAGCAGGAGGCAGCCAGCGTAGAAGTGCAGCGCATTGGGTCTCAAGGGCTTGTGTTTAGTAAAGATAAATTCTGTGCGTTGCCAGAGCTGTGCTAGAGGGAAGTTTCCTGCTGAGGAGACATTATGCCATTACCTAAGCTTCAGGAAAAAATCAGAAATCTTTCATTTGGGGCCTTTAGAAAGGAGCAGGTGGAGAAAAAGATGAAAAAAAAAATCTGTGGGACGTCCTGGCTTGCCGGCTGTGGCAGGGTTTCCTGCTAGAAAGAGCTGTAGTTTTTGTAATGCAGAGGGCTCATGTGGTGCTCGCCACACGGGACTTGTGTCCCTGTGCTGTGTTGATTTACAAATGAGCTGTCACACAGCACACCTCCAGTGAAAAGCCAGCTCTGATCTCCTGTGAAAGGGGAGAAAGCCTCAGAAAGCTCAGGTTTGGAATCAGTTTTGGAGGTGAGAGATTTGTGCTTCTAAACACTCTGCCTTCCCCACACGATGGCCAAGGCTCCCCAGGATGGGTTCCAGGAGATGGAGTGGTGCATTTTGCAGCTGGAGGCAGATCTCCACCTCACTCCACACCCCGAACTAGGTATGTGTCTTTCCCAGCCCACACCCCCCATATTCTGGCCTTGAGTTTATTTTTAGCAGGTCTGGCGTTTTTCTGTTTCTTCTCTCCTTTGTGTTCCCTGTTCTTGTGTTATTTGGGATTTGTTCTAAACACAAAACAACATAAAGCACTGGGCTTTAAGGACAGTGTTTCTGGAAGCAGTTTTATCTTTCACTCATTTAGTGCTTGTTCTCCCTGTTCTCTGTGTTCTTTGTCGTGTTCTCATTTTCCCATATAATGGCTTGTTTGGTTCTGCTGCAGCTCTGCCTTTGTTTTCCATCTTAAGGAAACACTGTGCCTGGCCCTTAAACACCAGTAGGTTTATTTTTGTGAAGCTTGTTCCAGGGAAGAATTACATGGAAGATAAAATTCTATAAGGCCATAGTTTGATCTCGTCAGTCCCATTTGCAGAGCTGCAGACCAGTGTCCTGCTCCTGGTCAGTGCCTCACCTCAGGAGAGGGCTGTGAGCCCTGTGTGAGATGCTCAGGGAGCGTTTGCTGGTGCACCTGAGGATGGAGCAGTGACTGATAGGTGCCCTGTGCTTGGCATCAGGCTCCATGAGAGGGTTGGGATTGTTCAGCCTGGAGAAGAGAAGGCTCCAGGGAGAGCTCAGAGCCCCTTCCAGGGCCTAAAGGGGCTCCAGGAGAGCCAGAGAGGGACTTGGGACAAGGGCCTGGAGGGACAGGACAAGGGGGAATGGCTTCCCAGTGCCAGAGATTATGCTTAGATCAGATATTGGACAGGAGTTGTTCCCTGGGAGGGTGGGGAGGCCCTGGCACAGGGTGCCCAGAGCAGCTGTGGCTGCCCCTGGATCCCTGGCAGTGCCCAAGGCCAGGCTGGACATTGGGGCTTGGAGCAGCCTGGGACAGTGGGAGGTGTCCCTGCCCATGGCAGGGGTGGATGAGCTGTAAAGTTTCTACCCAAATTATTGTGTGATCAGAGCATTTTGTTACACCTGTGTCCTGTGCGGGTCCCCAGTGCCCAGCAGCAGGGACAGCAGCTCCTGGAGGGGAGGCAGGAGCTGAGCACAGGAAGGAGGCAGCAGAAGCAGTGCCCTGGCCAGAAAAGGGCCCCTTTGCACGGGACGTGAGCCAGGAGAGCTGAGCAGTGCTGAGCTCAGCAGTGCTGGTGGTACCCGGGCTCTGCCTGGAGTCACCTCTCTCTGCTGGAGAGGTCTGGTAAGGAGGCAGATCCAAGCTCTAGCCAGGAATTCAGGGCCTGGATCAATGAGTTGTTTGGCTGTAGCACTGTGTGCATGAGATCCTCAGCTCAGGGTAACTCCCAGGTGAGGGGGGGAGCAGCTTCCTGCAGCTTTCTCTAGCTCTTGCTGTGTAACAGGCCTGAGCTGCGGCCTGCCAAACCCCTTGGAATAAGGGGGCTTGTGCTCAGGACCCTGACACCCCGATGGCTGTGAAGATACATCCCACTTCTGTCCCACCACGGTCTGGGTGCCTCGGGCCCAGCATCACTGGCCGGGACAGGGAGGGAATTGTCCCTGACTGGGGCAGCCTCACCTCGAGTGCTGGGGGCACTTTGGGGCACCACAGTATCAGAAGGATCTAAAACTGTTACAGAGTGGCCAAAGGAGGGACACGAGGATGGGGAAGGGTCTCGAGGGGAAGCCATAGGAGGAACAGCTGAGGGCACTCGGTTTGTTCAGCTGGAGAAGAGGAAGTGGAGCCCAGAGCTCACCGGGGCTGCAGCTCCTCCCGAGGGGCAGCTCCGATCTCTGCTCTGTGTGACAGGGACAGGACCCAGGGAAGGGCTGGAGCTGGGCCAGGGGATTATTAGGGAGGATGTTAGGGAAAGGTTCTTTCCCCAGAGGGTGGTTGGGCGCTGCAGCCATGTTATGAAGGGATGGTGTGGGTTTGGATAAGTCCCTGCCTTTTGCCCATGCCTCTGGTAGCAGCAGTGGTGTTACTGAGGGGGCCAGCACCCCAAGAGCCGCTCTCATTCACAAGTTCTTTAAGAATGGCTGATTCAGTCTATTGTAGAATGAATTGTTTATTTAATAGACACAAACCTAACAGACAGAAGACTTAAACCAGACTATTGCTACACAGGGATAAGACAAAAGGGAATACCAGCATTATACACGTGGGGTTAAAGGTACCATTAAATCTACTGCTAGCTAAGAAATAGTATGACTTAAGATCCAAAGTTTCTTACCACCAAACTGTTGAAGGGGCACACATTGAAATCCTTTCCCTCAATTTCTGGAAAAGTAACCACAAAGTTGGGTCCGAGCTTCGGGGAGGAATCGTCTCGCACGTTCCCAGGGAGTGTGTGAGAGACTTCTGCCCCTGTGATAAACTCTAGTGCTTTTATAGTGTAAAACAGGCCTTTGGTCACCTGTGTTTTTTATCTCTCCCCACATCTGTTAGCTGGCAGAGCTTTTGGTGCCAGGAGATGATCCCTGCTGGGCCTTGCCCACCTGGGTTCTCTGTCCTGTCTGCACAGGCCTCCTGTGGTGGGGAGAGGGGGGATATGCCCTGCCACAAGCTGGGAGAGGGGGGATGTGCCCATTCCACAGCACTACTCTCAAGCTGTTCTGTGGCTTAAAATCAGTGAGACAAGCACTACAAGACTCTATCTCGTATTTCTAAATGGAGGCCTTGGGGACCACTGCCACAGAACAGCTCTGGTTTTTAGAGAATTTGCTCTAACACAAAACCTTTGGGTTCCTGTTGTGGTCAGGCTGGTTTGTGAGACAGTCAAGCAAGAGTCCTGCTTTTCAGGGTGTGCTCTCTACTCAGACTTTTTCCAGTTTTCCAGAGAAGAGGCGCTGAGCTAGGTTCTGGGATTTGGCTTTGCCTCGAGGGAGGGATTGCTAAGCCCTCAGTAGCTTCTGTGCCATTAGCAGTGCACTTGCTGCGGTGTGAGAGTCCGGCTGGATGTAATAAGCAGTTAAGATTTTGTTTCCCCTCTCTAGGAACATCCCAGAGTATTTGAGCTTCTAGAAGCACTTGAGTTCCCTTTCAATTGAGTGCCAGTTATGGATTAGTCAGAGGTGGTATGAACACAGAGCACATTCAGAGAAGACTCAGTCATCAGCATCCCCCAGTGTGGATTTTAAGGCCCACCATAAACTGTTTCTTGTCTCTCTTGTTATTTTCTGAGTGCAGCAAAAGAGACCCAGCACATTCTCAAGGTCCTGCGCTGCCCCGAGACTCCTCTTGCAGAGAAGCAGCGAGTGATGAGCAGTGTGTTTGGGGATTTCCTCTCAAGATGGATGAGGGTCAGAAGAGCATGGAGGAAGGTGAGCCTGAGCTGTCCCTCGGGGGATGGTGAGATTTAGTTCTCTTCTGTAGATCTCTTAGGTTGCAGCATTAGACTGAGTCACCTCTCTGGGCAGTGCCTTACAGTGGAAGCTGCAGTGGCACCCCCACAGTAGGAAACCGGTGTATGGAGAACACCAGCCTGTGAAACAATACTCTTTCTCTTTTCTAGGCATGAAACCTGCTGTTGTGGAAGTACAGCCAAGCAAGGGGCAGGCTGCAGATGGTGTGGAACAGTTTGACCCAACCCCTGAGGCAAAGCCAGAGTTGTTCACATCATCTGGCAGCAGCTTCCGATTTGATTTTCCACTTTCCGAGACCAACCCAGAAGCGGGCCCTGGTGACAGTGGTGCTGAGCAGGCACAAAACAGTGTCAGAGCCACCAAGGAGAACGGGAATGCAGCCTTGAGGTTTGCTGCCTCTGGACAAGAACCCAAGTTTGCTTTCAACTTTGCCATCCCAGACGAAGACTGTCCTCAGCTTCAGTTACTTCCAGCAAGCCAAGATTCAGAGCACACAGCAGATCCCTCACTGCCTGCTGGATCAGCAGCTCTGCCACAGGCTGCAGCCTTGCAGAAGCCTGAGGTGACTCGAGTGACAGGGAATGCACCCAAAGAGGATAGAAGCCCTGTCACATCCAAGATCCCCCAAACACAGACAGCCCCTGCAGATGAGGCAGTGACAGAGAAATCAACAGGAGGTGGAGCTGCCCAGAAGAAGAAAAAGAAGAAACAAAAACCACCTGTCAGTAAAAAGAAAACAGAAGAAACTGAGACCAGCAGGAAGGCAAAGGCAGAAGCTAACAGCTGTCAAAACACAGATACTTCCCATCAGGACGAGAAGACCTCTCAGGTACTTAAATATTGATGGGATCCCATAGTTTATAAACCCTTGAGCTAAAGAGACTCTTTATCTCTTTGCACAGATGAGCAGTTAGCATTGACTGTCTTGAGAGGGAAGCTGAAGGACCACGGCTGCTGCTTACATGTTCCAGCAGCTGTTTGCTTTCTCTGCTACACAGCTGAGGAACCTGACCAGAGCAAAGGAGGTCAATGGTCCTTCAGATTCGTGTTGAACCATCTCATGTTTAGGCTTGTGACAGCTAATCCTGGGGAGCTGGAGGCCATGTTTTCTTAAGAAAATAAAAATAGGAAATGGAGGTAGGAGGTGCCAAGCTGGTGCCTGTGGGTGCTGAGCCAGGCCCTGTAGCTCTGATGTGCATGTTGCAGGAGGAATTGCTTTCGTAGTGCAGGGAGCAAAGCCAAGGCACAGAGCTGCCACCTGGTGCAGCCAAGGGCCTGTGGTGTAGCCAGGGGTGCTTCTGAGAAGGTTCCTCTCTAGGGCATGGCCCAGAAATCAGCTGAAGTTGCAAGTCACGTGTAAACACAACATCAAGGCACACCCTGAGGTTTTCTGTTCTGCTGAGGTCCAGGTCTTCATTTTATTTTACTTTCCAGCAGTGGAGCAGGTATTATTAACAAACAGTGCCAGCTGATCAATACTGTAATGCAAGATTGCACAAAACCTTCCTTTCCTTAATATTCCACAAGGAAATTGCGCTGAGTGTTCACCTGCCTCTGGAACATTCCATCCAAAGGTCCCCTTCACCTCCAGTCCTCCCAATAAACGCTGCTGAGCACCAGAGACAGAGGAAGAGTTGAAGGTCAGGTAGAGCCCTCCCAGCCCTTTGGGAGGTGAAAGGAGACAGCATGAAAGGAGGGCACTCGTGTTTACATGTACCTAACAGTTAAGAATTGCTTCAGTCCCAGGGTGCAGCCCTGTTTCCCTCTCCCACTGCTGAGGTAGCCAGCTGGCTTTGCTCAGTGGGACTTGGCTTCCTCCATCTCCATGGGCTTCATCTTCCTTCTCCTCATGCACTTCTGGTTGAGCAAGTACAGAGGAGCTGAGAAAAAAGGCTCAGCTTCTGATTTTGTCCATTGTTTGCTTTTTTGATTTTGTGCAGGTTTGGGGATAGGGGGTTTTTTATTGCCAATGTTTATTTCTCCCATCTGTAAGTTTATTTGAAAGCTGAACATCTTTCCAGAAAACAGCACCCTCTGAGTGGCAGCCACATATTAAATCCATCTAATAGGGACAGTAAGTTGCAACTAAGCACTTGCACAGTGCTTTTAGTTTATCTGATGAAAAACACTGGAGGGAAAACGTCGTGAAGTCTATAAAGTGATCACCAGAACATGATATTTGAAATAGTCCTGACTTTATGGAGTTCCCTTTCACCCTGTGTAGCAACTGCTGCTGTGATTTTTGGGTGACTTATTTCCTCTTGCTCACTGTTGATAGCAGTCAGATGAGCAGCTGCAGAAGGAGGTGGACTGGTGTGTGACCCAGCTGGAGCTTGGCTTGAAGACACACAAACCCACTCCAAAGCAGGGTAAGCATCGAAGTAAAGAGGAGCTCTGTCCTGGGGGAAGCAGTGTCAGGGATGCAGGGGCAGAGGCAGCAGGGAGCCCTGACCTGTGCGTTGTTTGTCCTGTGCTGCAGCCGAGGAGGCGCTCAGGGCGATCAGGACGCTGCGCAGTGACAAGGCTCCGCTGGTGAAGAAGCGCCAGCTCATGAGAGCCATGTTTGGAGACTACAGGAAGAAGATGCAGGAGGAGCTGTGCAGAGAGCTGAAGCTTATGGAAACAGGTAGGAGAACTTTGCATGGTGAGGAGGAGAGGAAAGGGATTCAATCCTGCCCTGTGCTTTGCAGACTGGGGCCTCACTATGTGAGATGACTGAACGTCTCTTACAGGTTTTTTTTCTCCCCTCTTTAAGCTGCAAAATCTGCCAAGATCGTGGAGTTGAAGGGAAGCATCCTCAGGAAGAATGGCCAGTTCATCCGGAAGTGCTCGGGAGCCTGTAGGAAAAGCCAAGGTTCAGCAGAATCCCCTTCAGAGTCACACAGGACACTTAACACAGGCTTATTCAATTTCACAACTCCCCAAGAAGAATTTCGCTTTAATTTCTTCTAGAAAAGTCACTTAGACTGAAACTGTGCCAGATGTCCTGTAAACTGAAGAATGGTAAATGCTGTGCAGTAGGAAATGTCGTGCATGAATCTCTGGATCCTCTTCCAGGGTGCCTTATCCAGAAGTTTAAACCAGATCTGCCTGCCATGCATATGACCCCAGAACTCAGCCTGCACAGTGCTCCTCTGTGCTCACACTGCAGAGAGGCACCTTTGAAAGGGTCAGCAGTGTGGAAGGATCTGCTCTTCTTCCTGTAGAATTGACATTAACTGTAGAATCTGTCTTTTATACTATGAGATCTCCCCATTCTTCTGTTGCTTTTAAATAGAGCAGAGCTTTTCTAGCAGCTGAGACGGCAATGCATACAAGGAATCAAGATCCAGCAGTGGACAGTTGGATGCTTCCACTCCGTGAGTTGGTGTGAGTGCAGCTGCTGGCTGGGTTTGTGCAGCAAACTCCAGCAGGGTTTGTCATCCCTGGCAGGGAGGAACGAGCTCGGGGTCTTTGGGGGAAAGTGAGTGAGAACCGTTTTTGCTCATTCATCTCTTTCACTGACGAGTACAGCCCTAGAATAAAACTGCACACCACCATTTAATCCAGCCTAGGGATGTAGGGACAGTTGTCTCCAGGAAAACAGGGAAAAGTTTTGTTGCTGAAGCCAGGTTGTGGACAGCTAGGAGGGATGTACAATCAGCTCTTTATAAATAAAGTTTACTTTATAAGTAGCCCAGTTACAACCACCGGTGCCTCAGAGGGAAAATGAGCTGCCTGCCAGCCTTGGGTGGTAGCAAAATGAACTGTCACAGCTGTTCCATTCGACTTGTATTAAATTTTGGCTTTTTGAATGTGTGTCTCCAGTCAATACTGCTTGAGTCACTGAACCCATCTCTTAAGTTCATGCAGAAAATGTTCCCCACCAAGCCTAAACCCAGAGAAGGGCTGTGAGAGGCTCCATGTTATCAGGTGTCCCTTGGGAAGTGCATTCCTGCCTTTTATAGTCCAGTCAACCTTTGTGAAAAGTAAGAAACGGGAGTGTAGGCAGATTCCAGGGAGTGCTGAGAGCAGCTGAGGGGTGGTGAACAACATTGGCTTTGAAAGACTAAAAACCTGATCTTGGCTCTAAAAAATTAATTTTGTTACTAAGCTCTGGTGCAGGCAGTGCATCTGTGAGACTTTTTTTTTTTTTTAAATATTTTAAAAGAATATTTTAAAGAATTCCTGTCTGGGCATAAGGAGAGACTGAACCTGGGTAACATATGGTGAGGAGAAACATGGAGAAATGACTTTGTCTTTTGGAAGTCAGTAGGTGAAAACTGGAAATCAAGGTTGACACATTTTCGTTTTATTTGCCAAGGAGCACAGCTGTTACTTTGACTGTATAGAACAACCTTAGACAGTATTTATTTTGATTTCCAGGATTTTGCATTAAACATACAAAAGCTGTGTCCTTGTCACACTTTTCGTGTTTTCATGCCATTTACTGAGATTCCAGAGCATCTTCTACAGGACGTTGGAGCTGCAGCTGTGTGCTTCCCTGGCTGATTATGCAGGAGATGTCTGGTAAATAGTTGTTTTTTTCCTTCTCATGTCTCAGGTAAAGCTAGAGCTGCAAAAATGTTATAAAATCCTTGCTGTGGAAGGCAGCAGAAGTATTCTGGAAAGCGTTCTTACATAATTGCTTCATGTTATGCTGTTCATTAGGCACTCACAAGTAGAATAAAGGTACCAATGAGGTGGACGTTTGGTGTAACCCGATCCAGCAGTTATCTGCAAAGGGCTCAGAGAAAAATCCATTCTTTTATGAGAACAACTCCTGAGGTTTTCCAGAAGTCTGAATAATGCTGACCTGCGAAGCCAGTTCCTTGTTCTGTCCTTCATTATTGAGGAGTTACGTGTGTGTGGGAAGGCAGAAAGGGTGTGATGTTCACCAGGGTGATGCCTTGTGTCCCTGAGTGTCACCGGGTCGCTTCCACGAGTCAGCCGTGGGACCTTGCACAAAGCATTTTGCCTTTTTCTGTCTACTCCCCGTTTGTGTAGTCAAGGTGATGCCTCCTGAGCTTTTGACAGATGTGCCCAAGTTATTTCATTAGCAGTTGTGTCTTGAAGAGGTGTCTGAAACTCCAGCAGTCTGTACTTCACTTTTCAGCTCTGCTGTATTGTGTTTTTCTGAAAGGAAACAAGGAATGCTGTTAGAAGGTAGGAAGTGCCATGGCTGCTCCATCCATCCTTCCCCCTTTAGAGGGGCCACAGTGCAGTCTTAATGATGTTTGTTTTAAAGTTGTTGTTTCCCCTTTTAGCATTTCTTTCTTTGGGATTTCAGTGCTGTTTAGGGTTTCAGTGATGTCTCTTACTACAGCGGTGTCAGGTTTGGATCAGGGCTTTGCTCTGCCAGTAACTGTAATGCCTGTGGCTGCAGGTTTGGTCTGTGCTCCAAGGCATTAATGAGGTACAGCAGTGAGGGGGAAGGGAGATGTTCTGATCCGCCTGGACATCTCTGTTCCACTGTTCGTGCTTTAAGGAGATGTGTCTCAGTTTTGATAGGAAATGGAGCTCAATTCTGACCTGCCTGTTTCTGCATCCTCTCTTCAGCTTTGTGCCTGGCATTTGAGTTCGGTGCCAGGGTGACTGGACTGGGGGTACTGTATCTCCTTGCTGACTGCCCACTGAAATGTAGGGCAGCAGTGCCAGGCCCGGGCTTGCAGGCAGCAAACTGCTTACAGGAACATCCAGCCCAGCTGTGACCTCAGGAATGAATTAAAGACAAGGCAAAAGGGGATGGGAAGGACCACGGTGCTTCTAGAGCAAAACTTGCTTCATAGCATCAGTCTTGGAAAACTAAAAGCTGAGGATCAGCTTCTAAAGAGAATAAGGGGATACAGGAACACTGTAACTTGTCTCAGACCATTCACTGTAGCAAAGCAGGGGAAATGTCTCACTTTTGGGAACAAAGTGAAGAATTTTAGGGTTATTTCTGTGGCAGGGTGAGGCCAAGAATGTTTGCACACAGAGGCAGCAGAAACCTGGGTGTGATCTCTGCTCCTTTGAGGCTTGGCACCTTCCTGTGTAAACAGATCCCCCGAGCAAAGGTTAGGAAAGGCAGTCGCATTCCAGACAGACCCTGCCTTCAGAGGGAGACCCTGCCTGCAGGGGATGGCCCGCCTGCCCCCTCACGGGCTGGCCCTGTCCTGGGGGCTGCTTGTCCCTCCTGGCATTTTGGCTGTTACCCTGGGCACGAAGCAGGCGTTTGTCCAACCCCTTCTCCTGAGCTTGGTCAGTAGAAATGCATTTGTTGGTCCTTGGGCTGCCCATCTCTGAGCAATCGGGGGCAGAGTCACCGAGGAGCAGCCCAGAAAGAATCTCCAAGGGATCCCTACAGAGTTCAGCTGGAATGACTTCCAGAGTCCCAGCAGCCACTGCTGGGGGGACTCCCTCTCCCCAGACCAGCAAAGACAGAAAGAAGCCATCAAATTGGTCCTACTGATCCTGTGTTTCAGGTGACTCATATTGCCTTGTCTCGCTTTGATTTTGTAGATGCTGAGACTGTGGACTTAGCATCTAATCACTCCTAAAGATAATACATTATCTTCATTTGGGGAGGGAAATCCTAACTTACCTTCTCTTTGAATTAGAAAGAGGAAGAGCTTACCCCTTCAGGAAAGACATCAGCTGGAACATTCTAACAGAAGGAAGGTTAAAGAGTAAGGACCACTTAACCTGCAACTCCATAACAAAAGAAGAGGAGAGATGCTGCTATTTTAAGATCATACGGAGCTGTGATGGATGATCTTGTATCTTTCTGCTGCCTAAAATTTTTCTGCTGCTCGCTGGTTTTGCTGCTTTCATCTTTAGAGCTGTGGAAGGTTTGTAGGACACGCTGCTTTAGAAAATCCGGCGGTGACATCCCCAGTGGTTTGATTGCTGGCACCAGTCCTGTGCGTGCTGGCAGCTGGGGAGTTCTGACCCCTGGCGGTGTTTGATCCTTTCAGCTTCTTCCCTGTGAGTACATCAACAGGCGTGAGCAGCTCCTGAGACCTCACCTCCAAAGGGAAGAAGTCCGGGTTGTGCATCTCTGCCTGATCTTGATTATCATCGTGCTTGTTCTAATGAAACAAAACCCACGTGTGGAAGAGGCCAGGAAGGAGAGGGAGAGCAAACTGTCCCTGCCGTCCTCTTCTTTTCCCCCAGTAATGCCAGCAAACAACTGGAGCATTCCCAGGAGGAGCTGGAGAAGTATCTGGAGAATGAACCATGTCTTCTTTGACACAGAAGCCAGAAAAAGGGATGGCCACCATGCTCAGAAGTCACCACATCACAGAACTGCTGATGTTGTGTCAGAAGCTAAGGAACACTCAGGAAGGGAGGCAGGACACTCTCAGCATCTGTCAGGCTACACAAAAGTTCAGGTAGGAGGCTTAGAAAGGCTGTCAGACCAAGCCCAAGGCAGAGCTCCTGGCTGAGGTGGTGAATCCTGGCTGACACGGTGAATCCTGATGAAATGCATAGTCCGTGAACTTGGAGGGGGAGGGGGTGGGAGGGAGTCTTGCTGTTTTGAAGGTAATGCATTCCTGGTTTTGCACTGCTTATTTCAACATTACACAGTCTTCCAGAAGAGCTCTGTGACTCGCGTGGTGTGTGTGTTACATGTGAAAGATGTGAATGTTGGCATCAGCATCCCTGCATGTGTGTTTATCTATTATGTAAATTACTCCTTCCCACAGAAATAGGCATCATTTCTTACTTCAAGAAATTATTGTGCAGCTCTTCAGCTGTTACAAATCTCCCACTTTCCCCCCATACAGCAGTGTTTTGCCCGCTTTCCCAGCTAAGGGTCTGGCCCAGCAGGGTACAGGAGCTCTGCAGATGTTTGTCTGGAGGCCACTGCAGGGTATTGAGCCATGGGAGGTAGTTCTGGAATTTTTCTGCTGTGCACAATGATCATGCACAATGTACTCTGTAAACACGAAAGGCACTCTTGGCAACCTGCAAAATTCTCCTTGCCTTGGTCAAGGCCCTTTTTTAGGGGCTGAAACAATGCAGGTCTTTATATTTTTATCATTGGCCTCATTGCAATACCTCAGATTTTGCCCTGGAGGTGACAGCTTTCATGGCAGCTCTGCGAGGCTGGGTCACTGCATGCCAGCAGCTGTTTCTCCCCCTTTCCCCCCATTCAGCAGCTGTTTCTGTTCTTCATTCCTGGGGTATGGATCCTTAGGTGCCAGTGCCCCGCTGTGTCACGGGGCACGTCCTGGCTCCAGGTGGGAGCTCCAGCACGAAGCCCTCGGCGCCGAGGAGACCTTGCTGTCAGTAAGGGTGCCCTGCCCGAGAATCAGGAGACAGATGTGGACAGCCTCTGCAGTGAGCCAGGGCATGGAGACTTCTCGAGTCTTGCAGAGCTGCCTGAGCTACCCGAGGGAATTGGTACACTCAGTTGGAGGCAGAGGGACAGATACACAAAGTGTGTGGCTGCTGTTCAGAGCACATGGGCAGGAAGAGTAATTCAACTTTACTTAGCAATTCAAATTTACTTAGCAGCCAATTTAATTTACTGAAGAAGATGCTGTTTTATTAGATCTGCTACAGATCAAAAAATAGCAATGATTTTTCATTATGGAAATGGATCATGTTGCAAAATAACAATGTTACTTATTTCTCTGCTATGGCTAAAGACGTTGCTAGAATACAGATTGGGGAGGAAAGGGGCTGTGATTGCTGTTTTCACACAGTTTAACCTAATGCTAGGTGGCTTCAGGGAACATCCACTTGCTCAGCAAAAGGAAGGGCGCTGTTTTCACACACACAGTCATGGTACAATTCAGGCTGGCAGGGCCCACAGGGGCTCCTCTGGTGCCACCTCCCCGCTCCAGCAGGGCCATCCCAGAGCTCAGGGCACGGGGCTGTGTCCAGGTGGCTCTGGAATGTCTCCAGTGAGGGACACCCCACCCCCTCTCTGGATAACCTGTTCCAGTGCACAGGAAAGTTCTTCCTCGTGTTCAGGTGAGACTCCCTGTGCATCAGTTGCTGCCTTTGCCTCTGGAGCCATCGCTGGGCCCCCGGAGCAGAGCCCGGGCCCTGCTCGGAGCCCTCCCTGCACACAGGGACACCCAGGGCTGAGGGCCCCTCTTGGCTGGGGCTCCTCTCGAGGCTCAACAGCCCCAGCTCCCTCAGCCTTTACTTGGCAGGG
Source organism: Mohoua ochrocephala (assembly GCA_013398855.1). Classification (NCBI taxonomy): domain Eukaryota; kingdom Metazoa; phylum Chordata; class Aves; order Passeriformes; family Acanthizidae; genus Mohoua; species Mohoua ochrocephala. The sequence continues at coordinate 357,296 of VZTA01006596.1, read as the reverse complement.
AGATGCTCCAGGCCCTTCCTCCTCCCCGCAGCCTCTGGTGACGGGGCTCCAGGACCTGCTCCAGGAGCTCCAACAGGTGAAATGGGGAACTTCAGCTTTGTTTGGAATAGTGTTGGTGCCAAAACTGTTGGGAAGGTTGGTGTTGATTGCTCAGGCAAAGGCCAGGAGCTCAGATAGTCTTGGGAGCTGTGTTTGAGTGTTGTTACTTGGGTGAAAGGCAGGAGGGAGATACAGCCTAGTCAGAAGGTGCAGTTGGTACATCCAAAGGCTTTCAGATCTCTCCCAGCTCAAGGACATTGATGCTTTTGTTCAGGGAAGGGAGAACATTCTCTTCCTCCTTCTGAGAATTTGATTTCTCTTTGAGAAGGATGTAGGTTGTTGGGACGGGCCAGGTTAGGGACTCTGGAAGGTGAAATCCTTGTCTAGCAGAGGCAGGATGGGCTGCAGCAAAAGCCAGTCTTCTCACCCAGCCACACCAGCATCTCTGCTTCCTGTTCCTGCCCATCTCTTCCCCTGCTTCCTGCAGCTCTGCTGGCACTGCTGTGCAGGAAGGAGCAATGCCAAACCAGTGACGGATGGAGAAAGGGAAAACACCACCGTGCTGGAGCGAGGACATTTGGGATGTCTGTGGAAATGCAGACTGCTGTAACTAGTACTGGCAAGAGGCAGCAGCAGTCGCAGATTTCTCAGGGAACATTGGAATTACTCAGAGGACTTTGGCCGCAGTTGATCAGCTATCAGATTAGACACCTTCAATTATCCCATTTTCCACTGGAAGAAGCTGTTCTGTCCTGAAAGTATGTTTAGAAGGAGCAAGGGATTTTTTTGTCATTCACTGCACTCATCTAAGCTTTTGCCTTACTCTAGTAGGGTAGAATCCATATTTTCTTAAGAATTCCTATTTGTTGCTATAGGTTATGATCTAAAAACCCTTTCTAGATTACCCCCCATTTCCCACTTACTCCCTGTTCTCGTGGGAGCTGGGCAGTCCACTCATTAGAGCCAAACCAGGAGCAAATGAATGGATTCAGAAGTGCAGGAGGGATAAGATGGGTGTCTGTCACATGCAGCAGGTGTTACAGAGCAGTAAGCAGATTATTTGGGAAAGAAATGTACTCAGAGGGTTTCCTGCTTCATTAAATTTAATCAGAGTTATTTTTCAGGTTGCTTCAGAAGCAGCAAGAAATGAATGGTGGCAGATGGCAGAGAGGCGTGGGCCTCCCACATGCTGGAGAAATGGATTGCCAGCCAGTCTGCAGGACATGCTCTGGGTGGCAGAGCACATGGGCCCGCTGGGACAAGGCAAAAGGTGGAAGCCCTTAATGGAGCCATGGGTTTAGGAACCCCCAGGGCCAGCTTTGAGCCCCACAGGAGCGGGAGGTCTGTGCAATGCCCCGATGAGGGGAGTCAGGAGTCATTTCCAAAGGGTCTGTGTCCCGTCATAGCAAGGATCAGAGTTCAGGGGGAGGGTGCCTGGGGTGTCTGTCATGGGGGGCTGTGAGATACCCACTGGCTAAACTGATGGTGGCTTGCCCAGCTCTGCTGGGCCTGTAATTGTGTGTGCAGAGTTCGACACAGGTCAGCCTCTGCTGGGAGTGCTTCATGGTCAGCAATCTCAGTGCTGTCCTTAACCCAAACATGGAATCACAGCATCACAGAATCACAGAACAGTTTGGGTTGGAAGGGACCTTAAAGCCCATCTTGTTTCAAACCCCTGCCATGGGCAGGGACACCTTCCACTAGACCAGGTTGCTCTCAGCCCCATCCAACCTGGCCTTGAACCCTTCCAGGGATGGGGCAGCCAGAGCTTCTTTGAAAATAAATCCTCATGGTGATCAATCAGTGCCAGTACAGATTCATGTGAGCACAGCAGAACAGACAGAGTTGGGAGGAAACAAAAGATTATTCACCTGCATGAGGTTGACTTCTGTTGTGTGGTACTGGGCCTTCTTCTGGCCTTCTCACTTCTCCCGATCTGACAAGAGTAGCAAACTTTCTGCAGTGCATTCCTGGTGGATTTTGTGTGGTTTTCTTTATGCTGCAAGAGCCTCTACACCTTCAGTCCATCACCTGATTCAGTCTGCTACTTCAGCCCATCACAGGCCCTGAAAACTGCCTGGATGAGTGAGACAGTCATGATTGAATCTCTGTGGATCTCAGGCTGCAGTGACAGACACCTTAAATGGCATTACCCGAGGTGACACTGCTGGGGTGTTCCTGCAATCCTCTCAGCTGGCCATCACGCTGCTCTGGGAGGGGAGTGCTGCAGCTGTTGTGTTGCAAGCAGAGAGGTTTGTAGAGATCTGACATTACACCTGTGCAGCTGCTCTGCCTGAGAGGTATCGTTTGCTCTCGGGAAAGATCATCTGTCTGCCACATCAGTGCCTCTGATCTGTGTACAGAATGGAATATCCTGAGCTGGAAGGGACCCACAGGGATCATGGATCCAGCTCCTGGCCCTGCACAGACACCCCAACAACCCCACCCTGGGCATCCCTGGCAGCGCTGTCCAAGCCCCCCTGGAGCTCTGGCAGCCTCGGGGCCGTGCCCATTCCCTGGGGAGCCTGGGCAGTGCCCAGCACCCTCTGGGGGAAGAACCTTTCCCTGATCTCCAGCCTGACCCTGCCCTGGCCCAGCTTCATGCCAAGTAGTCTCTCGTAAAACCACAGAGGGGAATGAGGTGGGAGGGATGAGATCAGCTGGCCAAGCCCCACTGCTCAATGCACAGTCAGCTAAAGCACCTTGTTCCAGGGCCACATCCAGTCAGATTTTTAGTATCTCTGTCTGGGTGCTGGATGTCCTCTAACATGAAAATTTGAGCATTCGTGCAGGAAAAACAAAACACTGTTTCTTTTGAAGTCTCTGCTTCTCTTCAGGGCCTCCATCTCTGTATTGCATCTAGATGTTTCCCATTCTCTTAACTCTCTAGCACACACTGACCTCAGAGAAGTAACTTGGGCAGATAACAGGATGTGTATCTGGGAAATGAAGTTTCATGTTTGTGCCTCAACCCTGACTTTTAATCAGATATATTCCAAGCAGGATGAACTTATAATTGTCACTTTTAGCATGAGGAGACATTTCTCATGTTTCTGCCCTCTTTTTCTTGCTGGTGAGAAAACCTGGAGCCTTCCAGCAAGATGATCAGAGGCTCAATAGGTTTGGAGCCCATCATTGGTAACAAGCATTTATTTACAGGTACAGAATTTCCTTCTCCTCAAATCTCTTTCCTACCTCAGCAGCTGGTGACAGTTAAGTAAGAGCTATATTTGTAGTCTAGAAGATTAGGATTTCTTTTACTTGCAAGATTTAGCTCCCAGTTGGCTGAGCAGTTGATGGTGTCACAGCCTTCGTGTGATCCAGCAGCTCTGTGAGGAGCCAGCTTGTCCCGGCAGCCTGGAACGTGAGCCAGCACCCAGGGATGTGTGTGGATCCACCTCCTGCATCCAGAGAGGGACTGAGACACACTGGGGAGGAGCAAGAGAAGAGCGTGCACTCGATCAGTTGTGCTTTGTTAGGCAGCATGTGGGAGGGTTTTGTGAACTTGCTTTCTGGAGTTGATAAAAGAATATTCAGAGAATAAGTGAGTCAATGTTGTCATCCTGCGTGCATTTCCATTCTTAGGCTTGTTGGATTGATTTCCCATTTCAGAGTGAGGGTAAGAGTCAGGTTAAGGGAGATAAAAGTGTAAAGTCACAAATCAGTAGAGATATAAAAATGGCAAAGAAAGGATATTTACAGCCCTCTGTGGACCTTTGCTCTCAAAAGGCTCCAAGAGCTCTGCCCCTGGATTTTATTTGTTCAAGGACATTGTGCAAATAAGTTTCAACCTCCAAGTTATTCATCAGCTGACTGTGTTGCATGTGTTGCCCATTTGGTATCACTGTGGGGCTTTGTGATGAGGCATTTTTAATCGTGTGGCACGTGCTCACAGAGCTGAGTGAGTCAACGTGAAGGAAGAGAAGGAGAGCATATCTACTGAAGAGGATGGTTGGTTCTTTGGGGAAAAGAGTGGAAAGAGTTTGTTATTTTAGGGGGAAATAATAAACAAGAGTTCATTGGAAGAGTCTTGCCAGCTCTTGTTTCCTTTCCTGGCTCTTTGAGTCAGGCGGTGTTGGTGCACATCCCCTGCCACTGAGCTCGTGCTGAGCTGTCACCTCCAGTTGTGCCACCTGCTTATGGTGCCACCAGTCATGGCACTGCCTGTTCATTCTTTCCCAGCTGGGGTTAGGAGGGTCACAGCGTCTGTGTCATATCTGCCACATCAAATCTAGGGATCATTTCTGTGCTCCTGTCTTTGGCCCTGGTTGTTAAACAGGACTTTGTTTGTCGTGTGCTTCAGAGACCTCCAAAAGCCCAGTCAAGTTAAGAGCAGCAGGAGAAAAGGACCATAAACAAGCACAAACACAAAATCAGCCTGGTCTCATCCTCACAGCTGGCCGTGCCCACCAGTGTGCCCTGCTGGTTCTGTGCCAGCACACCAGTTTGTCCCCCAAGCTCTGCTCCATAGCGACAGCATCCCAGCCCTTGGCACACAGGTATCTGTTCAGCTGTGAGGAATTTTTGATCACTGTGCTCTCTGTACTCTGCTCCGAGTATGACCAGATCTGGAGCTGTATCCCTGCCAGCCTCTTACGGTGAGCAGAAGTGACCTCGGGCATGGCCACACTGCCCAACTGCTGACGTTAACGTGGGTGCCCTGGAGGAGAGGTGTGCTTTGGAGCACTGAAGGTAGGAGCAAGAGTAAAATGCCTAAAATGACCTCAATTAATTAACTATACTCCAGCTCCCTTCCATTAGCTTGCCCCTAGCCTGCACCACTCCAACAAGCCACGGCATTGCCACTGGAAGAAGCCACAGCTTCTCTGGGCACCCTGTGCCAGGGCCTCACCACCCTCACAACCAAGAATTTCCTCCTAATACCCAGTCTCTATCCATCCTTTTTCAGCTTAAAGCCATTCCCCCTTGTCCTGTCACTCCAGGCCCTTGTCCAAAGTCCCTCTCCAGCTCTCTTGGAGCCTCTTTAAGGCATTGGAAGAGGCTCTAAAATCTCCCAGGAGCCTCCTCTTCTCCAGGTGAGCACCCCCAGCTCTTCCAGCCTGGCTCCAGAGTGGAGGGGCTCCAGCCCTTGGAGCATCTCCCTGGCTCCCTTCCTGGCTGCTCCTGTTCAGCTTCTGGCCTCAAGCTGTGGGCATCTCCCCTGAATGGTGTTCCCAGGAAACCCACAGCTCTTGTTTGGCAAAATCTTGGAAAACCTGTCTGTTGTTTAGAACGTGCCTCTGTCCAAGCAATGCCCTCCTGCTGCTGCTGCTGCTGCTGCCCTGTCCAAGGGACCGTTCCCGGGGCACCCAGCTCCGAGCGGGAGCCGTGGCCTGGCTCCTGCCCCCAAAGGCCGGCTGCTGCAGGGCGTGGGCTGCCTGACTCGGGCAGTGCTGAGTTAGTCAGGCCCCGCAGGAATGCAGGGCTGTGCCAGCATGGCCAGTGCAGATACCCCGGCCGAAGGCAGCAGCCCTTGGCAGCCTCTTAAGCAGAGAAGTGAAGTTAATGTCACAGCACACCTTTGCCCGAAGGAAGGTTCCTGAAAGTGCAGTCTGGGAGCTGACTGGATATGATTTTCCCATCTGTTCTGTATTTTTCCATTCCTTTGTTTGTTCTCTCTCACCTCTCACCAGTTGGGCCTAACCTGCTGGAGGAACATCAGGCTTTGGATGCTGGAGGGTGAGAGTGAAACCCAGGTGAGCCAGCCTTTCCCTGGGGTGGCTCAGATGGTCTGTTTGGTTGATTTAAAGCCCTTGGATGGGTGATGAAGTTCAAATGCTCCTCTGGAGGGAAGGCAGTGCTCAACAAGGAGCCCGAAGGGCAGCTCTCCAGCAAGTGCTGCCTCCAGGGAGGTCTGCATGCCGAACAGGAGCTCTCGCAGCTCAAGGGTCACGTCCTGTTCAGCTGCCTGGACTGGCCATTCCAGTAACAAACACAAATCCTTGCACCAGCTCACGTACAAGGAAGCCCAGCGAGCCCCAGGAGCCCCTCCTCTGTTTCACAGGCATACCAGGAGTGACCCCGAGGGGTACCTGCTCCCAGGAAAGCCGTGCCTGTGACCCAAAATGTGATCAGCTGTTTGCAGCACCACTGCCAGGGCATAGAGTCACAGAACCACAGAACCACAGCAGGGTTTGGCTTGGAAAGGACCTTAAAGCTGGTCTCATTCCGTGACCCAGTAGGGTCCTGCCACAGGGCACATGGTTGCTCCAAGCCCCGTCCAGTCCGAACACTTCCAGAGATGAAGCAGCCACAGCTTCTCTGGGCAACCTGTGCCGGAGCCTCACCGCCCTCACAGGGAGGAATTTCCTCCTCATACCCAATCTCAATCTTTCCCAGCTTAGTTTAAAAACACTCCCCTTGTCCTGTCACTGTTTGCCCATGTAAAAAGTCACCCTGCCTCTCTTGTATTCCCCCTTCAGGCACAGGAAGGCAGCAGGTCCTTACTGCGCTGGTACCATTGCATGGGCTGGAACCCTCCCCAGGTTTGATCCCTGCTGGCCGAGGGCTGCAGGGAGGTCACCAAAACTCAGCAGGGGATGATACAGATGTTTGGGGGAAAAGCTCTGGAAATGGGAAAACAAATCTCACTGTTTTCCCAAACATCTTAAATTGCTGGTTCATCCCCACTGCATATTCTGCAGCCTCTGCGTCTGCAGAGCTGCAGCTGGGTTGGTTGGTGTGGGGGTCAGTGGACCTGCTCTGCCGTGTGTGAGACAGGAATCTGCCTGTGCTCTCCTTCCCCAGCTTCACCTCGAAGAAGAAGATGGTTGCTATCATCTTTGTGCCATTTGGTGTTAATTTCCGTGGAATAAATTGGACTCAGGGAAATAACTATTAACACTGACACCTAAAATTTCCCTTGTTCACCCAAGTCTCAGGGTGTTGAACACTGCAGACTCCTGGGCTTGCCCCACTGCGTCTTGACAAACCTCTGAAGAAACATGGAGGGGAAATTACGGGCCTTTAAGGCTGTTAAATGTCACTGGTGTGTTTCCATGTTTCCTAACACAATTCTTGTTTCTTCCCACACCCTCCCCCCAGATTTAAAGGACCGGAGCTGGGGAATCTCTTGTTCAAGCCATACCCTTCAGGTTTGTGTGGGATTGATGTTTTGTTTGGCAAACCCGAACTCCACGAAGAAGGGTGCCTGCCTCTGCCAGTGCCTCTGCCAGTGCCTCTGCCAGCGAGCAGCCAGGTCAGAGGCTGCTCATTGCTGTCCTGCACAGCCTGTGGTAGCTTCCTCCTGTGCCCTGCTGGTGGCTGAGAGGACAGGCTCTCTCTCTCTAGTTTGAACTGTAACAAAAATCCCAGCCTTCACCATGGGAGGTACCTGGCACGTTGGATGCATGGCACTTGTGTACCTCTGCTTTCTGAAGGGTGCTGCTCAAAATCCCTCAAACCTGCCAGGGACCGGGAAACCGAGCACACCCTCGGCGTGACACCACTTTAAATAACAACTTGGTGTTCCCTAACGTGGTCAGGAGGCAAACACTCAGGCTGCACATCTGTCTGAAATAAATGTTACAGTGGATGGGTTATTTAACCAGCCCAGGTGATTTATTTTTATTAATTTTTACTGTTCTTCTTTCAGCACTGGATAAGGGGCTGATGTGCAGGAGTTAGAAATGAGGGAAGTTCTTAGAATACATTTGGGGAATAGAAAACCCAGTGTGTGTGTATATATATATATATATTTTAATAATTTAAAAAATAGCCTAAGTCAGATTTAGGGAAGCTCTGTATGAAGCCAGGGTGGTTTTAAGTTAACACGTGCCAGGGAATAGCAGCTGTTCTGCTCCTGTTTTTCTCCGAAACGTTGACAGAGACATTAGGAAACGGTGCCTGCTGAGTGCTGGTCACCCAGGCTCTTCTTTTCAAACCTGAGGTGCAGATTAGCTGCCTTGTGCAAAAGAGCAGAACAACTGATCGTGTGTTTCTCTTCATCTGCTGCTTTTCAGACATCCCCAGAATTACACCACCATCGAAATGAATGACTGCAGGCAGCTGGCAGCAGACTTCTCACGCTCCCGGGCACGGCTGGGTCTGACAGCCCTGAGGCCAGGATGCATCTTGGGGGGCAGAGGGGGTGTCCAGCTCCCCCCTGCACCGGGGCTGCTGCACAGACCTGCCAAATGCCAGGTGTACACACACATCTACATCTGAGCACGTGTCTACAGCTCTGTGCTTGTGTCTGTGTACCAACACCTGGACTGGTTTTTACCCTTCTTAATTTTGGCCTTGGACTCAAGGAGACCTCAGAACAGGCCGGGGACTTCTCGTAGGCACAGGCTGTGCCAAGTGTGGTGCCCACACGGGCAAAAGCCTGCTTGGCTGATGCGGAGGGAGGACACGCTCTGCCTCCTCTCAGGATTCACTGCTGGGTGATGAGCCAAGGCCACCCCCATCAGACCTTTCCTCCAGGCAGGCAAGGCCAGTCTCTGGTCCTTCTGGATTCCATTGCTCAGTGAGGGCACATCAGCCTCCCCTGCGCCCCTCTGGTCCAGGCTAGGGGGTTCTCAGCATCATGCCCTGCTCTGCTAGAGCAGCCTACTAGAGCAGCCTGCTCCAGGGACAGCCCTTGCTGCTGGGGGTCACAGCCAGGAGGGTGTCCTGCCCAGGAAAATGGGTTAGAGGAGAGCTGAACACCCAATTAATCAGCTCCTGCCCAGGTGCAACTCTTACTGGTATGGTCCTGCCCATATCTTGGCAGACAGTGGGCAGCAGCAGTACCAGGCTCCAGCTGTGCTGAGTTTGTGGGGTGGAGGGTGGAATCTGCTCAGTAAAAGAGTGTTTCCTACACAGTCTGATCTGTCCCTAACGGCGCAGCAGCTGATGCCAGGCTCCAACAACACCCTTCATGTGTGGAGTGCTGGCCTCACCTCATGGGGTTCTGCACCCTGTGCAGTTCCATGCGTGGTGGCAGTGACCCAGACAGATCCAGCCTGCTCACTGGTTGGGTGAGGGGTAGAGAAAACGCAGATACTGCTCCTACACTGGTCCTGAACCATGGCCGAGACATATTTTTACTGAACGAGGTTCTGTGGAGGGGAGGGCAGGATTGATCATCGTGACATTGACCCTCACGAGAAGGAAGCCTCAGGTTTCCTGGGAGTCCCACGACCCTGCCGTGTCCGTCTTAGCTGCATCTTCTCCTTGCAGGCAACCGCCTTCTGCTGAGGCCCATGGGCCCCAGCCAGCTCCAGTGCCAGCCAGGACGAGCAGCACAGGAGGAGCGAGGCCTCAGCCTCCCACTGTCCAGCCTCTTGTGCCAGGCAGCCCCTTCCAGTCAGCAGGGCTGGGAAGGTGAGGCACCAGGGACCTTCTCTGCTGAGTGCAATCCTTGGGCAGCCTCAGAGAGATGGTTCTTCCTCCCAGCTCCGTCCTGCCGTTAGCACAGCTCTGCTGGAGCACACAGGCCTTGCTCAGATCAGCTCCATCTTGAACTGGCTGAAGTTGGGCATGGTGGGCGAGGGCTCGGCCATGCTGCTGAAGGGGCCGCAGGGCTGGGTGGCCGGCACGGCGCCGTGGCTCACGGTGGAGCTGAGCTGCTGCAGCGTCATCAGCACCTCCTGCTGCAGCCGCTGCTGGTGCTCCTGCTGGCGCTCCAGGCGGCACTGCCGCTCCAGCACCGCGTGCAGCGCCTGGCTCAGCTTCCGCACCTCCGTCTGCACAGCGTCCAGCTTCTCGGCGATGGCGGGGCAGCTGGGAGCAGCGGGGGGCACCGGTCCACCCCAGGCAAGGCTGTGATTTCCTGGACCCGCAGGGTTTGGCAGGGCAGTCTGAGTGCTGGCATCTTTCACCTGGAACAGTGGGAGGCAGGAGAGAAGGGAATGTGAAACGTTATCAGCTGCCCATCCAATGGCGTTCAACAAGAGATTTATTCTGCACTTAGCTACAAGGCTCAGAGAAAAGCTCTCAGAGAAAGCCATCACCTTGTTGCAGACCTCTAGACCTCACGGTGAACTGTGCCTCAGCCCCACCCAGCCCCTAGGCCGCTGCTCCATCAGAGCCCCTGGTGCCCCACGTTCTGTGAGCACGTGCTGATCCATCCTGGGTGAGTGCTGCTAAACGGCAGCGGGGCTGCCCGTGCTGATGCCAGGCTTGTGTTTGCTCTCTGCAGGGACACAAACATCATCTCCTGGATTTTGCTTTCCAGCCTTGGGTGGCTGGAAGAACCTCCTGAGCTGGTGCTGACACCAAGCCTTAAAAAGAGGTTTGTGAGCTGCTGGTTGGAGGCCAGGCCAGGCAGCAACTGGCCTCTCCATGGCCACCAGCGAGTGCTGGCTGGAGGCGGGTGGGCCCATGGCCTCACCCCACCCAGAGGGGCTTCCCAGATACATTCACCAAGTGCCAGGGTTAGCACTGCTGGGGAGTGCAGCCAGCAGAGGCTGGAGGGCACTTTGGGAGCCCTTCACCCCCAGAAGCCTGCCCCACCCCATGGTGCAGATGCAGCAAGGTGCGGCTCAGGACTGGCCAGATGGCAGCACCGCAGCAGCTCCTGGCCAGAGCACATGGACTCTCCCGTCCTGCCATCCTACCTTTTTCTGCAGGAGGATAGCCCTGTCCACAGTCTTCTTTTTCACCATCAGGGCTGAGTTCTGGGTGGGGGGTGTGCCCAGCTGCCCTTGGCTGGGCAGTGGCTGGGGGGGGGTGGCCAGGCCCCCCAGAGCAGTCCCTGGAGCCAGGGGTGTGCCTGTGGAGCTGTCATCACCTGCAAGAACAGAGAGAGAAACACCTCAAAAGGAGGCCCTTCGGGAGGTCTGTGCTGGGGAATGAGGCCCTTTCCTGAGCCCAGGAGTGGCAGGGAGTGGCCACAGTGAACCCCAGTGGGACCAGGCCTTACCATTCCCAGGGGCCAGCCCCACAGGCAGGGTGTCCCCAAGCTGCCCACCGTCCTTGCAGAGCGAGGCCACACTGACAATCTGGATGCCCTCCTTCGTGTCCTGGCTGCCAGCGGAGCAGGGCGCCCGGCTGCCCGGAGGATTCCCGGTGGGCACTGCGGGGTGCTGGGTGCCCGGCAGCCTGGGGGGCTCAGCCTCGTGCCCCTGCAGCGGGGGCCAGGGCTGGTCCCCGTCCCAGCCAGCTGCCGCTGACCCCGGCTCCACGCTCTTCCTCTTGAGGAACAGGTACACGGCCTGCGGTGTCACCCGGATGTCATCCAGCTCCAGCACCTTCTTGATCTTGCGGAAGCTCAGCCCAGCCCTGCGCAGCTCCACGATCCTCCTCTTGGCGTGGTCATCCAGCCGGCCCATTGCTGCCGGGGCCCGTCCCGTGCCCGGCACCTACATCCCTGGAGTGTGGCCGTGGTGGGGACGCTGGCACCCCCCCGGCAGCTCTGTGCCCCGTGATGGTGCTCAGGCTCAGCTAGTGCCTTGCTGCCAGGCTGCTGGCCCTTGCTCTGTGTCCATGGGGTGCCATCCCCAGCAGCGACACGGTTCCCGGATGGAAAGGGTGAGGAGGTGGCTCTTCCCACCGGAGTGAATGACGGACAGCCCCAGGCCTGGTCCCTTGCTCACGCAGAGCCCCTTTAGAGAGAGCGGCCCGGCTTGGTCCCCCACTCTGCCAAGGGCACAGAGGAGGGTGACGGGCTTGGCTCTGCCCAGTGTCCCAAACTGGACATCAATCCCGCCCTGCCAGCAGCACGGTGAGGAACCAGAAGCGGTCAGGATCCCGAGCAGCAGCTCAGCGTCCCGGGAAGCCTGGTGCGAGTCCTGGCAAGTGACGGCAGGAGCCCATCGTGGTTCCCTGGTGGCCCAGGAGGTCACGGCGAGCAGAACTGCAGAAACTCCACGTGGGAACTGCTGGTGCTGCAGAGCCTGCCCGTGGGTCTGGAGACAACACCGTCCTGTGCCTCTGGGACAAGCAACTGCAACCACTGACACACCTGTTGGAAAGAAGACACAACTATAAATACAATGGCTGCACTGCTGTGCTTCCCCTCTCACCAGGCAGGCACCTGTACCACACAGGGATACACAGGCTATGTGCACGCACATGTGCGTGTCTACACAACCATGGTGGAGGGTTTTCTCCACTTCCTACCAAAGTCCTTAACCTGCAGGCGTTTCTCGGACACTCAGTGCTGTAGCTGCTCCCTAAAGGACGTACTTTTGGGTTTCACTTCACTAAAATAAATGTCTTCCAAGAATTCCCAGAAGGCAGCAAAGCACTTTTCCAGTTAGAGACTACCTTGAGTGGCTGCTGCCAAGCAGATGTGATATAGGAACCTTTTCCAAACCACACTTCCCAAGGCAGGTGTGGATCTTAAAAAAGACAATAATGTGTTATGTTGGCCAAGGAGGCCAGAGACTACTCTGGGAGAAATGCAGTCACTTAATTTGAGAGGAGTTTGCCCCTCTGCATCTCACTTATTCCCTGGCAAAAGAAAGAGACATTAGCTCCAGAGATGTAGGCTGCACTTGGATCCAGCTCCGTTTGTGTCCAAAGGCCACCCCATGCCCTGCTGTGTGCATTAGGCACCTTGTAGAGCTGGGGGAGTGGATATTGGAAAACAGACATCCTTGGATGCAGACACTGCAATTGCAGAGCAAGAGCAAAAGGTCAGAAATTCTCACCTTTCCCCACGTCAAGGGAAGATGCTCCAAGGAGACCACCACCCTGAAGCTGCAGCTATGAGGAGCTTGAGCCCTGGCAATACACTCTGCCCTGCTCCCAGAGTGCCTCCAGACATGGACAGAGGACTCCGGAGTATCTCGAGCAGTTGGTGACAGAAACGTGTCATTTACATAAATGCCAGGAAAGCCAACAGCCACGGCTGCAGCCTTCACCCAGCCTCCACAGGGAAGATGAAGAGAGCACCTCGGAGAAGCACCGACTCCACACTGCATCTCCTCCAGCTCGCTCTCCACTGAAGATGTTGCTCACTGTGTACCATCCCCAGGTCCCAAATCCCTCCTTCATCACGTGCTCATCCCCTTCAGCCCTGCCCCAGCCCTCCACTGAGGTCCCACCACCCTGCCCTGCTCTCCTGGGCTTGGGGAAAGCTCATGGAAGGCACAGGCCATCCCTGCCCTGCTAACCCCAGATAAGCTCAGCATTCCCAATTCACAGTGTTCCCTCAGAACCCCCTATTTGTTGGAGGGGCAGCAGGATGAGGAGTTTGACCAGGATGGCTTCAGGGCAGCAGGGCATGGCTGTGGACAGCAGCTCCATGGAGATACCATCTATGCTCAAGGCTTCACCCAGGGTCCTTATCCTTCAAGAACAGCATTTGCCTCTGCAGCAGGGCTTAAAAAAATATCTATTTACTGATCAGAGGTAGACCAAGACCTGGAAAGCCATTTCAGAGAAGACACTGCAAAGCAGGCTGGGGGTCAGAATCCAGCAGGTGAGCAGGAGATGCAGGAGACAAGTGCAGGCAGAAATGCAGGTCAAAATCTAGCTCCAGCCCTGCTCACTTACACCTTGAGGGCGGACAAAGTGCACAACAGCTACTCTACCCCCATCAGGTAGGGGAAAAGGGTTACCAGTGAAAGCAACATGAGTGTATTCCATAAAATACAGTATTCCAGCAATTTCCTCCAAGATCACAGAATCACAGAAATCAACCAGGTTGGAAAAGACCTCTGAGGTCATCAAGTGCAACCTTTGACTGATCACCACCTTGCCAATTAGACCATGGCACCAAGTGCCACATGCAGTCTTTTCTTGAACACCTCCAGGGATGGTGACTCCATCGCCTCCCTGGACAGCCCATTCCAGTGCCTGATAACCCTTCCTGATGTCCAGCCTGACTCCTCCCTGGCTCAGCCTGAGGCTATGTCCTTGTCCTGTCACTAGTTCACTGGGAGAAGAAGCCTTTCAGGGAGTTGTAGAGAGTGATAAGGTTACCCCTGAGCCTCCTTTGCTCCAGGCTAAACAACCCCAGCTCCCTCAGCCACCCCTTGTAAGATTTATCCTCTAGACCCTTCCCCAGCTTCATTGCCCTTCTCTGGACTCGCTCCAGCACCTCACTGTTTCTCCTGACTTGAGGAACCCAGAATGGTTTGGCTGGGAAGGGACCTTAAAGCTCATCTCGCTCCACCCCCTGCCATGGGTAGGGACACCTTCCACTGTCCCAGGCTGCTCCAAGCCCTGTCCAACCTGGCCTGGGACACTGCCAGGGATCCAGGGGCAGCCACAGCTTCTCTGGGCGCCCTGTGCCAGGGCCTCCCCACCCTCACAGGGAAGAATTTCTTCCTAATCTCTCATCTAAACCTACTCTCTGACAGTTTGAAGCCATTCCCCCTTGTCCTATTTCTAGATGCCCTTGTAAAAAGTATCTCTTCATCTTCCTTGTAAGCTCCCTTCAAGTACTGGAAGGCCAAGTCATAAGATCCCCCAGTCAGCCTTTGCAACAGCCTGGCCTGGCTCCATCTCTACTTATAACTTTATTTATCTGGGTCTTGCTGCAAACTCGCAGTTTTCCTGCACTAAATGTGCTCCCCATTTCCACACTGAGTCCATCACTGCCTCCTATTTCTGCCTCTCCAGAGGGTATTTTCCCCAAGGAGCTGCAACCTGTGCTATGCACACGCCTCATCAACTTACACATTCACAGACAGAGATGAGACCTTTACACTCACTTGGCCTTCAAGGTGTTTGTTACTCTCCAATAATTTTTGCACAAGGAAAAACAAAAATTAATTCAATGAGAGGGAAAGATTCAGGGATTTTCCTAGACCTGTGACTGATGGAGTTCCCTTCACTTTCCAGGGCCACGCTGGGAGTGACATGGTTCTTCTGAAGGTTTCTTACACTACTCAGGAAAAGTTAATTCCAGTGGTGGTTTTGCAGGAGGATAGGGAAAGGGAGCACGTCCGTGGAAGAAAATTCACAGCAATTGTGTAAGCTTACCCTCTGCCTCTAACGCTTTCCATTTCTGTGGCTATCAGGAACACGGAGAGGCTTCGTCTCCTCCAGAAAGTCCCTGAAACAGTCTCATCTGGACTGACTCAGCCTTTGCTGTTTCTAAAATAGAGCAGCACTACCAAGTTGGCTCGGCTTGGCATTTCCACACGAAGACCAGGTGCCGTGAGCTGAGTGTGGGCAATGAAAGTCCCCTGTTCCGAACTCCTGCTTGCCTCCACCTCCCCGGCTGTCACGCTGTGTTCCAGCCACAGCTGCGAGTCCTTTGGCAAACCCAGATTCTGCAGCCACACGTTATTCCCCTCAGTGGCTCCTCATGGTCTGAAAGGGGCTTCCCCCACACGCACCCCTTGTGTTTCGCAGTGGGATGGGTATCCCGGGGGAAGATGCAGCGACTGGAATGCTCAGCTTACAGTTCCAGTCAGAGAGGGCTGTCACGCAGCACCACAGGCTACAGGTTTTGCCCTTTGGTGGGTTGGCTTCCGAGACCTTGCCCAGCCAGCTGGACATACACATTTGTGTGAGCAGATGCATGCCTTGTTACACCACCACGCCTGCAACAGGAATTTTGCTCCGGCCTGCCAATTTAGGTGTCTGTCCAAATTTCAGATTAGCCACCCTTTCTTCAGCTGCTGCCGAACGCTTGCAATGCCTGAAGTGTTTATGTGCTTAGTTGTAGCTGGGAAAGCTCCTTTACCCAGATATTGCTGCTGGTAATGCTCTGTTCCATGACTCTGCATGCAGCTATACCCACAGAAACACAGCCCAGAGCCTGGAGCAGCCTTCTCATCCCCGGGATTGTTTCCTTCGTTCCTATACTTTCTGGCCCAGACAATATCACATACAAAAATGAAACAGCCTCAAGAGAGAAAGAGAAAGAAGGCAGCATGTTCCAGACTTCCTTTCGGAGCAGAGGTCAGGATTTAAGGTCTAAAAAAGAGGAAGAGCATGAGTCCAAATTTCCTACAACTCACGTGATGTAACCACTAGCCTTAGGCCAAGCAGGCTTTTCCTCTGCACAACTTGTTCTTGTGCTCGTGCAAGCCCCCGCTCCAGGAGGTGAACCTGAGGGAGAGGAACTCCCCAGGATCCACCCTGCAAGTCCTCAGGGTAGAGCTCCCCCCCTGCCTGCACACACATCCCCCTGGCCACTGCCACCTGTCTCTCCCACAGTTCTTCTGAAGCCCCGATTACCTGGCTCTGAATGCCAAATTCCCCAGGAGTGGAACATGAGTTGTGTGACCACGGAGCTGGCTCATGTCTGGGAAGACTGACTTCTCCCTTCCGTCTCACAGCTGCTCTTGGACACAGGCAGGTTTTACCCTTGGGAGGTACAAGCACAGCTGCTTCCAGAATTGATGCTGGGGTAAAGCAAGGAGAGTTAATCCTTCAGCAGACACGGCACAGGCAGCTGTGCTCCCCTGGGGCTGTGTTTCCTCAGTGGCTGTTTCAGCTGCAGCACAGCACGCCCATGGCCAGCCTGGCCCACGAGATGGAACAGCCTCGGAGAGATGGAGGCATTTCTGTACAGATGGGCTTAACCAGAGCCACAAGCTCCCAGCCACCATTTCAGGAGCAGCACAGCCGCGGGGCAGCAGGTACAGAGGTGGAGCAACAGGCTTCGCCAGAGAGACAAACTGCTGATGCTGAGAACAGATGTGATCGAAGGAGAGGAAGGAGTGAGAGAAGCAAAAGCTGTGACCCACAGGGAGCATGAAGACACAGAGCAAGAAGATAGAGCTCATTTTGTCTGGTTTCAGCAATTGAAAACAGACACTTTATGTTGTTAACATCCCAAAGCACGTTGAGCTCAAGGGTTTGCTGCGCTGCACAGAGTGCAAAATACTCCTGCCCTAAGAAGGTCCATGTAAGATCGTGATGAACAAAGGTGGATGTGGCTATGTCTCATTCCTTTCAGCTCTCTTTGTACAGTGCAAGGCCAGTGTACCAGGGCATGGGAAACAGTTTGCCTCCTTCACAATGGATTCAGTGTTGCCAAAAGGGGATTGATCCTCATGGACCTTGCAAGGAGACACAAGCCAAATCTGTCAGACCTGGGCCTTGTGACTGGTAACAGCTCAACAAGGTTCTCCTGCCCACACTTTCCTTTGCATCTGATTTCCAGACTTCCTTCTCAGACCCCCAGCACGCCCTGGGAAGCTGGAGCAGCTGCGAGCAGCTGGGGAGGGACACTCATCCGTCTTGTTTGGTTTTCTTGCTTTCCCACAGTGTTCTGAATAGCTGCTGCAAAAGCTGGCAAGACAAGTCCTTTTTCACTCTGCATCAGCTTGGAGGGGAAAAAATTATTAAAAACATCCCCCAGAAGCACAGGGAGGACAGTGCTGGTTTACACAGGATTCAGATATGGATTCAGACAGCAAGAAGTGTATCAAGTAGAGCAAAGGTATTGTGGGAGGAGTGAGTCTGCCAGGAATGCCCAGATCCTCACCCTGCAGAGAACTGTGCTCTGAACACAGCCATGTGTCCACGGGCAGGACAATCCTCCACTGGGCTTCCTGCCCTCCAGGTCCTGTTCCAGAGCCTGCCTGGCACAGCTTGGAAGGGATGTGGATAGTTCCTGGCTATTCATGCAGAGAACAGTTTTACTGCTGGAGGGGCACACTGGGAAGACTCAGTTTTGGGGAGACAGGTAATCAGAAAGGGCTCCCAGAATCACAGAATATCCCGAGTTGGAAGGGATCCACAAGGATCATTGAGCCCAGCTCCTGGCCCTGCACAGGACAGCCCCAAGAATGGCAATGAGCTGCCCAAGGTGGTTCAATGGAACCTAGCTTGGAAGAAGATGAACAGTTTTAGGTGTCCAATGCTGAAATGCTGCCAGAGCAGGAAGATCTGTGCCAGGGGAAAAGTGGCCATTTCTCCTAGGCTGCAGTTTTACTCAGCGCCACTGTTCTGTGGGATTTGCCAAGCCTCGTGGAAGCAGTAACATTATCTAAGAGCACTGAGTGTAGTGAGGCTGCAGCCCACCTTACACAGCCCCGACTTTATTTGCAAAATTGGTGAAGGAGCAGCTGTTACAGGTTTTATCAAAAGGTGATGGGTAAGATGAATTGAGATGGTGCTGCTGCTGCCTGAGCCATGGTGGCTCCCCTCTGAAGGGACAACCTCAGAAGAAGATTTTAATCAAGTTGTACTTCAGACATCAGAATGGCAGAGAGAAAAGGCTGGGTGTCTGGCCCAGGATTTGAAGTGAGCTGTTTAGAGCCCACAGCTCGGTTTGCTCTGTCACCTGCTCTGACAGCTGCTTCATTCATTTAGGCTGTGCTTTCAGAGCAGTTGAGGAGCTACCCCTGCCTGGCCACACTTTAAAAATCAAATCCTCACATGGAAAATACAAAAATTTATGGTTCTACTTTAAGATTGGCAGAATGTGAACATTGAAGAAAGTTGGATCTCCACAACAAGTTTTGGGGGTTGCAAAAAAGATGTGAGTGTGATGATGCACATATAGTTTGCTCTTGCCTCAGACAGTGCCACTACAGCCTGGAGGTCACTGGGGAACAGGGTATAAAGGTGTGGCGGGAGGACAAAGAGGAGTGTGTTGGGATGTTTAGGGGCACGGGGTAGCAACACCGCGTTAGTGTTGTTAGTACTGTTACCTCACGTCTGAGGGGAGAAAAGGAACAGGAATACTGGGAAATCCTCCCTGATGGTGAGAGGGTGCCAGGCCACACACCACAGAGCAGAGACACTGTATAAAATCACCCTGTTTGATAGCCTTGAACAAAAAGGCTTTGCACTGGATCGACTCTTCCACAGCCCAAAACCCAGAGGTCACCCTCAACATTTTATTACCTGGTCTGACAAACTCAGCGTGGTTGTGATGCTGTGCCTGGTAAAGGTCAGGTTTGTATTAAGAAATGATTTGCAGCATCCAAACATGATATTAAGAACTGTGGAGCCACAGCTCGAAGGAACAAGATGCTTTCACAGAGCACCTGGGAAGGCCTGTGGGAGAGGAACAGGCTGGATTTCACATCCTGGCTCCAAAATCTCTCTCTGCCCTCAGACTGAACAAATTCATCAAGGCGAACTTTAGTGTTTAGACAAGAACAATAAATGCCAAGTATCTCACTGCCCTGCCCCTACCTGTGCCTCTCTGTAAAGCATCAGGCACTTTGAGTCACTGCTCTCCACAAATACAGCCCCTCCAGCAGAGAGCTGCACTGGCTACACCACAAGCACACCTCGAATTTCTAGTCTTTGACGTGCCTGAAGAGGAAACAAAGAAATCACTGCAAAGTGTAACGTGGTATTTACTCCTTGTGCTGACTAAGTCTAGCGTTGAGCAGGTATATTCCTACAGCATCAGGGCACAAGAGTGCTGCAGGAAAACAAGAGGGAAAGGGGCATCAAGGCACAGTTTTTAAGCTAAAAGCCCTGACATACACAAAGATATGCACTGATACATGCAGGGGCAGACAGTCCTGAAGTCCTAAACCTGTTCATGGCTTAGCTACCAGTGTGCACCGCAAGAACAGCCTTAGACCTCAAGAGAGGGCCAGATGCTCAGAAACTACGGCAGATGACTTAATAGACCCACAAGTATTTCAGCTAAATTGCTAAATTCACACCCTTCTGCAGCTTAGAGAGGAACTCCCAAAATCTCCTATTTTTGCTGTTCCAAATCTATATAGCTACTCAACAATGCAGCCATTGGAAACTCTCCCAACTCCCTGCAATGACAACTACAGCTGTTTCTACACGTTTGGATGAAAAGTTTCCAAGTCCTCAGAAGACAAATCCCCCACCCTGCAATTTCTCTAAGGAAGCCACACAGACTGTACCCTCTGGAGCCAGACATACGTCTACCCCTACTCTCAGAGAGGTGCAGAAGGAGTGACAGACTGAACAGGGAGGCAAGATCTTCCAGCGCAGGGAAAACGCCAGCATCCAGAGGCTGTGGGCTGAGCCAGTGCTGCAGTGCGATCCCCACAAACGCTAAGCAATGCCTGGTACAGGGTGCTCACACCTCACCACGATAAAGGAGTGCCAGTGTGGCTGTGGGCAGAATGACCCACGGATCTCCAGGGGCTCGAGGAGAGCTCTCTGTAGTCGCCACCACAAACCCAAAGCCAATGAATAGGAAGGACAAATGAGGCGCCAGTTGCGAGTCGGTGCCACCACGAGGGACAAGCGCCCTCAGCCTCAGGCAGCGTTTAGAGACAATTAGAGGCAGCCCCACGGGCACCGAGCACAGCAGTTCACCTGCGGGGGTGGCCGCAAACAGCCTGTCCTCGGCAGCAGCCTGGGAGTGCAGAAGGGACGGGGCAGAACAGCACAGGCGAGCCAAAAGCAGCACTCACAGAGCTCTGATATTTCCTCTCCTGCTCGTCCACCAACACGTGGGCAGTATCTACGGGAGTCTGCATTTCGCTGGAAAATTGCTGGGCAGGCTTCTCAGCTCAAGAAGCGGCTGGAGGACAGCACTTCAGAGCGGGCATGCCACTCCCAGCTCCCACACCGAGCCTCAGCGCCTCGGCACGGCCGCGGGCCCCGCAGCCCTGTCCCGCTGCACCCTCCCTGTGCTCGCACGACTGCCAGGAGTCCTCTCATCCTTCCCCACGCCACTCCCAGCACCCGAACCAGCTCAATGCACAGAAGCAAATGGGCAGAGCACCCACGTACAGGGACTCCCGACGGCTGCCGGGGTCCTCTCAGGCGACGGCACCAACTCGCTGCCGCGTTCTCCGGTGGCCGGGATCGGCCGGGTGCCAGCCCAGCCCGGCTCTCCCGCAGCCAACTTTCCGGGAGGCGGCTGTTTGAAAAGCTCCTGCCGTCTTTGTTTGGTTGGGGCAGAGCCAGCAAGGGCTGCCGGGAAGGTCACCCAGGAGGAGACCGATGTACAGGGAGGGCGGAGCCCCTCGCGTAACCCTTTCGGGGCGGCCGCGCTCGGGGCCGCGAGGAGCCCGGCCCCTCCGGGCACCGACCCGTCCGTCCCGTGCCGGAGCACCGCCGGGCGGGGCTGCTCACACCCGGTCCAGAGCACGGAGAAGCCCCGCAGGAGGCAGCGCTGCCGTCCCCGGAGGTCCCGTTCAGCCCTGGAAGCAGCAGCTCCGTCCCCGCGGGGGGATGGTGGCTGTGCTGTGCCGTGCCAGCCGGGCCGCTGGCGTGGGGCAGAGGCCGCAGCGGGGCCATTCGCCCTGAGACTGAAGCAGACACGGGCTTTGAGCTGCTCCCACCCCTGCTGGTGCCTCCAGATGAGCTGTTCGAATGTCTCTCCTCGTTCAGGCTTGGCTTAAGGCTCAGTCCTGCCAACTGCGGGCAGCCCCTGGGAGGGGACCAGAGCCCTCACCCGCTGCCGCCGCCGTCCTGGGGCCGGCCCTGCGGCTGCAGCTCCGCAGGAACCTGCCTCAGGTAACAGCTGGCAGGAAACCTCCTTCACAGTGTTGTTCTTTTTCCGCCGGTTCAGTGACCTTACCTGCCCACCCCGGAGAGGTGAGAGCTGTTAGGAGAATAGGGGTGTGCAGGATCAATTAGCCTTTATGGTTTTGCCACAACTGGGAGAGAAAAAATTGTTAAACACTGTGGGTGCAGCCAGGTGGGGGTCGGCTCTGCTCCCAGGGAACAAGGGACAGGATAAGGGGAAATGGCCTCGAGTTGCACCGGGGTGGTTTAGTTTGGCTATTGGGGAAATACTCCTTGCAGAATGGGTGGTCAGGCATTGGAAGAGGCTACCCAGGGCAGTGGTAGAGCCCCCATCTCTGGAGTGTTCCAAAAAATACGCAGATGTGGCACCTGGGGACATGGTTTAGTGGTGGCCTTGGCAGCGCTGTGGGAATGGCACTGGAATTAGATTAAATGATCTTAGAGGGCTTTTCCAACCTAAATGATCCCACGATTTAAGGTCATCATGACAGTCTACTAATAGTCCTCATTAGACATAACGCAGTTTCTCATTGAACCCACGTGAACTTTTAGTAGACTACAAAATCCCCTGTCAGGGAAACCTGCCCTTTAACAAGATGTTGTGTGAAGAACAACTTCCTTATTGCTTTCTTTGGGGTTTTGTTTGTTTTCTGAACCTGTTCCATGGCAGGTTTTATGTCATACCCCTTGGTTTTGCAGCAGAACAGAAAATAAGCCAGTTTTTCTTCTTGCCACACATGAATTTACAGACACCTGCCCCGCTCTTGCTCATGTCCTGTGATGGAGGTGGACAGGACATATTCTTGCAGTGCATTCAAGAGGTGGAGCTTCCATCGTTAGGAATTTATCAGATATGCCTGTGGCCACACACTTCAGCTGATCAGCACACGCTTCTCAGGAAGGTCGGTCACTGCATTAGGGATGGAGTCAAAATACATTCTGACTTTGTTCCTCTGAAGTCAAAAGTCAGGCAGCCAGTGTGGTCAGGTGGTCAGATCAGTGCCTGCAATGGCAAGTTTCCTTTTAAGTTCACAGCAGACACATTTGGCAGGGAGAGTGAGAGAGGCTATCCCTCCCACATGACGTGACATGCCACTGCATGGTGCTCCATCTTAAGCCTTTCCTTCTCCTCTTCCCAATTGCAGTTGAGAGGGCAGGTCCCCTCTCAGTAGTGCTGTCCCTACATCCGCCACCACCTCAGCACAGTCTGTGTGCGGTGAATGCGCAGCCTGCACCCGGGACAGGGAGGGTCCAGAGCCCCCGAGGGGAGCTGCCGCCTGCTGGGCTCTCAAGCTCCAGAAACCCAGAGCTGAAGCTCCAGCTGCTGCTGTCGTTACTACTGTGCAGGAGAGGGTTTGCACGAACTCTTAGCTCACCGGTTAGTGTAGCTGCACAAACCAGACAGGGAAACCCAGCACAAACGGGACTCGTTGCTCGCTGCACTGGTCAGGTGTGCCCGATGAACGGGGCTGGGGCAGCGCGGACCGGGAGCACGGAGCGCTCTGACACACGGAGCGGGCCTGGCCAGCCGCTGTGCTCCGGCCACGGGCCCTGAAGCGGGGTGCGGCCACCACGGCCACGGGCCCTGACGGGGCCCCCTCCCAGCGCAGCGCGGCCTGGCCCGGCCCGGCTCA
>VZTA01006596.1:247505-323914 GCA_013398855.1 Mohoua ochrocephala | reverse complement strand
TGTGGGTGATCAGCCCGGGGGTGTGGGTGATCAGCCCGGGGGTGTGGGTGATCAGCCCAGGGGCGCGGGGGGGTGGGTGAGCGCGGACAGCCCTGCGCTGCCCTGAGCGCCTTCGCACGCTGCCCTGAGTGCCGCACGATGCTGTGCGTCCCGCAGTCACAGAGCTCTTTCAGCCGTGGTGGTTGAAGGTCCTGAATGTTAGGAGCCGAGGAAACTGCAGATACAAAGAGATTAAAATCGCTTTAATTTGGTGTTTGTTTTTTTTTAATTCACTGTGACAGAGCAGCGTCGTTTCAGTGGTGATACCACAACAAAAAAGCAATAGCACGCACATCTTATTTTTACCATTTGAAAGAGGCAGGAACTTACAGTCGTTTTCTTCCAGCCCTGGCCTTGACCCGAGGGAGGTGGTTGGGGTCCTGGAGCAGTTCCTGCAGGAGGGCCGGCTGTCAGCATTGCTGTGGGAGGTCTGTCAGCAGCAGGCACAGGCGGGCTGCCCGGAGCTGCAGGACGCCCTGCTCAACAAGATCGTGTGTTTGCCCGAGCACATGAGCAATAAACTCCAGGGGAAAAACCCGCCGGTGTTCTTCCCACAGACCTACTTCCCTCTCCTGGGTGGTGCAGTTCTCCAGGTGCTGCAGAAGATCTCCAACTCTCTGCGGGGTAAGGCTGCAGGGTGACTGTACTGTAGGGTTGCCTCTTCTGAAGAAGTGTTTTGTGCGTGGACCCCGTGGCTGCTGCTTGAAATACAGATGATGAGTGTTGCAGAGCCTCCCTCACGTTCCTCCTTCAGGCTATCCTAAAAACGTAAAGTCCCAGGAATGAGGAAGATAGCTGAGGCCTTTTAGAATCCACTGAAAGCAGCAATCCTCCAAGCAATTAAACAGCATCATCTGTTGCTAAAGCTTAGCTGTGGCCACTTGGTGTGTGCTGCAGAATTGTTTGGGAGATTTGAGTGGTACTGATGAACCAGTGGCATCGTGTTAAAGTGGGACTGAGCTGCTTTAGCCTTCTGCCTGTCACTGACAATAGTACTGAATGCTGGCTTGTGCCTGAAGGCAGGTAGTGCAGGGAGGAGGAGATGATGCTTGAAGAGAAAAAGTTAATCTGTGTTTTTGGGATAGAGTGCTTGTGGAAGTCCCTGCACCTCTCCTGAGGGTTGGTTGGAGGATGCTGGTGACACGCTCGTTGAAGCTCATGTCTGTTTTATCCCAGGTGGCTTGGACTGCTCCATCTCTTTTGTTTCTCACGTCCTGGGGAAGGTGTGCGTTCATGGAAGGCAAAGTGAGTGTTTTACCGTGCTCTTTTGGGGACAGGGAGAGTGTTTTAGTGTGTAAGCATGGGAGGATGGCCGTGGTGATGATCAACAGAAGGAGTGGGAGACCAGCGAGTTAATTTGGAGCTGTTCTGAGCTGGGCTGCACGGGCTGCCCTCTGCTCCCTGAGGCTGCTTAGCTGTGTCTGGTAGATGTTGGTGCTTTTCTGCCAGTTCTTATCAATGGGACCTGTTCTCTCACAAACTGATGGAGAGAACATCCCCATCAGGATGAGAAATCAGGATGAAAATCATGAGAGGCAGATTCTCATTCATTCTCGTGACTATTAAATGCTCTTTTAGTGCTTTTCATGTCTGAAAGTGTTGTAAGTACCAGTGTGAGTCCCTGCCCATGTGCAGCAGCCATCTCGTGAGAGCAGCCGTGGGTCTGGCTTTGCTTAGGGCTTGGAAGCCACTGAATGCAGCAGTTATCAGGAGTGGGGAAGAAGAAGAAGAAAGATTTTCTGGCTCTTTGCTGTGATGAGCAGTGCTGGCCAGTTCCTTAGGGTGGTTATTACCAGTCAGTTCTCCAGTTCTTGTTTGAGCATGAACAAAGAGGAGCAACAGAGCTGGGGAAGGGTCTGAAGCACAAGTCTGATGAGGAGCAGCTGTGGGGGCTCAGCTTGGAGAAAAAGGGGGCTCAGGGGGGACCTTCTCACTGCACAATTCCCTGACGGGAGGGGGCAGCCAGGTGGGGGTCAGGCTCTGCTCCCAGGGAACAGGGACAGGACAAGAGGAAATGGCCTCAAACTGTGCCAGGGGAGGTTTAGATTGGATATGAAGGGAAACTTCGTCATGGAAAGGGTGCTCAGGCATTGGAACAGGCTGCCCAGGGTGGTGGTGGAGTCACTAAATCCCTGGAGGGATTTAAAAGCTGTGTGGATGTGGCACTTGGGGACATGGTTTAGTGTTAGCCTTGGCAGTGGTGGGTTATAGTTTGACTCGATGGTCTTAGAGAGCTTCTCCAACCTAAATGATTCCATGATTCTATTCTGATTTCTACTGCAGGAGCAATTTAGAGCTGCAAACTGTACGTTGTATTTTTTCATGTTGTGAAGATCTTGATGCCAGTGTGAGATGCCATTGCACCAGTCCTGCCCATCTAGGGTATTTACTGTTTTCTGTTCTGCTTCAGAGGAAATTCTGGGAGTTTTGGTGCCCCACCTGACGGACCTCACCAAGTCAGACTGCATCTGGCAGAGGATATGCTGGCGGTTGGTGGAATGTGTGCCAGACCGCTGGATGGAAGCCGTGGTCCTTGGTTTTGTGCAGGGAGCACCTGGGTAAGAACTCTGCTTTCTCCCTGACCCCCAGCAAAGGCAGGAATTGTCACAAATACTTGCAGAATCGGTCTGTGAAAGGTGCTGTGTTTGTGCAGGTGGTTTTTTACACTGCCATTTCCTAAAAGACGCAAGGGATAAAGTAGTTGATCGTTGCTTCTCAGGGAGAATCTACACCATTTCTTAAGTAGCTACATCATGGCATACAGTGGAAGAACAAGTGAAAACATTCTTTGCCCTTACTGGCTCATTGTCTGAGTTTAGAGGTATTGCAGGCACTTGGTTGCAAATAGCTGCTCTCAGGTTTTCCTATGATTAGGAGTAGCAATAACATGGATTCCTGATGTTTTGTTGTTGCTTGTTAGGGCAGATGTCTTGTCCAGATTGCTGGGGAACCTGGTTGTGAAGAACAAGAAGGCTCAATTCGTGGTGACACAGAAGATGCTGCTCTTGCAGTACGGCCACACGGTGAGGACTCTGTGGGGAACAGCAGTGCAGTAGTGCCAGCTTTTCCCCAGTGCCAATGGGGTTTTTAGCTGAGCTCTTACTCTCCTTGAGTAAGGTTTAACTCGTCATTCCAAAAGGAGCCCTCAGTCTCCCCACATTTGTGTCTGTTCACTGACAGCAGAGTGTAATAGAGAGGGAGTGGTGAACAGTAGCTTTGAAGTCCTGGGATCCATGTGCTCTCTCAGGGTTAATGCTGATTAGCAGAACTACCAAGGGGTTATTTGCACAGAGTTTCAGAATTCTGGGGAGCCGAAGGCATTCAGTTATCTTAGAATCTGAAAGAGGAGACTGAAAGAGCCATGACCCACCCTCAGGGATGAGAATTAGATCAAAGACATGAGACAAAGACTGTTGGGTTTTTTCCTGCGCACCTGAGTTTGTCACAAGGTGTCAGGAACTGTTCTGTGGCTTGTGATGCTGTTGCCAGAGATCTTTAGTTCTTTAGACTTGGTGAGGTCTATGTTTGCCTGGGACTGTGCTGGTTTTGTTGGTAAAAATACTGTCCTGTACTTCTGTCATGGATTTCCATGTATTTCATCAGCAACTGCTTATATGTGTTTGCTTGTTTTTTAAAATTTGCTTACTTCTCTGTCTCTGAATGCTGCCAACCAGTCCCTCAGAATGAAGTTTAATGTAGTAAATAAAAACAGACACTTGTCACTGCTGGATGGCAGCTTTGTGTCCAGCTGCAGCAGGAGCTGTGGTTTTCCTTGCAGACGGCGGTGCTGCAGAACCTCCTTGGCTACCTGTCCCTGGACAGCCTCCGGCGCCCCTTGCTGCTCAGGGTGAGGTTCAGTGAGTCACTGCTGAGGTGTCTGATGGAGAATGTTCTGCTCTCTGTGTGTCTGGGGTGCACCATTTTGGTGCTTCTCTCAGACTTTCTGGTTGCTGTTCATGAGAGTGAGGGAAGCCCAGCCATACCACGGGTGAACTGTGACAAATGAATCAAAGCTTTCTGCACTGCTGGCATTAATTTTTCGTATTTAATTGGTAAATTGTCTTCCAAGTAGCAAAACTAGCGAGGCTTGGATTCTGACAGATGTCCCATGTCCTCTGTCCTCCTCAGCTTCCTCTGTCACCCTGTTTGTGTGGCTGGGCACATGGCAACAGAAAGTCTGTTTACCAAGGGGTTGATGTTTCAGAATCTCTCTCGTGCACATTTTCCTCAGTGGGGATGGCAGATATTCTGCCTCTCCGAGCCAGCAGTGTGATGAAACTCCTGTGAAATCTGTATATCTGGAAATCCCTACCATTTTGTCAAATTGTTATTTTTTCCCCTGTTTACATGTTCTGCAATGATCTGGAAGTACTGTCAGTTGTTTAAAATTGGACTAAACACAGATAAAACCATATAATATACTGGTTTTTGATAATAATACATATTGCTTTGCATATAATATTTATTAATGAGAAATAAACATAGCTTTTAAATTTAAAACCCCATTATATTTAACGATATCTTAAATGAAGGTGCAGTTCTTGGGTGGTCAAACACAGTACATTTTGGGCCCTGAAATACAAAGTTTGTGTTTTTTTACTCTCTTTGTAGGGAGAGTAAAAATGTGCTTCAAAAAATTGCCTCTGTATAGAAAAGATCCATTTCAGGCCAACCTGAGTTCTCTGATTCAGGTGCTGCAGGAGCTGTTGGAGACCTGGAGCAGCAGCAGTGCTGTGAAACACTCCCCGGCTGAGCAGCAGCTGTACATTAGCAAGGCCATCCTCATCTGCCTCTCCCACCTGAAGGAGCCTGAAATTGAGAGCTGCAGACAAGGTGAGGCTATGTGAGAAGCAGGGCTTAGATTTGTTTAGCAGAGTCTTACTATGAGTAGAAAAATATCTTTGATCTGCAGATAAGCAGAATTGTCCCATTTTCACCTTGGCAATTGGGGTAACCTGTTGGAATCATCTTTAGCGTTGATATGATAGAATTCCAAGTGCATAACTTTAGGTTGTGGAATTGAAGAAGGCCTAACTTTGCCCTAAGGCTCTTACCTGGTTTAAAAAGTGGTTTTAAAGGTTCTTACCTGAGCGGTGGTTTAAAAACTCCAGAGTTTTGTCACAGGAGAACAAGGACCGACTCTGGGACTAGTGAGGAAAGGTGTGATTTGTAATTTGTAGGCTTAACCTCGGAGCATGGGTGCAGTTCCAGAGAGGCAGGGAAGGAGTCTGAGGGTGAGAAGCTGTTAGCTTGGTGTCTGCCTGTCCACAGCCATTCCTCAGGGTGGTGAGCAGGTTACTCACTGGCGTGGGCCTCCAGTTCTGTGCTCTCACAGTGCACAGCACACTGGGCTCCTGGCCCAAAATCTCTGTTTCTGTTGCAATTAAAAAATCTGTGCCATGTCTAGAATTACTTCTGTGTATGTGTGTGACTTGTGGGGGGTGTGAAGGTTCGCTTCAAGACTTGCTCACCTGTTTCATTCTAGAATTAATTGTTCTTGAAGTGAATAAGTGACCTGATATGTACTACCAGTTCTGTAGTTTTATAGTCAGTTTTTTGTCTGACAGCTGTTGAAAAGATGAATTTTCTGAGATGAAGGAGGTCAGTCAAACCAGCAGTAAGCCTGCCTGGTGAAGCTGGCAACCAGAATTCCCCGAGGGCTGAGAAATACTTGTGTTGTCTGCCTGTTTGAACTTAGCCAAAGTTAGGCAAATATCTGTCTCTATGTGATTGTTTTACTGGTCAGAGCTTGTCCTCAAAACATGACTTTATATTTAAGTGACTCTGAAGTGCTCTAAAACCAAACTAAACTTGGTTTAGTTTAGTTTAGACTTAACTTACCATCCTTTTTTGTTTCAGTGAAAACAAAAATATTGCAAATTTGGAATATATTGTAATGTTTTGTTGACTTTGTACCCCAGGAGGGGTGTGGGTTTGCTGTGCTGGTGCTGAAGGGCAGCACTGCCACTGCAGAGAGGAAGCCACAGTTCAGGGACCCTTTCTGTCCATTATTGGGTGGTGAGTGGGTAAAGCTGCCCTCAGGGAAGCACATAAAGATGGGTGTTCGTTTCTGCCACTGTTTCAGAATTTCAAACACGCGCTGTTTGTTGTTTGTTTGTTTCAGAGCTTCTCACAAGCATGATGGAGGGTGTGAAATGCCACCTGGACAGCAGTCTGCCACAACTGCGGCGTCTGGGCATGGTGGTGGCAGAGAGCATCAGCCTGAAGATAAACACTGAGGGGCCTGTCCTGAAGTTTGAGGTGAAGGTTCCAATGAAATTTATGACTGGTGTGCTGGGCTTAGAGGAAGTAACAGCTTTAAACCAGATGAACCAGGGCATTATAGCACTTTTCTATCTGGATATAAGGAGAGGCAGCCATACCTTCAAGAAGAGAGAATCTGTTTACAAGAAACACTTGTATAGGAAATGGCCAGGGGGCTGAGAGTTACCTCAGGAGTGCAATCTGCTGGCAGAGGTTGGGATAAACTGGGTAATAAAAGTTTATCTTATTGCATGAGGGAATCAGAATCTGATTCGTGGGAGTTGAGAGGGAGCTTCAAACCTAAGCTAGTGGTGAGCATTCAGTCCCTGGCATGGCAGGAAGACCTGTTCTGAGCTGGGATTTTCAAGACTGACACGGAGGTATTTGCTCTGCTCTTTCCAGTAGCATTTATGTGATTTATCTGACTAAATCACATTAGTTCTTTAAAAGCCTGCCACATCCCTCCTGCCACATTGCCATTTATTAAATGTTTGAAAGATGGAAATAACATTCAGACAAGGTGTCATCAGGCACTACTCTTAAATATAAGGACAGAGGTTACATATGCAGCCACCTGCTGCTGTCAGCGCAGGGATTGAAACAAACAGGCTTGGTGGGGGTTCACCTGCTCATGATTTAGTCCATGTGCAGTACGAGGGTGGAATGCTGAATGCTGGGCATATTTGCAGTAAGTAATAGAGTGCAGCAACAGTTATTCTGAACAGTTATTCTGCATGTCTAGTATGAAGAAGACGATGAAACAAGAGAATTGAAGTCCCTTCTGGTGCAGGCTCCACCATTCTGTGTTGTCCCCAGCCTTCCAGATGATGAGTAAGTTATTGCTACTATTCATTCCATCTTTTTTCCCTTCTCCCTGCCTTTTTCCCATTACACACAAGAACTGTGTACAGTATTCAAGATGTTTTATGTATTCTTAAGCATCATAATGCACCACCTTCTTACACAGTGATTTAATTACGTTCATAGTTCAATTGGTATTGTGTATTAACATTGCCTGTTGATAGCTGCAGGTGTTGAAGTTGTGGTGCAGGGATCTTGTGTGCCCTTGGGTAGAATCAAATGGGCATTTCTGTTTGCTTCTTGGAAACCTGGTATTTGTGCTGTGTGCCCCTAGCCCCTTCACCAGTGACAAAAATCTACTGCACCTGTCACTCCAAAGACTGGCTCTTCAGTGCTCTTAACTTCCAGAGCATCTGCTGAGGCTCTTTGAAGCACTGTTTGATCAGCAGAGGAATGAAGCACTTTATGTTATTAGCAGATGAAGCTGTCCAGCAGTCCAGGGAAGTACGAAAGATTTATTGCTCCCATTTTAGGGGCATGATCAGCACAGACAGGTGTTAGAGACAGCTTGTGAGAAGCAGAGAGATGAAAGGACAATGCCAAAGTCCACAGAAATAGATAGACACAGAAGAAATATTCGCAATTATTGTATTCATCCTATTAGCAATGGCTAAAAATAGTTTTTTCCCATTTTGTAGAATCATGGAATGATTTGGGTTGGAAGGGACCTTAAAGCCCATTCCATTCCACCCCCTGCCATGGGCAGGGACACCTTCCACTATCCCAGGTTGCTCCAAGCGCTATCCAACCTGTCCTTGAACTTCCAGGGATGGGGCAGCCACAGCTTCTCTGGGCACCCTGTGCCAGGGCCTCACCAACACCACAGGGAACAATTTCTTCCCAATATCCAATCTGAACCTTCTCTCAGTTCAGTTTCATTCACAGTTTCAAATCTGGTGCAAGTCAATGGGATCTGGTTATTGGAGTCTTTCCTTAGCAGTCCCAGGTACTGTGCAGGGGAACACAGCAAATTAGCCAATTTAATTATTTTTATCCCTTGCTCTTCTGTTAGAAGATGCTGCTTCTTTTCTCCCCTTACTCCATTCTCCTTCCCAGTACTTTGTTCTTTGTGCCAGCCAAGCTGGGTGTGAAACTACAGCAGGAATAATTATCTGCTGTTCTGTTTAGGCAGCAAGGGTTGGTAGGGTGGGTAGTTTCTTCCTTGTGAGTAAGGACTATTCTGTATCCATTTTAAAACTTCTTGTTCCTCACAGCAGGAGTGAGAAGGCAGGTGCTGCACTGCCCTTGGTACCAGAGAGTGCTGAGAAACCCCATACAGCAGCCCCTGAGATGCCAGATGAGGAGTTGGAGGCTGAGCTTGACAGGTACAGGGCGGAAATGTACAGGGAGGAAATGGAAAATAAATGGCAGATGTGGAGAAAAAGGATCTGTCAGTACCTGCATTTCTTGGCAATTGTTGTGATTTCTGACCTTGTTCAGCTGAGTGGTTTGCAGCAGAGCAGGGCTTTGCATAGGAAACTGCACTAGTCAATAAATTAGGCAAGGCCTGCATTGTGTGCAACCACTGTATTTGTTCCATTTGACTTAGATATATATTTCCTGGAAACTGCAGATGTATCTACCCATTTTAATAGTGAACCTGCTTTATTCTGTCACTATATAAAGAAATATGTCTCTATGTATATGTTAATATATATGTCTGTGTTATGTGTATATGTGTATATATATGTATATCAATCTATAATGAAATCTCAAGAGTCAGTTTCCAGTCTCTTGGTCAGCTAACTCCTTCCTGTGCTCAACCAGGAGATCCAGTTCCAGATCTGGTCACAGAGCTGCTCTTCCCCTAGAGCTCCCAAGACTCCTCCTCAGCCAGGTGCTGCCGAGTGATGCAGGAGTAACGGGGTCATGGCAGTGTCTGCACTGGTTCTTTCTCTTTGTGTGTCTGTCTGGGGAAAGCAAGAACATCTGCACCCCATAAACTACCCTCTGCCTTTATTTCTTTTACAGTGACGATGACCTCACCCCTTATGACATGCCTGAGGAGAGAGAGCTAAAAGTTAAGGCTCCTGTGTATATCCGGGACTGTATTGAAGGTAGGAGATTTTGGGCTGAGTCTTTATCTGTTTCTTACTGAGCCTGGGAGAGTGAACTCTGTTATAGGTTTATTTTTTCTGAGCTAATTTGAAGAAGCTGTAGAATTTTTGAGTCATTTCAGTTTAGTTCCTAATGCTGGTCACGCTGAGTGTCTGTACCAAGACAAATGATTGGCAGAAGGAAATTTGGGTGTTTACTCAAGCACAGCCATTCTCTTAATACTTTTGTTTGTCTTTTGATTTCAGTTCTGACTGGATCACAATCTGAAGATGTGGACAAATGGGAAGCTACAGTCAAGGCTCTTGAGAGCTTGGTTCGGAAGAATCCAGCAGCAACAAGAGAGGTGAAGTGTTGTGATCTAGGTTACCAGTGGGCTGTGATACCAGGGCCTATCCCTTTGCTGTCCTGAGGAGACTGAACGTGCCAGTGGAGCAGAAGGCCAGGCTAATGTGTAGCTGGGTTAAAGGTACACATTCACAAGCTTTCAGCTTGGAACTGGAAGGAAATAGTTGCCTTGAAGGTGAGGCTACAGAGCACAGTGGAACAGAGAAGCAGCAAAAGTGCTGGCAGCACTCTGCTGTCTTGCAGCTGCAGTGCTCAAAATGAAGCATCCTACCAGTGCTTGCCAGTGTGAGGAAGCTCCATGCTTTGTGCTGGGCAGGAAAAACACTAGAAATGCAGATTACAGAGCAGCCATTTTGGATTTTGAATTGAAGTTCAATTTAATTGTTATTCCCCAATGAAAAGGGAGGCAAAATCAAATGAACTTTCCCTATTTGCTTGTACAAGCATAGTGTCTCGTGGAGGGAGTAGTTGGATTGCACTGGTCAAGATGAAA
The DNA here is from genome assembly GCA_013398855.1 of Mohoua ochrocephala. Lineage (NCBI taxonomy): Eukaryota > Metazoa > Chordata > Aves > Passeriformes > Acanthizidae > Mohoua > Mohoua ochrocephala. Next base: position 313,854 of record VZTA01006596.1, on the reverse strand, counting down.
AGCCCAGGGGAGAGGAACCTGGGACGAGGTCACTACCTGCTAGTGAACACTGGAAAGTGTCAGAGACACCAGCTGAGAAAGAGAAGGGCTGTGCTACTGTGCCCTTTAACCCATCAGTTACAGTGACAATTCATTCTCTGTCACTTCTCCAAAAAGCCCAAGTGAGTGTGGACGGAGAATTGGCAGATGGGTTCAGGGTTTTGAGAAATATGTCTGATGGCATTTGGCTTAATGTGTTTTCTTTCACTCCTAAGGGATGGACACGTTGCCTATACAGAATGCCTCCTTGTCTTTGTTAAAACATTAGAAGTGGTGTGTAAATCCTTATGAGGGAAAAAACCAAACACCATCAGGGATTTGATTCCTTTTTTCATATTTTGAGCAGGTTAGTGTGGAGCTGGCAAAAATATTATTGCATCTGGAGGAGAAGACCTGCATTGAAGGCTTCGTGGAGCTCCGTCAGAGAGCTCAAGTAGCTGTTTTAACCACAGACCCAATACCTGTGAGTCCCTCTTACTATTTTCCTTTTTCCAGTTGAGGCACAGGCAAAAATTGAAGCAGCTGAAGTCTCTTTCTCATTTGATAGAGGGAGCTGTCAGTGTGGTTGAACAGGTAGTCCAGGTCTAACAACGTTCATGCTCCTGAAGAATCTGCAAGGAATGACTGAACCAATAGGAAAAAGAAAACCCTGTCAGACTGCAGGGACTGTTTGGAGGCTGGTGGTTTGAGTGTACCTGACAAGGCAGATCAGATAAGGACTTGTTGTACTGAAGGGTCTCACATAGAGGGAAACTGAGGCACAAAGGGCTTCTACAGAGAAAGACCTGACTGGTGACTGTAATCAGGGAATCACAGAATGGTTTGGGTGGGAAAGAATCTTTACAGCCCATCTTATTCCAACCCCCTGCCATGGGCAGGGACACTTTCCACTGTCCCGGGTTGCTCCAAGCCCCATCCAGCCTGGCCTTGGACACTTCCAGGGATCCAGGGGCAGCCACAGCTTCTCTGGGCACCCTGTGCCAGGGCCTCCCCACCCTCACAGGGAAGAATTTCTTCCTAATGTCCAATCTAGATCTGTTTTCTCCAGTTTAACACCTTTATCCTTCATCCTAGCAGGCCCCAGTAAAGAGCCTCCCTCCATCTTTCCTATAACGCTCTTTAAGTACTGAAAGACCACAGTGAGGTCTCCCAGCTGCTGTGGCAGTTGTTTGGGTACCTCTGCAGAGGAGGGAGAGAAGAATGATGCAGTCTCATCTGTCATTTAGTTCTTTTGGGAGAATCTAGAAGTGGAAGCGTCTGAATTTCCCCTGTTTACACTGTGTGTTTCTTCCCTTCTCTTGGAGGCTTGCTGTTACCTGACAGGAAGCAGAACCTGTGAAATGAAATGCTTTTAGAGCTAATGGGAAGGCTGTTTCCAGCCTGGGTCTGTGTTCATTGTACCTGATTTTTCTGTGCAGGTTGCAAAGTACTTGACCTCCCAGTTCTACTCTCTGAACTACAGTCTCCGTCAGCGCATGGACATCCTCGATGTGAGTGCTCTCACCTCCCACTTTCCTTCTGTCTGTTGCACCAGTCCGAGGTGTAATGGGATTACCTTTTATTCCTCGTGGGAGAAGGCAGAGGCATGGGAATCTCTTACATCACTATTTGTGCCAGCATTCCCCTCTTGTTCCTAACCCTGCTACTCTCCCTCACACAGGGATCCCTCCCCACAGAATACAGAGCATTTGGGCATTTGCCTGGGAGAAGCCACTGTTTACTTTCACATCATCAGTCTGTTTTATCTTCCCTTTCTGAAGGACAGCAATCTGTCTGTGACTCCTTCCACACTTGTGTCTGAAGAAGGAGCCACTGCTCTGTTTCAGGGCTGAGTGACCAAGTGCTTGGTCAGTGCCTCACAGCCAGAGGGCTGTTGGAGGTCAGTTTCCTGCTGTTCTTCACTCTAAACCTGTTGTGTCTTTCTGCCTTGTTGCTCCTGTCAGTTTGGATGCAGATGACTCTGTTGTTGTTCCCTAGGGATTGCCCATTTTTAACTGAACCTCTCTCTGGTTTATCTAGGTATTGGTTTTGGCAGCTCAGGAACTGTCCTGTCCCAAATTCCATGAGAAGGCCAAGCATTCTGGTGCCCAAAAGCCTTGTATCCAGCTCCTTCCAGGAAGTGACAGCTCTAAGGACTGGAGGAGAATTGTTGATGAGAGGATCAAAAGCAAGACTCGGAGATTTAATACGGTGAGGCCAGAAACAAACTAATGTTAAATCCACTAAAATAGGGACACTTGGAGTTGCTCTAAGTTCTGTCTGGAAAGAGCAAAATACCTGTGAAAGTGGGCCCAATCCAAAGGAAAGTCAGATAAATATGTATTTGAAGTGATGGAGTCTGAGTTTTTTGGTGCAGAGTACCCACTCCTGTATTCCTCTCCCAGACAGAGAGGAAGATAAACCTGAGATTCCTTGCCTGGCTTTGGGGGATAATTGCTGTTCTGTGCTTGTTCTGAGCTTGTGTGGCCACTGCAGGGAGCTGTGGCTGCACCTCACAGGTCCCAGGGCCTCCAGCAGACTAGCTGCCTCTGGACTACACTGTCTCAGCCTTCCTATTTTCCAGGGAGATAAATTGAGGCCAGTTTCCAGAACTCCCCTGTGCTTCAGCCTGGAGAGTTTGCTTTCCAAAACTCCTTTATCCCTTGCATGTTCTTGTTCCTTTTGTCTAACTGAGCAGTACTGAGCTATATTGTATTGGAATGTTTAGATGTGGGGAAGATCTGAAGTGGAAAGTGAGCAATCCAGTCAGGAAACTGGTAGCCATAGGTGTACAAGCAGCAGTTGGCAATGGACTGGCTGCAGGGAATCTGTAGTCTTGACAGTGTCCAGTGAAGCAGAAGAGCTGGATGCTGCATCTTGTGCCTTGACTTCATTTTTCTCTTGGACAGGGTCAGTCTCGTGTGGAACTGGCTCCCCATCCCAACGAGTTCAATTCTGTCGCTGGGCACTTCTTTTTCCCATTGATTCAGCACTTTGACAGGTGAGTGTGAGCACCTTAGGATGTGGGATGTGGCCATGGCAATTGCCAGAGTGAACCTTTTTGCTTGTCCTGCTTGCTTCAGAGCAGCAGGCTACAGCCCAGGAGCTGCACAGGAGCCCAGTGACACCACGCTGACACTCATGTCCTTCACAAAGTTTAGGGAGGAGGGGGTTGTGGTCTCTTGGACTTACCCTTTGAAGTCTTGTGGGGCAGGAGTATGTAGGACCCTGCAGAAGTGGAGATCCATCACAAAGGATAATCTGTCAGCAGGTACACAGGCAAGTAATTCCAGCAGTACCACACCTTGTCTTGGCTGAGCCTCTGCTGTGGGAGGTTCACACAGACCGCAGAGCCCAGACTGCAGTGCTGAACTGAAGTTAACCCTGTCTCAGGTTGGGCCTGTCACCTGCACTGGTCTTTGAGGCCACAGAATAGGACACAGGACACAGTTTACTGTCAGTCCCTTAAGTCTTTGCTAACCTAAGGAAGGTTGAGTAATTGATTCCACGATAATCAAGGTTATTGTAGTACCAGTTGTAGTGGTACAGCAGTGGGGGCAGCTTTTGCCTGTAGGTCTTTCCAGTGAAGCCTATTGGTAGAATGTGTGATACCTGCTGTAGGAGTAGAGGATATTGCTCTGGGAGATACTGGTGTGGGAGAAAAGATGAGAGCAATCAGCTCTGGTCTGTGTTAACCTGGTAGTGCCTGTATAATGACTGTTGTTTTAAGGATTCGGGCTTATGGGGGACAGTTCCCCCTGCACAGCCTCCTGACTGTTCCAAAGAGGCACTGATCAGCCTTCTCACTGCTACGCAACTCTGTGTCTTGCACTTGCAGGCCTTTAACAACATTTGATCTTCTGGGGGAGGATCACTTAGTCCTTGGAAGACTGGTCCACACTTTAGCAATCCTGATGTACTTGGCTGTCAACACTGTGGTAAGGAAGGGCAGAGAGCAGGGGTGACTTTCAGCCGGGGAACTTGAGGTGCCTTCTGGAGCAGCTGTGTGCTTCAGGGCCTGCTGCACTGAGACTGGCAGCAAGTTGGAGTTGTGTGGGCTGAGAAGTTGTGAAACGGGCTGGGAAGAACTGGTCAGAAAAGAGGCGTGGGATTCAAGCCACCCCTGCACTATCTTTTGCTTCTTGTCAACTTCTCGAGGGGGTTGGGCACATTATTTCACTTTACTGCCAGAGTTTCCTCATCTGTAAGATAAATTCAGTTGTAACACTGATCTTAACAAAACCTTTGTTCGAGCAGTTGGACAACACTCCCAGGCATGTGATGGGATTGCTGGGGTGTCCCGTGCAGGGCAGGAGTTGGGTTCGTGACCATTGTGGGTCCCTTCCAGCTCAGGACGTGCTGTGGTTCGATGAGCAGTATGTCTCGAGGCCCAGCTCTACAGGGCAGTGCGGATGGTGCTGTCACAATCCTCTTTTGCAGGCAGTGACAGCAATGGGAAAGGCACTGCTGGAGTTTGTTTGGGCTCTGCGTTTCCACACGGACTCGTGAGTTACTCTGGTTGTATACTCTCTTTTTTAAAGATCAGCTGTGAGCCAGCCTCCAGTCATGGTTTTTGTCCGAGATGAGCACCTGGCTCAGTGTCAGTGACCTAATGCATTAACTCTGTGCTCTCCTGCAGCTGTGTGTTCTTAGGACTGAGTTTAATGCCAGTCCGACACATGAACTTGGCTGGTGTCTTCTAGTGTGGCAGTACAGCCATTACCTATAGAAAGCTTGACAAATTTCCTGACCACCTGTCCATGTGATAGTTTCATCTGTGTTTACTCAGGGAGCTCAGAAAACTTTAGATTCAATTCCAGCATTCGGCCTCAGAAAGGAATTAAGACATGTAGCCAAAAGGCTGTAAACATCCAATTTCTGTTCTGCTCTCGGATGTGTCCAGGACTCTGAACTGTGCTGGGCTCCTGTGCACAGCATGGCAGGGGCTCTGTATGTGGGGCACTCTGCAGGATACCCCCCTGAGCAGCAGGAATGTGGCAAAAGGCATGATACCATTTGAACCTGGAGAGCCCCTGAGGTGAGGAAATCCACGCAGAGCATGAAGCTGTAGGCTTTAACCAGTTCGGTCCTTCTCCACAGGTACGTGCGCCAGGGCCTTCTGTCCTGTATCTCCTCCCTGCTCCTCAGTGTCCCCACGGAGCGGATGCTGGCAGACATGACAGAGGAGCTGTTGGAGACTCAGTCCTGGCTGGGAGGTAAGATGCACATCAGTGCTTTTCTGGTTAGTGGTGCAGTCTTTGTGCAGCATCTCTCTAATTGTGATGGCAGCAGTGATGTCCTGGCATTGTGCACCAGAGAGCTGCATGATCAGCAAGCAGAGCACCCTGTGTGCTGTAGGAATGCAGCCCTGGGGTACCTGAGGCATAAGCCAAGAGCTGGGTATGGCATTTCAGACTGTGACTGTCCTCACAGGCCAACCAGAAAAATCCCCAAGGACAGTCTGTGCCCCCTTTCTCTGTCCGAGCACCCAGCCACCCACCTCACGAAGCTGCAGGAAGCGTTGTCACGTTGCCTGTTACACCCAGGCCGTGACTTTGGCCAGCAGTAACACACGAGGCTTGTGCAGCCCATTTACACCCTGTGCTCGTGAGGGGGGTGTTGTTAGAGCTAAAAGCAGGAGGAAGAGGAGCATGGCCCAGTCTCTGGCTTCCTATTGCTGATGGAAAGAAAAAGCTACAAAAGACAGCAAATGACTTTGAATGCTGTGCCTAGCACACCTTACATCAACACAAGCTGTGTCTGTGGGTTCTGGCAGGCTGGAGCTGCACAGATCAGTGCTCAGGTACTGCAGTGAGCTGGAGGGAAAAGAATTGCTAATGCTGAAGCCTTCACTGTGTTCTGAAGGTGATTTTTGTGAGTCCCTGGTCTGGTTTCCTTCACAATTCTCGCTCTCGGTGAGTTGCTTCCCACAGGGAGCAGGCAGGAAGCAACGCTGACCCAGCTGGCCTCTGATCCTGGCAGGTTGGGGTGCTCTGTGCCCTTTGAAAGGAAGAGAGTTGCCTTGTGGGGCCGAAGACTTCACTTTTCCCATGACATGATGTGCTCTCAGGAATCTGCTTGTCTCTGCATTTAACACTGCTGTTACCAAGTGAAGCCTTTCAGGAATGTATTTCCAGCATGAGGGTTTGCATCTCTTTTCAGTGAGTTATTTTGGGGAGGAGGAGGAGGTTGACCAAGACAGTAGCATCTTCTCATGCTTGTAGGTAGTGTAAGAGCCCTGTCTTTACGTCTAGTGCTTTTGCATGAAAGCTGCATGGTTATTCCTGGTGGGAATGAGAGCAGGGTAAGATAACTGTTGTGGGTATACCAGAGAAAGGAAAGCTGCTGTAGGAGTCATTCAGAAGCCTTAAAGAATTCAGCTCCATGTATGGTCAGATGCAATTTAAGTGCAATTTAAAGGACTTCTAGAGCTGCTTCCTGAATCACACCAGCTTCTTGGGCTGTGCTTTTGCTATTTGTTGTAAGGCTGTTGGGAAAACAGCTGCACAGGGAGGCACTGGGCCCTCCCTGCTGCTCCAACAGGTCAAGTCTGGCACTAGAGACTGTGACTGCATCACAGGTCTGAGCTCATGGACTTGCTCTGGCATCATGACTCTTCCAGACAAGATTTGCAAGAGGTGTCATGTTTTAGCTGTGCTGTAGCTGGGAGCTGTCCTGCACGGGAGCTTTGACTACGATGCCTCGTAGCCACTTTGGGTTTCAGCTTAAAGCATCTGTGTTTCTCCTGCCACGGCCAAAGCACAGTGAGGAGCAGTGGGATAGGAAATGCTATGCATGAAGTGTGTAGTACAAATCCACAAATCTCTTTCAGTTTGTTGTTACATCAGGACCTCTGCAAACTGCTGTAGTGTGTCCTGTGACTGATGGCACGCCAACCTTTGGGCTGCAGCCCTGGCACCTGCAGCCCTGTCTGCTCACTGGATGCTTTGGGACACTTCAGCCATGGAGAGAGGCGAGAATCCACTCTGGACTTGTCCATCACTGCCCTTAGTTGCCATGCTGGACTTGCTGTTGAGCAGCCTGATCCTTCCCAGGGGAGGGAGGGAATACCTAAACGCTTCTAGGAAATGATCCCTTTGATTCCTCAGCAGCTGCCTTTGAGGGAATTCCCCACCCCTTGCAGGTGCTGTGCAGCTCTGTCACGGGTGAGTGTGGCTTATGCCAGGACCAACAGGACACTCTGGTGCCTTGTGCCTCCCGTGCAGTGCCAGCAAGTGCCAGGTCCACGCTCATGGAACAGAAGCAGCACCAACAGCACTCTGAGCTTTTGAGCTTGTTCCAATGTGCCTTGTAACCTCCCCTTTTGCCTTCTGCAGAGGGAGTATGGAAGCATCAGGGTGCAGCTCTGCTGCTTTATAAATAGCCCTACTCCAGTGACATGAGTCATGTGTTTGGGCTGACAGTGCCGGGCTCCCAGCACAGCGCTCGTGCGTACAGGATATCCTCACACAGGCTCCCTGCTCTTCCAGGCTCCCCTGCTCAGACATCCTGCATGCATCCTGGTTGTTACTTTGCAGGCCCATTAAGGGCCCCTGGAATAACAGCTGCTGGGAACAGCCTCACACTGCCCTTACGTGCTGCACGAGTGTGGAACTCGTCTATCAGAAGACTGGTCTCTCAGAATGGAGAACGTGCTGAACTCTGGGTCCTGTCTCCTCCTTTCCCCATTGGAGTGGCATCGTGACCCCAAATTCAGAAGGGAGCACTGACCATTTTAGATTGCAAGAACGGCAGAGTGGAGACTTTAGACTTTGGAGAAAGCGGATTTCTAGCTGCAGACTGCATTCACACTTGTAGCTCAGCTGTACAAAGCTTTTCTGTAGCTCAGGGGGACAAGTACAAATTCTGGCACAGAGATTATCCCATGGGATCCAAGGTCAGACAGTTTCTACAGTGTTTCAAACCAACTACTTTTTTCTCCTACGAGACTGGAGCCCTACCCCGTGTGGCAGTCAGGGCTTGGCTGAACTCGTGGTGCTTTACATGATCGAGTTTGTGCATCTCTGCCTTCTGGCCTGATGCAGTTCCTGCAAGTGCTGATGTCCAGCCCAGCTGTAGGTGCAAACGCTGTTGTTCAGTCCTGTGATTGTCAGTAAAACAGTGAGAAGTGTTAAGGGCACTTTTTCCCATTCTCCAATTAACAGTGGCTGCTTCTTTTGCAGATGTGCTGGAGAAAGACCCTGATGGGGACTGCAGAAGGCTGGCCCTGCAGAACTTGCTGCTAATGGAGAACCTGAAAAAGAAACTTGAAGCTGTCCCTTCCTAGCTGAAGGGTACCAGAAATGACCTTTACCTTGTGCTCTCGCCAGCTGGATGTGTTCGGGCACTGCTGGGGCCTCTTCAGCAGTCACCTGGCTGGAGGAGAGGAAGAAGGGGGAAGGGTGCTGAGCTGTAAGCCAGCGAGCCTGACTTGACATCTGGACTTTGTAGTGGAGGCCAAGTGAGCGAGCGCTGGTATCCGGTACAGCGTGTACAGATGCAGGAAGGTAGGCGAGCGCTGCCATCCTCCCGCGCCCCCCGCCCCCACCCCGGCTATTTATAACCTTGGCAAGGGCTGAGCGCTCGGCTAAAAATACAGGGAAGATCTCACACAGCCTTCTTGTCAGAAAAACAGGAGGGCTGGGGCCACTTGCCACTACGACCTGCCCCTTAGGAAGGCTCCCACGAAGGTCCCCGAGCAGCTGGAGTTTGGGGTCCAGCTGTTGGTCTGCAGCTGGAAGGGGTGGCATGGTGCAGAGAATGGCACTGCTGATGGGATACAAACACTGGGTAGCTACACTGAAGTGCTGAGAGTGTGCCAGACTTCAAAGGCCTGAGCTACAGCTGGGCTGTGCTTAGGAAGGAATAAGGCAGGGAATTCTTTTTGTATAATCTTAGTACAGAAGTAAAATTTCTACTAAAGAATAAATAATGTTCAGATTTTGACCTTAAAATCTCTCCAACCCTTCTTCCCTGAAAGCAATTTAGAGACTTCATGTTCACCCCAAGTTTTGAAGCAAGTCACAAAATACAAAAAAGAAAAATCATTCTAAGTGTAAGTGCTGGTTGGTAAGAAACACGAGTGAGCTGATAACTGCCCCCTGGCAGGGCAGGGTGACGGGCTGAGAGGTGAGCAGAACCTTGGCTGCTGACGTTGAGCTTCACTCCTCTCAGTCCTGCTTGTGCCAGGGAAGAAATTGGCCTCCAAAAATCTGACTAGTACAGAGTGGCCTGATGAAACTGGTGTTTGGAGAAGGAGCTTCACTCGCTCACAGTGACCCAGCTTGAGCAGGGGTTGGACCGGGGGGCATCCAGGAGGCATCCAGGGTCCCTTCCAACCCAGGCACTCTGTGACTCTGGGGTTTACCCCAGATGTCTGTAAGTAGTTGTTCTACCCCACATGACCCTCTGATGTATTTAAACACAGAAGCTTTTGTTGGAGAGAGTCTGCCTTCAGCCTGCAGGAGGGGGTAGTTTGGCTTTTAACCAAGCTCCTACTCAAATGGGATGAAGATTGTTTTCAGAAGGTCTCACTTCCAGGGAATCACAGATCTGCACCTTAGCAGATCAAAGTTGTACTTGAAAGGCAACTCACAGGTTCCATCTCAGTTATTCAGCTCTTCTCTGTACTGAGAAAAAAGTGAAGTTACAATATACAGTTTTTATTGGTTTTTTTCTGCCTCAAATTTATTAAAATACTAAAACCAGCTTTCTAACAGCATGTACATGTGAATCTCTGTATGCTCTGTATGAACTCTAATTCTGTTGCTTGTACAGTCAAGCAGGAAAAATAAAATTTCTTGGTAATAACCAAAAAGCTGCGTGGCACCAGCACGTGACTGATCTGGGCACCCTAATGAGGACAGAATTAATGAGCTGGCAATGAAGTCAGCTTTGCATCTGGTAAGTGCTCAAAGTCAGGGGTCCTCCACTTCATCAGCCACTTCTTCCTCCTCCCTGTTGTCCGTGCTGCTGCGGCCACTGTGCTCTGGGGCCAGGGCCTGGCTCATGGGAACGCCGGCTCCTCGGTGCACGGCCTCCATGGTCTGTGGGGACACATAGTAGCTCAGGTTCGAGGCTGGAATTCTTTTCTGCATCTCCTCCAGGTAGCGATAAGCCTAAAGGAATGCAGAGATCAGTGTCAGAGAGGCCCCAGGAAACCATTTCTTGTGCTTTGCACGTTAAAAGTGAAGTTCCTCAGCACAGCTGGAGGAACTCACACTTGGCACCCTCGTGTTTCATCAGAGCAGCAGGTGTGTGGCACATCTGCCCTGAAGGAGCAATTCACCATCTCCTCAAACAGCTGCCACTTTACAGTTTTCTTCTCTGGCCGGGGGCAAACACAGCGGAGTGGCATCGCTGAGGCTCACACCCAGACAGACCCTCTGTTCTCATCAAACCACTGGCACTGCGTAAGAATCTACCACCATTTATGCTCTGTGTCCTGTGAGCTTTCCTGTTCTCCTCCCACAGAATAAAAAACAGGGATATAGTTCCTGAGCTGTGCCTCACCCCGCTGCACCTTTAGGGTCCTGCCATGGAACGTGTTCCTGCGTGAGAGCCACGCTCCACCAGGCTGCACAGGTGTACAGTATGGGTTCTGTGGGTTGGAAGAAGACTTCACTTACTGTATGGAATTCCTCCACTTGTGCATAATGCTGAACCAGAAATCCCAGGACATCGCCGTGCCGGATGGCCTCATCAAAGTCCTGTTCAGCCAGGAGCAGTTCACACTGCCTGACTGCTTCTTCAGTGTCTTCAGGGTAAACTCTAGGGAAGGGCAAAAGGGAAGTGTCACAGCCCAGGGAGAGCATTCAGCTTGTCTGGCCAAGGATAGGGAAGAGTTTTTGCTGCATTGGGTTTCATGACAGAAGCCCAAACAAAACCCAGAAACTCGCCTTGTCCTGGGGCTGATTGGCCAGCAGGGGAGGGGGGGGGGATTCTGCCCCACTCAGGTGAGACCCCACCTGCAGAGCTGCCTCCATCCCTGGGGTCCCAGCACTGGCAGGACCTGGAGCTGCTGGAGCAAGTCCAGAGGAGGCCACGAAGATGTTCCAAGGGCTGGAGCCCCTCTGGAGGCAGGCTGGGACAGCTGGGGGTGTTCACTTGGAGAAGAGAAGGCTCCAGGGAGATTTTAGAGCCCCTTCCAGGGCCTAAAGGGGCTCCAGGAGAGCCAGAGAGGGACTTTGGACAAGAGCCTGGAGAAACAGGACAATGGGGAATGGCTTCCCACTGCCAGAGGGCAGGGATGGATGGGATATTGGGAAGGAATTGTTCCCTGGGAGGGTGGGCAGGCCCTGGCACAGGGTGCCCAGAGCAGCTGTGGCTGCCCCTGGATCCCTGGAAGTGTCCAAGGCCAGGCTGGATGGGGCTTGGAGCAGCCTGGGACAGTGGGAGGTGTCCCTGCCCATGGCAGGGGCTGGAACTGGATGAGCTTGAAGGTCCCTTCCCACACAAACCAGTCTGTGATTCTGTGATTTTATGATAATCACCTTTCTGGTCTGTATACTTCTCTTTCAGGTTAACTTTCCATCTTTAATGCAACTTTTTAAATGCACTTTTAAAAATCACATTATGGTTTCCCTGCTAGAAAAATGTACCAGCAGTTTTTTTTGCAGCAAGCTGCAAATTATTTATTAAACTTTAGGTGCTGTTATGACTTCTGTTCTGGTATGATATTTCTGTCAGTTTCTGTGCCCCCCATGCTGCAGCTCACCTCTGAGCATGGATGAATCGCTTCATCAGACTCATCCTGCTCTGCAGGTGGCCAAGTTTGCTTTCCTGTTCCATGGGGCTTCTGGCCTTTGCTTTGGAAAGGCACTTGTATGCTTCTGTCAGTGCTCTGTGGGCTTTCTCGTAGTTCTGATACTCATCGATTTCTACCTGCAAGAGGAGAAAGGAGAGGGTCTTGCTCCAGAGCCAATAAACCAAGCACCTTCAGCAGTCACAGAAAGGGCAGTACCTGAGCACACGCATCATAGAAACCTGCCAGGAGGTCGAGGGCCCCTCCCTTGGTGTAGAAGCTGATGATATTCGCAATAATCTTTGCGTCCTTACGCCAATCCAGTGACTGCAGGTAGTTGGCTGCCATGATATAAATCTCTCTCTGTCTGGAAACTCCCGCAAAGAAGATAATTTTCTCAGTATCTCCAGATTTCAGCAATGCCCTCATAGCCTGGCAAGGGAAAGGGGGGCACAGAGGGAGAGAGGGAAAATATTGTGAATGCAAGAACACCGTCGAGGTGGCTCAGAAGTTTCATCTGGGTAGTTACTGTAGGAACTCTGCTTCAAGGTTTACTTTTCAAAACACCCTTGTTTTGAGGCTATCCAGGCTGACCTTTAACTTGTTTCCTGCTTGTGTGTATTTCTTGGTGGCCATGTGGTAGTTGCCTTGTCTCATGCAGCAGTCAGCAATTTGCTCCAGCAGCTCCCTCCGGGACTCCTCAGAGAGATCCTGGGACTCCTTGGAGACTGTCATCTTCTCAGCCAGCTCCTCGGTGATGGTCAGGTTCTGCTCCAGGCAGAGCTGCAGAGCTTCGTGGTACTGGTGGGAGCAAGAGGGCAGTGAGATGTTGCAAACACCATCGTGACACCTCACGTTGCTTGTGGTGTAACCTACAGGAATCAGCTACAAACACCAGCGGCTGAGGATGCTCTGTCCGGGACACTGGGCTGCAGTTACGTGTCTCAACATCAGCCCCTGCTCAGGCACACACTGTCCTGGCCCATTCTGTTTGCTGAGAACATGTTTGTTCTTCCATGACAGCATTGTTCTCACACAAGTGCCACTAAAGATCCAGCCATTTTGACTCAACATGAGATTTTCAGAGATACAATTAAGGTTTGTCAGGCACGATCGATAATATTTTCAGTAAATACAAATAAATTAAAAGATTTTGTTAAATATTTTGGTACTTCCCATATAGGAACAAATTCTGAGTAGGCTATACAAAAGCTTGTAGTCCAGAAAAGGGCTACTGTACCCTTGCAAAACACGGAAGAAAGCCAGCCATAGGAGCTTGTTAAAGAGGAGTGAGCACAGGACTGGTCTGGTACCCAGCATTTCGGCAAGGCTGAGCTGCCAGTGCCCCTGAATCACTGCCTTAAGAGGAACCTTGAAACTTTCCACGTGTCTCTTGCATCTGTTTACCTGCAGGAATGAATGGCTGTGTGCAGGTACACACCTGTTGTGCTCCTCTACCTGTGCACAGGGGACCAGAGGGCTCAGCTCACCTTCTTGGCCGTGAGCAGCAGCTCCATTGCCTTCTCATACTGAGCGTGTTCAATGAAGAACCCAGAGCAGCGGGCGAGCAGGGCCGGGTCGGATTTCTCATCCAGGTCCTCAGCGATGAGCTGCAGGGCCCCGAACTGCTGCGTGGCGAAGGCCAGCTCCAGGGCTTTGGAGAAGTGTCCTGCCTGCAACGTTAGCAGTGAGGCTTCAAAGACCAGAATGAACACTACAGAGCCAGCTCACGGGATGCCCTGGAGTGGCTTCATAAAACATTACTCACCATGAAAAAATGACTAATAAACAGGACATAGTAAAAACCACAGCTGATTTAACATTCCTCTGCTGTAGGAACTGCTTCAGTGTAAAGTTTGGGAGTTTTTACTAAAAAACATTTACCTTGTGGTATAACATAACAGCTCTGTCCATTTGATCCCCCTTTTCCTCATAATAGCAGGCTGCCTCTATCATGTCTTCTGGTGAGCTCAGGAGAGCCAGGTTCATCAGCTGATCATCTAAATTATTCGCCTGTTCAAAAGCAAAGGTTTGGCTCTTTGTTGTGTGCACACACAAACTTCGTAATTCCAACTTCTGGCAAGCCTGTGGCTTTATACTGTCACACAGTATTAAACTCTCACCCCCTGCTGTGTAAAACCTCTACAACCCAAGTAACTTTCAACTTCAATTATGATGATTTCTTTCAGGGAGTTGTTAGAAAAGAAAATACTTTTCCAAACCACTAAGGCTTTATTGATCCACCTTTGGGAGAAGATGTCAGCAGAAGCCAGGAGCAGCTTCACCGCGGGCTGTCCATGGGCAGGCAGTGTCTTACAGGGGGGAAGGGGCACAAAGGCCCCGTGCCACGTTCCCTGAGCCCTGCAGAGCCCCGGGCGGCGCGGGCTCCGCGCCTCTCTGCGTACCTTGCACAGGCGGATGGCATTGTTGAACGCCTGGGCCCGGCTGTAGAAGTGCACGGCCTGCTTGATGTCCTCCTGGCTCTCGTACTGCCGCGCCAGGTGATAGGAGGCTGCCCCATTCCCCGTCTCGTTTGCTATTTCAGCAGCCTTTAGAGGGAATTGTACAGCTTTACTTTGTGCCCAAGCGCCTCCCGGGAATGAGAACTTGGGAAGCAGCTGGAAGCCTTACCTTCTGAATGTTGCCTTGAAAGCAGTGGACACGGACTAGGGAAAAATAATCCTGAGCCAGTGCATAGTATTTTAATGCAGATTCCATGTCTGACTGGCTCTCCAAGTACTGTGCCCACCACTTCCACAGGCTCCTGGAAAAGCAACAATGTTAACTGCAGCAACAAGAACTGCCAGAGTCTGTGTTTCTCTCTCTTAGAGAGCAGGAACTAAAGACTGAACACATTTTTTAGAACCCATGCTTTTCCCCAACCCGAGTGTGACCCTCCCAAGGTCTGCACTGTACAGGAGGTCAGCCTGGATAACCAATGTAGCAGTTCTTGAGCGAGTGCAGCATAAACCTGAAAAGCTGTGGGAGGGCCATAGTGGATAAGGCAGGGGCTGAATGGGACTGAGAGGATTCACTCTCCTTCATCCTCACTCTCATCACCAGCTGTATGTCAGACCTGACAGCCCCATGCAGAAGGAACGAGCATAGCACTGACTTGTCTTTCATCTTGTTGACGTAGTTCTCCAGGGCTTGTGAGTCTTCAGAGAGCATTCGAGGGGCCTCGAACCTGTGTGTGTCTGACTTTTCATAGCTGTAGAGAAGAAGAGCATATTAGATGTGAAATGACAGCCTCCTTATTAGCTCTGTGTAAAACATCCATTTAATCTGGTTTGCCAGCCATCAGCTGACAACACTGGCAACGGCTGCTTTAGTTGTGTAAGTTCACTGTAAGACCAGTTGCAGTCCACTAGCACCACCAAAAATTAAAAGATCAGTGGTACTACCAGGCACTTGGAATGAGGGAGGTGTGATCTTCACAGCATGGGAAAGACTTTAAAAGTGCCAGTGATGGTCCAAAGAAGTGTTCCAGAAAATTCCCCAAGCATCAAGCACACCTGGCCGGACAGGTCACAAATGCCCGGGGCTCCACATTGTACCACCCACTGCAACATCAGCCTCTGCCACTGCTGGGAGGTCACTGCCCTTACCCCAGCACCCAGCTCTCCTCACCCCACTGCCCACCATGGCCATCAGTGGGTCTGCCTGAGCACAGCAGAGCTCTGCTTTGATTCTGAACAGAGTTGGCCTTATTGGATGATGATGATGATTACGATGATGATGATGGGAACTTTCATACTGGAAAACTCATATAAAAACAAAATCTCAAACAAGAAATACAACACATCAAAAATACCCTCCCCTAACTTCTCATGGGACTCAGCAGTCACAGGAGAGGACCAGGCACCAGAAGCAACCAAGTCAAACTAAATTCTGCTCCAGCAGTTGTGGCTGGGACTCTCGGGAAAAGCAAATAATTGGTTTTGTCATGGAAAAGGAAGGAAAAGATGGCAGTGGCCTTCCAGAGACAAACATGGGACTGGATATGAGTGGGGGTTAGTGACTGTCCCTGACGGACTCTTGACCTTTTCGACACTACACATGACTTGCACGGGAGGGTGCTGGGAGGTTTCACTGGGAATGCTTTCACTGTGGGACAGAAGGCACCAGAAACAGGGAAAGACTTGCATTAATTTTTACTGGTCATCATCAGACATCCTCCTTCACCCATCTCCACGAGAGAAAGAGGCTCCCAGTCCCCCGGGTACCCCCAGCTGGTGCTTACTGGGCGAGCGCCAGGCTCTGCTGCCCGGTTGCCTCCAGGTGCTTCGCGTAGTTGTAGTGGGTGGTGCGCAGGTGAACCCGGTCGTGAGCCTCGGCCGTTTCGATGGCTTTCTGCCACTGGTTGGAGGCCTGGTAGAACTTGTTCAAGAGGTCATAGCGATTGCAAGCCTTGTACAGCCGCTCTGCATCCTCCTGGGAGAAGAACACCCAAAATCGCCGTCAGCCCCGACCGCACCGCGTCAGGCACTGCACCTCGGAGCAGTTCATTAGTGCAGGGCACTGCAGTGCAATTAAAGCAACAATCATCCAGGCAAGGGGTTTAAGCAACTAAATAAATGTAGCCTGGAATAGCACGTTATTGGGAAACAGGATGGTTATGTGAAAACAAGGAAAGCACTCAGATCCTGGCATTTATTGTACAGGGTTGACTGGGAGGGAGGGGGGTGACACGAGCAAGTCATCAATGATCAAACGCTGTCACCAGGAGTGTGAATCACCAAAAACAGAGACAGGCTTAGGTGGGCGTACAGCTACCGACCATGCTGCCCACCCAGGGGTGAGGCTTAGGAGAAGATCCTGGCACTCGGGGTTTGGGAATTTAGGTGCTGCCTCCCAGCAGGTCTCAGAGGCAGCAGTGCTGTTCGTGGACAACTGACAACCGTCACAATAGTGACAACTATTCCCATTCCTGGGAATAAATGTTAATAATTTATTACAGAATTAGAACAGGAGGGTTTTGCCGATGCTGACGCAGGGGTGAGCAAATTTGGAACTATTATTTTTATGCTCTGAGAGGTACTAACTCCCGTGGAAGGAGCATTTTCCTGCTCCACCCAACCGCTGTCCAGCTGAACACTATATTTAGTAAATTGAGATTATCTGTCCAAGACAGAAAAATACTTTCTGTCTCTTATTGTTTCAAATTTAAAAAAGCACAGAAAGTGGAAAAGGAAGATGCCTGCCCTAGGATTCTGTACGAGATGGTAAAAAGCAGTAGAACTGCATTTGTTTTGCTGTAGTTCCCTTCCACCTTTCCAAGCAGATCTAAATATCCAAGAGAAGAAGCACTGACACTTTTCAGCCTCCTAGCTTTCTCTGCCAGGAAGCCTTTACAAACATTTAGTTTGAATTTTCCTTTTTTCCTTACCTTTAACTCAGAATAGTTACTCTCTCTCTCTCTCTCTCTCTCTCTCTCTCTCTCATACTCATCAAATAACTGTAGATTGCTAAATACCTTTTCTAGCCAAATTCTAATTATTTGGCCATTTTCAAGACTTCCTTGTCTGTGAAATCCTTCCAAGAGCTGAGCAATTTGCACTGATTATCTCTGAACCTTTTCCAGTTCGTCAACTTTTTTTTCTGGTAATGAGATACTTAAAGGGTGGAAGTCATCATTCCAGCTGTAGCTGCCCTGAACAGACAGACAGGAGTTACCAAATCCAGGCCCCAGGATGTGGTGTCTCCTCAAACATCGCCCCAAACTGATTTTTGGTGTCATAGCACCTTGCTATTTTTTATCTAATTCAGTATTTCCTATAGACTGTGGGTTATTTCATAAATTCTTTCCCAGTTTTTCCCTCTGACGGATCATATGCCTGGATCTCTTATGGTTCCCTAACTAAAAGCTTCTGGTTTTCTTGTGGATCATTGCTGAAGACATTAAATTAGCGGAATACACACACCTCCAATTAGCACCAGTCAATTTTCAATCCACATGACAATGCTGGTCTCAAACCCAGCTTAGATCTCAGTTCTATTGGCAATCAAGGGCAATGAAGTCAGGCACAAGATCCAAGCTCCACTTTCGAGTGTATTTGCTGCCAGGTTGGGCTCCACATGGAGGAACGAGAGACAGCTGTTCCATAAACCTCTCTGGGGAACAGCCAGACCCTGTCCTCTGGCTGAGCTGGATCCAGCCAAGTTCTTGCTCACACAATGGAGAAGTCAGGATAGAAATGTGGGTGACTAGGCAGCCCTGGGACAGCACAGGTGATGAATGGGACTGACCAGAGCTTTCCAGCCCTGCGGGAAAAGTCTATTTTACCTAAACACCTTCAACAACCTCAGGTCAGCCCTCACT
Organism: Mohoua ochrocephala; assembly: GCA_013398855.1. Taxonomy (NCBI): domain Eukaryota; kingdom Metazoa; phylum Chordata; class Aves; order Passeriformes; family Acanthizidae; genus Mohoua; species Mohoua ochrocephala. Next base: position 295,771 of record VZTA01006596.1, on the reverse strand, counting down.
CTGTGACAGCACACTGCTCTAGCCTTTCACTCTAGAAACAAATAATTTCAAAATGGAACTTGTGTTTCCTACATCAGAGCTTAAAACATGCATGTTGAAACATTTTAACTATAATAAAATATAGCCTTTTTAAAATCCAGCGAAACCTAGAATGATTAAGCTTGGAAGAGACTTATGCCCCAAGAAAGCAGGTTTTTGTTAAATGTTTCACATATAAACCATCTTTAAAAGACGTTTCTTTCAGTCAGCAGTTTCTTTCACTCATTAATTTTCCCCAGTCTGATAGAAACTCTTCACAGCCTGGCTGTGGGATTTACCAGCATGCCCAGCTGGATGGCCAGCACAGCCACCCTGGCCTTCTGCTCCGGCTCCTGCTCGGCCTCCCGCAGTGCCTTGGCTCCTCTTGCGTGACCCATGTGCCCCAGGCAAATTTTGGCAACATCGAGCCTCTGAGTCTTCACGCACATGCGAGCCATGTTCTCCCAGACAGCCTCACTGCAGGAAACGGGAAGGAAAAGGAGAGCTGTTATTGTGCCACCTGGAAGGCAGGTGAGGGGCGAGGAGAGAGCGTGAAAGGGGAAACCATCAGCACATTGGGAACGGGGTGAGTGTAACAGAGACTCCAGCTGCTGTGTGCAGACTGAAGAGGAACAGAAGCAGGCTCACACACAAAGGTCACTTCTCGAGCTGAATGACCCCAACCTTAGGGAAATATTGTGGGATTTGATTTATACCAATGGCTAAAGAAAAGCAGTTACACTTCTACTCTGGAGACAGGCTGAGAGAGCTGGGGATGTTTAGCCTGGAGAAGAGAAGGCTCTGAGGAGAACTTAAGAACCCTTTCCAGTGCCTAAAGGGGCTCCAGGAGAGCTGGAGAGGGACTTGGGACAAGGGGGAATGGCTTTAAATTGAAAAAGGGGAGATTCGGATTGGATATTAGGAAGAAATTCTTCCCTGTGAGGGAGGTGAGGCCCTGGCACAGGGTGCCCAGAGCAGCTGTGGCTGCCCCTGGATCCCTGGCAGTGCCCAAGGCCAGGTTGGATGGGGCTTGGAGCAACCTGGGATAGTGGAAGGTGTCCCTGCCCATGGCAGGGGTGGGTAGAACTAGATGGTCTTTAAGGTCTCTTCCAACCCAAACCAGTCTGGAGTAGTTTAAATACTGAACAGCTCTGGGTAGCCCAATTGTTTTACTCAGTAATAGGGAATGATGTGTAGGAAACGCATTACCAAACAACCATGTTCTAATTTAAAACTTGCATAAAATGGGCAAAAAGAAAAGCTTTGTAATGCTCAGAAGGAGAACTCCTCAGGGCTATGAGCTCACAGCTAACACTGCCAAGTCCCCTGCCCAGGCAGGGCAGGACAGGCTGAGGACCGTGCTCCCGGCTGGAATGGCAGGCAGAACTCCTCCAGCAGGACCACGACAGAACCGACCATCACAGAGCGGGACAAGCAAAGATCTTCACAGATTCTATTCACATCTGAGGCTCCTCAGAATTTCATGCAATATGTTTGACTAATAAAAACCACGAGCATTCAAAACAAGGTCTTTTTCAACATCACCCTCAGCAGAGGTACGGTCTGTGCGGGTCTCAGGCACCACCACAGCACAAAGTAAAGATCTAAATTTTAAAAGCAGGAAAAAAAGAAGAAAATAATAGAATAGAATGACACTTTACGTCCTGCCACCAAATTCCCTTCCAGTTTTCCTATGATTAAAATGTTTTTCTGTTTCCAGGGCTGTGGGAAAGCCCTGCACAAACAGGGGAAAGTGACTAACCGGGAAGCAGCGGAACAGGTGAGCCCTGACGTGCTCTCCAACACATACACCAAGAAAAGGCACAGGAAAAATTCTTTGCATGATTTACTTTAGAATTAGAGCATCTTTTACTTGCAGTGCAACTCGTATAAAGGTTTCAGGTAGTAATCAACATAAATAAGTGATATAGACTTCACCACGGACAAACGGTATAGAGAAAATAAAAAAGGAACAGAAGTGATAAATCAGGGACAAATTTCAGAGAGATCAGAAGTGTTTCTGGTTTACAAAAGCAAAAATGCATGTCTGAGTGCTGCCTTTCTTACAACTGAGTGCTATTCAAATACAGCCCACTCATGCTCTTCTCCCACATGTCCAAGCTCCCCAGCTGAGGAGCCAAAAGGAACATTGAAATAAAGCATGGTAATTTCAGACCTGGAAGGGCCTGACAGAAACCAGTGCTAGATCCTTCTGTGCATCACCACTCAATACAGAAATGCTGCCTTGTGTCAGCAGATGTGACCTTCCTAATTTCTGAAAAGTTGAAACTGGTTTCTCTTTTATTCCAGACACTATCTGTATCTGGAATTGGGAAAGGTGGGAAAAACACCTTTAAAGAACATTGACATGATTAACATGGTGTTCGTTATGTTCACCTGGCTTGGACCAACACGGCCAGTTGAGTTCTGTCCTTAGGAAAGGCTGCTCGAGGCTGTGCCTGGGCACAACTGTGCTTCACAGCACATGAGAAGAACATTTTCCAAGCTCTGCCGTGTGCCAGAAGAAGCTGCCAACAGCCAGCTGGCTCTGGGTGAAGGAACGCACGTCTGTGCTGGGCTTTGTCAAGCTGACTAACAGTGAGTTTCTGAAAGGAAATCAAAGTCTTTATTTTTCAGAGCTCTGACAGCTCTCAAGTCCCTCCATGCAGGAAGATGAGAGTTCATGGGCTCAAACAGGCGAGCGGATGAGAATTCTTATTTAGACTACAGGGAGTGGAAACTTTTGAGAGGAAATAGACTACACAGTGTATTTTAAAGTACAAAGTTAAAAGATAACAGCGTGCAGAGAGTCACAGCAGGATTTAGGAGATGTTGCTCATCATCCCTCATCCGTGTTATGCTTTCCTGGATGGCAACAGCTCCTGCCAATGTCAAAATTCAGCAGGAGCTGCTGCCCCTAGAACTCCTCTTTGGGAACTCTTGTCTCCCATGTACCTGCCTGTGGGCCACGTGGGCACCTCTGCCCTGAGGAGCTGGAGCTCTGCCATCCCACCTCTTTCTCCTCCACTCCAAACCATTTGCAAAATGAACCTGAGCGGCTCCAGCCGTGAGTACACCGGGAGCAGCAACAAACTCAGAGGGAGAAACATCTGCAGTTGATGTGCTCTGAAGTTGGTTTTACTCTGGCAGACACTGCCCCGGCTGGGCAGGCAGTGAGCACACCAGGCTCAAACTGCACCAAAGACACTGAATTTGGGAGTGCTCATGGCAGAGCACAGCTTGCATGGGCTCACCCAGCACGGAGACCACAGCAAGAGACAAGAGGAACACCAAGGAAAGGTGTCCCAGCCCATGGCAGAGAGTTGGTACTAGATGGTCCATCCTTAAGGTCCTTTCCAACCCAAACCATTCCATGTCTCTAAGATTCTGAGAGACAGGATCAGAGCAGCTCACCAGCACAAGAACCCATGGCATGTGAGACAGCCGACTCCCTGTGACCATCCCTTCTCCCGCTTCTGCCCTGGAGAAACACCTGAAGGAGTGTTTCACCCAAGGAACTCAGCCTTGCTCTGCCCAGAGGAGTTCCCACACCCCACTGGGCTTGGTTAGCAGCTGCCCAGGGCAGAGCAACAGCCATGGTCCCATGGAGCTGCAGCAGAGACTGGTTCTTTCCAGCAGACACACCCTTCACAAGAGGACAGTGCTCTGACAAGGTACATGGAGGGGAAAGGGCAGGGAAGGGGAGGGGAGGGGATCCTGGGAGCACCCACAACCCACTTCCATGCCTCTCTGTGTTTCAAGAAGACCAACCTCAGCCTTGAGATGCACAACCTCCCTGGTGGGCACACACCTCCAGCACCAGGGCAAGCCATGCTGCCCCTCAGAAATGTGGGCAGATGGATGTGGGTCTGGTGAAGGAACAGGAGGTGCTGAATAGGTTCACTTAAATCCCAAGGAAAACTGCAGTTTATCTCCCAGCAGCTGCTAGTGTAGCGAGAAAGATGAATCTGTCCATGCATCCCTAAAAGGCAGCAACTCTCCTTTCCAGGCCTGGCCCTGCTGTCCATATAAAATGCCAAGTAATATTTTTCCCTGCCCCCAACTCCGACTCCAGGAATTTCCTGTTCCTCCCCTCCTCCTCCTTTCATCCCCCTTGGAAAGCCTCTCACATCTGTACTTCATCAGCCAAAGCTGGAAACTTAATGAAGCCCAGGCGCGGCAGCAGCGGGAGCAGAGCCATGGGAAGGCATCCCGAGCAGCCGGGGAGCCCCAAGCCCCCACCAGGCACAGGGATGCTCCATCCACTGCTGCAGCCCGAGCTCCCCAGGCTCCAGGCCACATCCACAGTGCCAGGGATTTGGGAAGCAAATGTTGACGCCTCTTAAGAGTGGACACAAATTTTACCACTTATTTTATGGAAGTTCCCTTGCTTTGTATCTGACCTTTCACATCTGGTTTTCTGTGTGAATTGTGTTTACAGCATCCACAGTCTGATCTCACAAACCCTTCTGTTCCCATATATTTTTCATTGCCTATTTAGCACAAAAGTTTAAAGAAAAAAATGGAATATTATTTAGAGGTGCTGGGGATTTATATGTCTGAAGCATCTCACTGAAAAAACCTTTTCCCCCTCTATTTAATGGACTATATTTGGAAAATGAACATTGATCAGGATCAGGGTAAAAAAAAAAAATCTCTCTTTTCAATTTGGGCCCCGCTTTCTGGAACTGGACCCTATAACATAAACATTATATATAACAAATTAATATTGCAGCCTATAATGTTATATTATAGATAATCACAGAACCACAGAACAGTTTGAGTAGGAAGGGACATTAAAAACCATCTTGTTCCAAACCCCTGCCATGGGCAGGGACACCTTTCACCAGACTTGAAAACTCTAAGGACTTGAGAAAATGAGGTTTTATCTGATGTAGCTAAATTACGTTGGATGCTTTTAAAATGCATTTATGGGATTCTGGTTGTATCTTTCCATGGGACTAAGAGACAACAAGTAACTAAGTAGTAGATGAAAAGTTGTAACAGTTCAATGAAACACTTGACAGTGTTAAGGATATTATATGAGCTACTCTAAGAAAAGTCAGGCATTTTTCATGGGTGATCCAAACACTGGAAGCTGACGAGGCTACTCCTAAAAACTCTTCCCTGGCAGAAACAGAGCATTTGATAAAGCAGCTTTACAGAATACATCTACAATATCCCATCGAATTTGGCTTCAGCTTTGTTCCAAATTTACCCTGGTAAAACCAACACCAGGAGATTGCTCCACGTGGGCTGTGTGACACAAACCCCTGCGCACCACAGAATGCAGTGAGCGCTGCAAAATGCACATCCTCCTGCCTGTTTGTCAGCAGACAAGCATTCACTAAGGTTGTTTTTTATCAAGGATCAGGATTCTCATACTGTTTAAATTGGATATTAGGGAAAATTTCTTCATGGGAAGGGTGGTCAGGCACTGGCACAGGCTGCCCAGGGCAGTGGTGGATTAAATCCCTGAAGGGATTTAAAAGCTGTGTGAGTGTAGCACGTGGGGACGTGGGTCTGTGGCTGGGGCAGTGGTTGGACTTTATCTTTTCCAACCTTCATGATTCTATGACTAGACTGATTTGTTCAGCCTTTGTAAAATATGTAAAATAATTGCTATTTTTTTAAATGTTACATGAGAAGGAAGCTTGAGCCCTGCTGAAAACCACTCAAACTTCATCAAATCACAGGAATCAAATGGGGAGAGGCAGAAGCAGGTGTGTGACTTTTCCCTAAAGGTAAATCTCTCCTGGCGTTATCTGTATATAAAAATCATCTGCCTTGCTGCTGAATCCCTGGCTTATGATAAACACAGAACCGTAACAGCAAATAATCCAAGAGGTTTAAAATATGCAAATATGGTCATTGCTGGTAGGAAATTTCTTTGAAGAATGGCAGACACTGCTGTGTTTATACTGAAAGTTCTAAAACTGGAAATGTACAGAAACATGACCAACCACAGGGAAAAGGAGAAACCAAAGATGCTATCGTGCTCTCAAGGGATGAAGATGCTCAAAGTACTTAAAAGTTTAATTTGTTTAAAGATTAAAAATTATCAGACCACATAGAGGAGGGTTGAGTTCATAGCCAGGTTAGTACATTCAACATCAGTAGCTGAAAACTAATTATAGGAGCATATAGCTTTATTGGAATTTTCCCCCCTTCTCTCACCAACAAGTCTTGAAAATAAAATGTTGCCTTGCAAAAAATTTCAGACCAGTTTGTTTCTGTGTATTGGGTCAGGGCAGATCAGTTGGTTAGGGGCAAAGCCTCTTGCGTGGTAAGACAGAGACACTATAAAATTAAGTCAGTTTCTGATCTAATGTTATTGATTACAGGGATGTGAAGTCCCGTGCCAGCCCCTCAGGTGTGGTGGCACCTGGCGAGGCAGGTCTGTGCCAGGTCTGTGCCAGGTCTCAGTGCCGTGCCTGCAGTTCGCTGTGCTTCACTCGTGCGGTATTTGTGCAGCCCGAAGAGCTGTGCCCGGCCCAGCTCAGGAAGGCAGAACCCCAGGCAGCACCTCAGGGCAGTGCCCAGCAGAGCCCCTGTCCTCGTCCCGGTGCTGCCGGGGCAGCTGATGGGAACAGCAAACAGCCCTTCGGAGAGCCAGCCTGGGCAAGACCGCCCTGGAAACATCCAGGTTCAAGGACAGCTTGGAATGCCCTCAGCAACTCTCTTTAACCTGTCTGTCAGAGCAGCACCTGCCCTGCCCTGCGGCAGCCCGTTCCGTGCTGGGCTGTCAGCGGGGACACCCGTCCCGCACACGGCAGGAGAGGCTGCACAGCCCGGGGCACCGAGCGGGGCCAGCAGCCTCCCTCCCCCGAGGCCGTGCCAGCCCCGCACCGGCACCGTGCAGCGACTCTCAACCTCACTCACACCCCAACACCTGCCCCTGCCTTTGCAGACACCTCCAAACTGTTTTGTTATCGGGTTGGAAATCTCGAGATTTTACACTCCCTATTTCTCTGCCACGGTCCCTCTGGTGCAGAGAGGACGCGGACATCAGGGCAGCCCCGCAGCGCTTTCGTCGCGCTGTCCAGCAGCAAACCCCAATATTGTTTTGCTTCTAGCAAAAGGTATTTCAAAATCCCCCTCCTCGATCCGCTGCCACAGAGCTGATGCTCCGAGGGCTGGGATTTCTTTCTCTCCTTTTCCCGAGGAGCTCCGCTGTGCTCCCCGGGCTCCCCGAGACGCTGCGGGTCCTGGCGGCCCTGCTGGGGGCAGCGGCGAGGGGAGGAGGCGTGAGGCGGGGAGGGGGCTCTCCGAGGGGAGGAGGGACAACTTTAGAAGTCTCCATAGTCTTTTCCTTTCAGGAAACACATCCTGTTAATGTTTGACTGCCGTGGCAGTGGCTCTTTTTTTTTTTTTTGCAGTCGACTACGCCCTGAGGCTCACCAAAACGAGCCACAAAAACAGCCATTTCCTCTTGGTGGGGAGGTGGGGGGGCCTTTTCCTCACCGCAGTGGCTGTTCTCGTCCCGGCACTCACAGCTCGGCTCTTCGGAGAGGGACACGGCAGAGCAACGTCCTCGAGATACTCCAGACTTGCAGACCACCTTTGGGATGACCGCATTCCCCTCTGGCTCGGCTTGGCTTTGAGAGGATGACATCTGTCACCGTTTGCAGGATATTCTGAAGTTTGCACCCAAACCCAGGCTTTTGGAGCAGCGCTGGTTGGCGCGGAGGACCCGGCACTCGGCAGGCTACGGCGAGCATCCATTCCGCCTCTGCCCCACCTCAGCTCAGGCTCCCTTGCCCCGAGACTGGATTCTGTCTGGATTCGCCCCGTCCAACACGGAATGGACCTCCCTGTCACCCAGTTCACCACGGGACTGGCATTACTTATCAAAGTGCAAGAAGGTGGATAAGTCAACGCTGGCAAGGACCTAAAAAAGATTCTTCGTGTTCTTATTTTATGGAATTCTCCTATCTACCTCACAAAATTCTCATTTCCTTGGTCAGAAACCCCTCTGGAGTTGACTTCAAGAATGAACGGTGATGTCCTCTAGCCCCCCATAACACCCCAGCGCGGCCGCCTGTTCCCAGCCCAATTTCAATGTGCTGCAGCTGACTGGGACCTCGTGTCGTCTGCAATTAGAGACTGGCAGCAAGCTGACAGTCAGATATGACTGTCCAGAAACTGGTAGCCACAGCTGTGTTGGTAGCCCTGGTCTCACTCATCCTTAACAACGCGGCTGCCTTTACCCCCAACTGGGTGTACCAAACGCTGGAGGACGGGCGCAAGCGCAGCGTGGGGCTCTGGAGGCTGTGCTGGCTGGCAGAGCGGAGCAGAGGGGGTGCAAGCACCAGTGCCAGGCACGGGCAAGGGGAGGAGCAGGAGTGTGAAGCCCTGGGCTGGGGTTCAGAGTCGGCTGGGTTCCAGGAGTCTCGCAGCACTGTCAAACGTAAGTGCAGTCTCTTATCTTCTCTGCAGACGCGAGGTCGCGACTGATAGGGTGCACCTGGTCCCCGGGAGTTCGGTGGCCTAACCCTGAAATCATTGCTATCTGTCTTAATCTAAACATCTCTTCACATTCATGCCCAAATAAATTAATTTCAGAAAATAAGAAGCATGATGTCCATCAGTGATGAACTAAACTCTTCCTCCCCCCTCAAAACCAGCAATCTGCATGGTGCTGCCCAGTTTATACAGCCTAGGAATCGATCTGCTTTGATAAATAATCTGTGAAGCCTAAAGTTCTGAGACATCTTGGGCTCACTTCTCCCCCCTGGGCTCCTGCCCTAAGATATCCCTTCCTCCTCAGTACAACAGCAACCACAGTTGCTCTGAATACCCTAAAACTAAAAAAACCCCCAAACCCAAAAAGATATTGCAATGAATGACATGTTGAGTTATTTCTCCCTTCTGTTTGCTTATGTTGGAAATGCCAGGAGCAGAAAAGACAGAAATAGTTGTGGTAAAAACATGTAAAATTGAGAAAAGTCTTAAAATGTGTAACTATTCTTCTTGGGGAAAAAATACAATTAATATACAACTTGGTGACTACAAACATCATTACCCATGGTAATGATTTCAACTTTCACAGACTTGTGGGATCTGAAGAATGCAAATAGCTTACACCGAGCTAGGGAAAATTATTGGATAACATGAGAATTACAGAACTGATTAATAAATAAGAAACCTTATGTATCACATTCATAGCATTAATGGTACAACCCTGCTCTCCCGGAGCACAACTGTGCTGGAATAAGATCACAGAAAGGCTTGGGTTGGAAGGGACCTTAAAGACTGTCCAAAATACCTGCAGACACTGTGGCTGGGACCACAACTACCCTGGTGCCAAAAGGTTTCTCCCCTGAACCCCCGCCCACCCCCCCAATCCCGGCAGCCAGGCTGTGAGCAGCCATTCAAAGGGGAACCAGTGCTTCCACTGCACCCTTCAAGGCATGGAATTTAACAGAATAAATGGCTATAAAGTCTGTGCCTCGACAGACCACAGGATTTTCCCAAGATTTCAAGGATGCTCATAAACAGCTCTGGCACCTCTGAGGGACGGTTGGCAGCATCAGTAACATTCACGATTTCAAACCAGATTTTTTTCATGGTTTGAAATGTGGAGAAAGAGAAATTGGTCCTTGGAGTTTCTTAGATCCCTCTGGAGAGAAACTAAAGAAATATTAGAGGAATTTCTTTAAAAAATGCTTTAATGTGGACCCATTCCAGATCATATTTTCCAACAAAATTACGCAGAAACATTTTTTGTACATTTGCTAATACTGAGCCTGCATAAATCACAAACAGAAAATTTCTCAAATGTTTTAAAATCCTTACCCTTTCGATACTTTTTTAACGGAAAGAACTTTTATAACAATAAATGGTTATAAAAAGGATTAGACTGTGGGAGAAGTTCCTTGATGTGTATCTGCAGCTTCGTCTCTGGAATCGCTTCCCCAATTAATACTGATAAGCCATATTCTAACCTGAAGAACATGTGCACCATTCCCAAACTGTAAAAGTACATGTTATGTACTCGGCACTGGAACGAGCTCCTGCACAGGGAATTTGGCTCCTGCAGCATTTTTAACACACAAGCTTGTACATCTTGCTGTGTGCAGGCCAGGAGGTGTGTGGTGCCCGAAGTTCCATGGCAGAACTGTCTGGGCAGCAGTTTCTGATGTCAAATAGAAGGGTAATGTGACAGAAAATTTGAAAATTTCCAAGTAATAATTATAGCATGATGAAGTGCTCAGAAGAATTATCTGACAACCACTAATTCTAATTTAAAGGAGGCTTTTCAAGCCCAGAGACTTCATCTGTATACGAGTAAAGCATCCATTCCCTATTTAATCTGGAAGCAAACAGTAAGCCAAGGCCAATTCTGAATCCTGATAAAGCACTTAAAGGAAAATCCCCCCTCTGCAGCCGTGTCATGACAAACTCAGTAGGAAACACAACTGTGGCATTTATTTTTAAGACAATTTTGTTTCCATGGATGTACACATGGTCAGTATGAGCCTGATTCTGCATCCATGGATTTGTCATTCTAAAGAATTTCTCTAATAAGAAATCACACATTATTTTAGTAATAACCATGGCAATCCTCATCTGTCAGATGTAGATGAATCACAGACATGCAGGGGTGTGTGTGTGTACATATGCATATATATACATACATCTAAAAATAACTTTATGAAGGAAAAAATGCCTTCCTCAACGTTGAGTTACCACAAAGTATTTTGGATGCCATTTGTAGAACAATATAGAAAACCTGTTCTGCCAAAAGCAACGCGACAGAGGCCACAACCTGGCTCATATAAAACAATGTATTTATACACATACAGACACACATATTTGAGAGGCAAGCTATTTATCTCACAGTTCAACAGAAAAACTGCAAGCTCTTTGGGAATTTGCTTGTCCATGTACTAAAGACTCCTGTACAAGCAGTATGTAACTAACAGCCAGCTGTAGGCACTGCTACAGGCTGGCTTCCTCCCTGGCAGAGAGAAGTACATTCATAGAACCTGCTTTTCACTGACTTCCTCAGCCTGCTCTTTCTCCCATTGAAATCACAGAATCATGGAATGGTTTGGGTTGGAAAGAGCCTTCAAGCCCATCTCGTCCCATCCCTTGCCATGGGCAGGGACACCTTCCCCTGTCCCAAATTGCTCCAAGCTCTGTCCAACCTGGCCTTGGGCACTTCCAGGGATCCAGGGGCAGCCACAGCTTCTCTGGGCAAACCTGTGCCAGAGCTTCCCCAACCTCACAGGGAAGGATTTCTTCCTAGAAATGGCAAAAACCCAAAAAGAAATCCATGGACAGGAGTAAATTATATTAAAAATACAGGGAAATGAAGTGTCGCAATGTGAATTATTTCTGCAAGGCACAACATCAGAAGCATGGGCAACTGATCCCATGGGAAAGCACTTCAAACTCTTGTCCTTCAAACCTCACTCTCCTGGAAGTGGAGATCCCAGGCCCTTTCACTTGTCTTTACCCACCTTTCTCTTTCTCACCCTCTTGCTGTGCAGCCCTGAACCTCTCTTTCAACCACCTGTGATGCTGAAAAGCTTCTGGGATGGTTCACATGACTAACAGCAAAAGAATCGCCAGGTTAGGGTGGAAGTTTTGGACATGGGGATGGGATGGGGTTTTTAGTGGATATTTTTCCGTTGGATTAAGCAGTGCTGCTGCTAGCACAAGCTAAGTGATAAAGATGTAAGGAGGGGTGAGATGGCTCCTTTTGAGTGGTAATAAACTCTCAGATCTGAAACCTTCACCTACGCTGAGAATCAGTCCAGCCATGAGGACATCAATCTAAGCTTTTATAACGTGGACAAACCGCTGAATGATACAAACTGAAATGCTTCACTGAGAACTCAGCTTGTATAGTCCCTCTTCAAACACTTTAAGGAAACCTGGCCAGGTAGCCTAACTCTCCTGTCACCTGAGTGTAGGCAAAGACATTTAACAAAGATTATGGAGCTGCAGTTTCAGAGCCGTTGCAAAATTCTGGAAGATTATGCTCCTGCCTGCAACTCTTAAAGCTTCAGAAACAGCCCAGAGGCAGTAGAAGCACAGCCTCAGTAAGAGCTGGGGTAAGGCAGCATGTCATGAGTAGCCAGCACGCAGCTTTGAGCCCGTGTCACACGCGAGCAAGCGCAGCACACCCAGCGATGCAGCCCCACACGGGGACAAGGGAGATACCTCGGGTGGCGAGAACATGCAGCTACATCACCAGCAATGCCTCTCAGAGCCAACCCTTCTCACAGCCACCCAGGTCCTGGCCCAGTACCATGCCAGGAATGCTGCATGAACACACCAGATTACTTGGAATCAACTTAGGTATTTTTAACCACACTGCAGGGTACAAATACGCCCTTAAGTTCTGCCGTGCTCTGAGGCTATCTCTGGATGGGCACAGGGAGATGATTTATTCATCAGCCGAGGCCACGGTTTGTCCCTTTTTGTCTAAAGAACATTAGGAACAATGTGGAAATGCAGGAATAGGGAGGGGTTTAAAAGATACAAAACCTCGCTGGGTTCTTCAGGGCTGCAGGAGACATAAGGAAAATTCCAACAGCAGGACGTGCGTGTCAACTTCTGATGCTCAGAGCTGGACTGCTTGTGGGAATTGCAGTTCTAACAAGGATTGCAACCCATGCCAGGGAGAGGCCTGGCATCAGGAGCAGCTACATGACTGCCACAGGAACCCCAGGTAAACACCTGTCCAGCCTGATGGATGATTGGTACACACACACATAGACACAGAGATATTCGGTGGCAGAGGCAGGATGCTGCTCAGGGTGGGAATCAGGAGCTGAGGTTTGTGACAGAGGCAGCTGTTCACCTTTAATGCCTGTGTCCACTGCATTTACACAAAGTTCCAATGTCTCTAAAATTTCCAATTTCTCTGAAATTTGGCTGTCTGGAAGCCAGGCTGAGTCAAGCAGCTGAGTGTGCTGTAGACGTGTTACTTGTCTACATACATGTATTTCCAGAGACAGAGACCCAGAAAGGAGGCCAAACGCATCTGGAGAAGACAGGAACTACCACCAGATCCAAAAAAGCCCCAAACCTTATTATACATGATGTATATTGCCTGATAGACTGCTCAGGGTGTTCCACAGAGATGAGACAGCACGGGCAGCTGGCAGCTCGGGGTTTGTGATTTCCCATCCTAATATCTGAAATATGAGCAACATTTAAGTGACACTATTAATTTAATGATGGAGGCCAGCAGAGATGAATTCTGACAGACATGGCTTTCCAAATTGGAGTGAATGCTCATTTTAATGTCAGGGTACGATTCTGTGTACCCATTTTGGAAAAGTGCAAAACTCCTTGGGATTCGGGACAGGAAAATGAACCTCATACATGTTTCAATGCAGTACATACACAAGTGTTGCACAGAAATACACAGAGCAACCAGAGTTCGGTTACTCTTACATCAAGACTTTGAATTCAATTAAAGCATTAGGAGTGAAAATGGCTCTGGAGCTTTTGAAAATTTCAGATGAATGCATTTATCAAAGCCACCAACACAGAATACCCTGCTGAGGTTTACAAAGAGGCAAACCATGATATCTAGACAACTCATACCTCATCACAAACAGCTGTGTCTATTAAAACCGATCACTGTATTGAAGGCTCTCCATGCTGGGTTTGCAAGGGCCCACCACTTAACCATAAGCACTCGCTTATGTTGAAAATAGTTAATGGAGCCATGTCTTCACTCCAAAAGTAACAACTGAAGCTGTTATAAAAACCACCCACCGACCACACTCTCCTCTCCCCAGACAAGATCTGTCTGCCTTTCAAAATAAGTATTCAAATGTGAAGTTTCACACTTAGATGAGCTGAATGGTAAAGTTCCAAAATACCTAAAGGGATGGAAGATTCCACCAGTTTGTCACATCAGAACATTATCTTAATTGTGCCAAAACAGATTGGGTTTTCCCTGCTCCCTTCCTCTTCCTTAAATTACTATTTTTAAGTGAAAAAAGCATAAATTGCATACTTCAGAAAGCCTCCCAGGAGGTGAAAAAAGCAAAATAATTTTTGAGATGCATGCATGATTTTTAAGATATTCATCCAGAAACAGAACATACTGAGCACTCTTGTTGCTGAAAGCTCTATGGCTACTTACAAAGATTTTTTAAAAAGAGCAGGAGAGACCTCCCTTTTCAGGGCAAAGTCAATAGGACCTGCAAACACTATGATCATGTGGAAAGGGTACGAGGCAAAAAAGAAAAAAATAGATTCATATCTGTTTCACTTTTAAAAAATTAATGACTATTCAGACCATCAAAATACATCTGCATCACAGAGGCACCTCTTTAAACCTTCCAGTGGTCTCGGTGACACAGTTGTGCAGAGGTGCACTGAGATACTGCCAACATTTGGCTGAGCTTGTTTCACAAGCACTTTTAAAGTGTTTCCATGTATTTCCTAATTGATACTCGAAGAGGCCAGCAATATAAATACCACAAGTCTAAATCGACAGAAGAAATTAAATGTCAACGACTTTATAAATAGAGCACAGGTTTGGGAGGCATAGCATGATGCTGACAGTCAATAAATAATTACAGTGGTTCTATTTATTGTCCCTATTATTTCGGAATTGTTTTAACAGTAAGTGCTGACCTCCTCTGCCCATGCTGTAAAATGAAGCACAGTTGTACTCTGCACTTTCACAGAGCTCTTGGTATCCAAGGCACAGCTCCAGCTGATTTCCATGGCAGCTGCGGAGGCTGCTCAGCACATCCGACCTTTGCTGACAACGCTGACATCCAAAACAAAAGAAACACACGATTCATTGCCAAAAGGTTGACTGAAGCGAATTTTTTTTTTAATTCTAAGGAAGAGTTTCTTCTAAATTTATTTATTAATAATAATTAATTCTTAATTATTTATTTACTGTTATTTATTTATTAATACAGAATCCAGCTCTCTAGGTTGGAACTCATGTTTGTGAACAGCAAGACCATAAGTCAGAGTCAGCAAGACAGAAGCCTTGCTCTTTCTGACTCTTGCCTTTCACCCATTTAGGTTCAAGCATACTATTCTGGCTTTTCCTAATTTTGGTACTTGGTTTGCATTTCTGAAGTCCCTATAATGTGGATTTTAAAAATTACTCCAGAAGGCTGAAAAATATGATGCATTCTTTATCTCAGGATAACACCTCAGCAGAATGTCAAGTTCTAGAGGAAAATGGCACATTCGGTTAGAATCTCTGATTATATGAAACATAATTACTTATCTAGTTAGATTTTTATCAGTAGATTATGATCTCAGCCTGCAGACATCCAGCCCAAGAAGATGAAGTCTAGCACAGTTACTAGAAATTGAAAATGGGTTCTAATAAAAATAAGTGCAACTTAAGTGTAAGGAGCATTACCAGTTTCATCTATAATCAATTAGAAATCTCTTTTCAGAAACACAACCATTTGTCCTCCTTTCCAGAATAAAGTCATGTATGAACATGAAGCACTTGAAAGGACAACCAGGTACATCTTAGAATGTGTCCTAAATAATTCACCAAGTAAGCGATTAATAAATAAACCCAAGAACCATAGGAAACGGCATCAACAGAATATTTTTTTTTAATTCCTTTCATTACAAAACCAAGAAGCAATATCCCTCAGGAGATTTAAAGAACGGATGTAATCATAGATGCAATCAGCTTCACAGCAAGCTAAGGTGGCACCATCCTTCAGCTGAGCATAACCCATCCTGCATTATTAAGAGTTTAAGAGCTAATTAAGAATTTAAGCACCATTTTTGAGATGCAACAGACTTAGTGTCCCACAGTGGACAGGGACAACAGCACACTCCCAGTCAGCTCCTACAGCTCGGATGCCATCAGGAGATTGTGCTGGGAGTCAGCACTGTCCCCGTGCACTGAATAAATGTGTGGTCCCTAGATTCTTCCCAGGGCTGGATACTTAATAACTTACTCACAGAAGCTGGACTAAAGTTTGCACTAAAATTTTTGTTTCTCAAAAGGGGCCTTTCTCAGGGGGAGTTTTAGGCTACTATGAAAATATCTTGAGCCATTTTGCTTAATCATTAAAAAGCTTCAATTCCCACTTGAATGGTTTTTTTCCTCTATGCAGACAGAAAAGGGGAAGAAACGCTCACATTTTAAGCAATTAACATAATGTGATTTTCCAGTGAGATCATCCTTCCTCATTACCCCAAAACACTGCAAATTACTCTCCAGGATGATTAACCTACTCCTGAAAACAGTCCTGGAGCTATCCTGGAACACAACACCAACAGTTCTGGGGCTATCATGAATGGAAACAACAAAATTGCTGCTTGTAAAGAAGAAAATCAAATTAACGTCTCTAATCCAGATGGATACAGCTGGTTTAGGAAGTGAGCAAAACAACAAGGAATCTGACTTGGTCTCAGAGTCTGGGGTTTGACTCTTGACTGATCACTGTTTTAAACAAAGCAGAATTCATTAAGCCAGTACCCCTGGCTGTACAAGAGTCCCAGCTGGATGCCCTGTCCATGAATTAACTGCGTCTCAGAGAAAATGGGGCCCACAATGGGCTTCCAGAAGGAAAAAGGCAGAGTCTAGCACTGTATACTGCTGAACAGCAGACACTTAGAGCAGAGGTTTTGGAGCCATTCAGCTCCAACCCTTTCCAGCTCTCAACAGCCAAGTTGCACCTTAAGGGAGGTGAATAAAGGTACTGATGGAGGGCTTGTCCTCCCTCTTTCACCTGTCAGATGCACACAAAGGAATAAACACCTTCTGCAGTGTCCAGGTCTATTCTGCTGGAAGTATTGACCCCTGGCTATAGGGAACATCCACCTCTGGCCACAGGGAACTCCATCAGAGTTAAATCTCAAGAGACAAGTGACATTAACAACAATGAGTTCAAAACAAAAAAAGGAGGATATCCAAAATACAAAATACCTATGTCATGGCAGTCTCAGGCAATAGATTCTAGGAGTGAGAGGTTAACACAAACGCCGCCGGTAACTGTGCAGACACTAAACCCACTATGACCATCTTGTTTTACAAATTGTCATTAACAAACAAAATGCAAAAGTTGATGAAGTCTGCAGTGGCCACAAAAAGTGACACTGGAATCATGGCTACTATAAATGAAGCTGAAATGGTTGAACAGATGATCCTAAATGTATACTAATTATCAAATCTATAGAAAACTCATCAGAATAGATTAAAGCTGGCTACTGAGGCATTTTTGCTATACATGTAATTTAAAATAGAGTAAAAGAGCACAAAGGTAAATACTAAATTTCACAGCTTTTACAAAAACTATATTGCAGCCAGTTTTATGAGAGATTAAAAATATTTATTCCTGGATTGAGCAGTCATTCAAGCAGGAGAAGAGCTTTGTGTCTTGGCCTTCCTCAACAAGATTTCCCTCTTCAATGGCTTTGGGCTGAGCTCTGAAGAAATACTTTGACATTGCACACTCAATTCCCTTTCGTGATCTATATTGTCCATTGGTTGTCGTCACTAAAAAGAGGCCAGAGCTACTGGTGCAGCAGCTCAGCTTAGGGTTGCATATGTACAAAATAAAATTACAATGTGCTGAGCTGACAGCATGCAAAGCCACAATGGCTGTGAGCAAGGAAGCACAGCCACCTCGCACTTTCGGGCTGAATACAATTAACAAGCATCACCGCAAGAAGAATGGACTTCATGCATTACTGTAAGAGTTATCCATTATTGACAGGCTGCCCAGGGTAGGGGTGGAGTCCCCATCCCTGGAGGGATTAACAGATGCGTGGATGTGGCACCTGGGGACATGGTCAGTGGGGGCCTTGGCAGTGCTGACGGAACAGTTGGACTTGATGATCTTATGGCTTGTTTTCAGCCTAAGCAATTCTATGAATCTAAGTTTGCTTTTCTCCCCAAGAGGAACCATTACAATTCTAGAACAAAACCGAAAGATGGCAGATCATACATTAAACCCGTTAGATTAAACCAACATCCCTCACATGCGAGATGGAAAGGTACTCAGGCTGTAATACCTTATTCCATAAAAATAACTGTCTTCACATTTAATGAAATCATACCAGCTACTTCCTTCTTACTCTACCAATCATCAGCCTGCTGCGGCTCCATGGACCATGTGCAACCTTCTTTGTGGTTAAAAGGAGCAGCTATGCAAAATACCCGTTGCATTTCCACATATCTCTGAAGGGTGTCGTGAATGAGGCCAATGAACATCCCTAAGTGTGGAGTTCTTACAAACAGTAGCAAGATCATCAGTGCTACTGCACTTCCAGCTGCAAGAGAGGACAACGATCAAAGAACCATTTTGTAAAGATTAAATTGTCACAAATTTGCTTGAAGTTCAACTGAGTCACAGTCAGAAACTTACTATTTTTAGTATGCATGATACAACATCATCTGTGGCAAAGCTAAAATCTGTAATACAGTTAAGCGTTAAAAGAAGTCATGAACAGCAGCAAAAGCAAAGATTTGGTGTTAATTTCTGTGTCATGGGCCAGTATGTATTTCTGGCATAAACTTCAGACTTTTAAAGGCTATTTATATACAGAGGCCTTTTTTTTTTTTTGAGTCATGCATACTGTATACAAGGCAACAGAATCCATTATGGCAAAAATTTTTTAATTTGACGCTACGGATAGTTCTATCACCAAATGAAAGTACTAATAATGGCTGCAAGCCTGCTCTTACTTTGGACATTTCTCCTTTGAAAGTCATTACTATCTCTTCAGCAAGCACTGGTGCTCAAAGTATTAGAGAAGTCCATCTGAGTGGAAAACCAGAATACTCCAAAGGTTAACAGTTTTACTGGTGTTTATAAAGCTCAGACATCTGACTGTGATTCCATTACCAGCCAATGTGCTTCATGACCTGTGAGCATTCAACATGGCAAGAGATGGAAATGCTGCCAATGCTAAAAGGGCAACTTTGGAAGTTAAACACAAAATCTTTGAACAAATTATTTTTTTGAGTAAAATAACTTTCTTCTCTGGTCAGAAATTAACTCACTAGGAGAAGCCAAAAATACTTAGTACGTTACCTTCTTAACAATTTGTTCAATGGAAAAAGTTTAATGAACTATGGTTCTTAACTAACTCTTCAGACACAATATTATATTTTATTAAATTTTAATTAAATGAGTTGCTACTTAGAACACTGGAAGCTGAACATGCCCTGTGAGGGGAAAATAAAGGGTAAACATTTTTATGACTCACAGAAGTAGGTCAGACTTCATGATTAACATAATTAAATTTACTCTTGTTTATATCAAGTTTTGTTTTCTGCACTTCCTAGCAGTCTCCTTGGAAGATCAGGAACCAAATTCTGGTGGTCAGTGCATCCACCAAACTTAAAGCCAGTTAAAACACTTCTAAAAATCTGCTGAATATTCATGTCCAGAGTCTGTCTTTCTCTAGTATATGCCAACTCAAACATGGTGCTACTTCTATTTCAGAACAGCAATGACACATAGCAAGCGATGTGGAACTGGCACAATGATACTTGTAACTCCCACCTTTTGCTAGAGAGGAAGGAAAAGGATAAAAACAGGACATCCATCAGGTTAACAGGAAAAGTAGGAAAAAAAGCCTGGCTAAAAGTACCCAACCTTGCAACTAATATATTCCATTCAGTAGCCAGCTGGGAGACACATTTTAATCAGGTTTCTAGCCAAGACTGCAGATGTCCGTGTCTGAAATCACTGCTGCATTTGTTCTTTAATAGATTATCTCAGGTTGGAAGGGACCTACAAGGATCATTGTGTTCAGCTCCCTGTTTCTCGCAGGACTACCTAAAACTAAAGCGTATCACTAAGAGCATCCTACACAAACCACAACTCTGGCAGCCTTGGTGCCATGACCCCTGTCCTGGGGAGCCTATTCCAGTGCCCGACCACCCTCTGGGAGAAGAACCTTTTCCTAACAACCAACATAACCCTCCCCTGACACAGCTCCAGCCATTCCCTCGGGTCCTGGCACCAGACAGCAGAGATCAGCACCTCCCTGTGAGGAAGGTGCGGAATCCAACGGGGTCACCCCTCAGCCTTCTCTTCTCCGGGCTGAACTGGCCAAGTGACCTCAGCCACTCTTGGCGTGTCTTACCCTTGAGGCCTTTCATCATCCTGGTCACCCTGCCCTGGGCATACTCCCGTCATTCAATGTCCTTTTTATTCTGTCATCCTCCCTGTCATGGTGTTCCAGTACGGACTCTGGCCTGTACACTTTCCTTTCCAGTTCAAGATCGCTGCTCAGCCAGGCCCTCCTCCTTCCCTGCTTGCATGATTCCCCGTGCTCTGGAAGTGCTGGCTCCCGCGCTATTAAGAGGTCTCCACTTTGCCCGCAAGTCTCTCTTTACAAATTGCGCATCTCAGAGGGCACCTTTTCTAGCTGGCCCTTCAGTCCCTGCACCAGAAGTTACCTTCAACACGCTTCAGAAACTTCCTGGATCTGTTTGTGTCTATTGTACGATATTCCCAGTTGATGTCTGGAAACTTACAATCACCCTTAAGGCCCAGGGGAGCTGATCTAGAGATATCCCTTAATTCCTTGTAGCATAATTCATCAGTATCATTGTCCTGGCCCGGTGGTCAATAGTAGACCCTCACAACATACTCCCTGCTAGAGTTACAACTTCACTGTTAGATATTATTAGAGCTTAAATATACATATATATATTTACACACACGCACAATTTTTAAAAAGGTGAAAAACTTTTTGCCTGGACATGCAGATTATGCCCTAACACCTCATTCAGAACTGCCAAGCCTTGACATCTTCATTCCAACCATTTCCCTCATTACATAGATGGAAATTTAAGGGTCTTTGCAGTGTATCCCAAAGATTAATAAAGGGTAAAAGAAGAAAAATTTTTAAATCCTCTATACAAAGCTTCTGTAAACCAGTAAGACCTTAGCATTAACATCCACAGGATTTTTTTAGGACAATACAGATGGAGTAGGGGAAAAAGAAATTCAAGGTGTTATTGGTTTGTCTTAGGGATGGTTATTATTTTAGGGCATTGAAAAACTATTTATGGTTCCATTTCAGTCTGTGACACACAAATAGAAAGGAAACATCAATCCTGCCCCAAACAATTCTATGGATTACAGGTAGAATCTGTAAGAGAATTCTAGCATCTCCAGTGGGCCATTCTGGGAAATTAGCTGCTTGTTTCATGCACTGAAGCAATACTTACAGGATGCTGTGCAACTAAAGGAAAGAATCAATATACATCCTGAAGAAAATCCTTTCTTAATCAGACCTCAGGGAAGGCAGTTAGAGCACGGGACTGCTGGGAGAAGGGACTGCTGTCTGAGAACTGTTTTCTGTGGGCTGACAAACTTTATATTCCTGCTCAGTCAGGATTTTCTTTTTCCCAGTTTTATACTGTTGTAACTTTATGCTGCTTCTGTTTCCCTAGTGCAGTTCGACATGATGCGTGCCTGCAACCTCATTGCCACGGTGGCTCTGACTGCCGGCCAGCTCCTCTTCGTCCTGGGGCTGATGGAGCTCCCCATCATCTCCCAGGATACCCAGTGGTGGGAGGAGGCCATGGCTGCTGTGTTCCAACTTGCCAGTAAGTCCGTTTCTTTCTACTGATGGAGAAGTACTCAGTCTCTATTGAATCCAGGTGGAAAAGTGTTTCTTACTTTATAAATCTTTCAAGTGACAAAGAATAGCAAAAAGGCTTAAATCTAAAAGCAAGTTCATTGTCTCTGACAAGCTCTCCCCATGAGATTCTGCAGTACGTGAATAGAAGCTTTTATCTGAGATATATCATAATGAGGCTTCTGCCAACTGAAAAAACCCCAAGCCTTTATTATTTCCTATGAAACCAGAAAGGCAAACATAAGAGAAACAAACTGGATATGTCGTAATCCCACAATTTAGCAGGGCAAAATATACTAAAGGAACTGTGAGAAAGCAGAGCAGAAGGGCTGAGCAAATTTTTGAAGTCTTGCTGCAACATGATTATTTGATTTTAGCTAACTGAATTTTACTCAATGACCACCAGCTGGATTTTGACAAACAGATACGTCTGCAATCCAGCAAAGAAAGCCAAAGCCAATTCATACCACTGACTGCTATAAATAAAATTCCCACAGCAATTCTCATGGACTGTATACAGAACTTCATGAGGAAAAGAGGAAGTGGGTTTATCACAGTTCCATTTTGACAGCAGTGGCAACAAAGTGTAAACATTCTGCAATAATACCTTTCATTACTACATAAAGTAAGTAACTTCGGTATTCATTACAGTAGGAGCCCAATCCCATACAATGTCCATGCAGGAAACTGTCATTAATGGAGTAACATTCAAGCTGTTTACAAGATCAGATTAAAAATACAACATTTACATATATATTATTAATGTAAAGAACAGGTTATAATAAAGCAACACCATTTTATTTAAAGTTTTCATTTTGACTTTAACAGCTCAGAATATTAAGAAGGGCATAAAACTACTGAAACCTCAGGTTTACACCACTGCAAGATCAGAATCTGACCTAGGGCATTTAAGTACGGTCTCAGAGCAATAAAATGGTTAGGTTTTTTTAGGTCCATTAAGGATGAGGAACCCGAAATCCAGATGAGAGGAGGAGACTGCAGAGGTTCTGTAACCCTCAAAGCACCTGATCCATCTTCCAGGTACAGCCAGAGCCTCAAGCACCAGTCTGTGCTTCCAAAAGACAGATACACGGCCTTGCCATAAAAGCCCTCCCCCCAGCCCCTTCTTGTCTGTGCAACTGTGATACCTTCTGGATAGTTCTCTCTGACTATCAGCGTGATGCCTGCTGCACTCTCCCATCCTCTCCAAACTCGACCTGTCTGTTTTCCCAGAGCGGAAATGCATTCTGGCCCTGTTTGGATGTGTTCTTTCATTGACAAACAGCACAGGGGACAGACGTGGGCCTTTCTTCTACCATGGCTGCTAATTTTAGACTGGGCTTTTTTTTTTTTTTTTCCCTGTGCTGGAGTCTGTTTTAAACACAGTCAGAGAGAGACTGAAGGGCGCCAGGATATCCCGACGCAGGAGGAGGAAATGCCTGCTATTACCTGTTATGCAAGCTGAACCTTGAAATCCCCAGTGCTGGGAGGGGACAGGGGAGAAAAGCCACAGTCAGAATGATTAACAAAACACTAATGAGAAGTTTTTGGATCAAGGAGTTCATCTGCCTGCCTATGTTCCAAAGGTGTGAAGGGCTGGATCTGGCAGCCTGTGATGATTTGAAGACAGACAGTGTGCTGTGTGAATCTGCAGAAATAACACAGCGCCTATCCCTGCCCCATTCCCCATCCCCCTTTGCAGTTATGCCACACTCTCCTTTACCATCATCAGATGGTTTTCTGCCCTGAAGTCATGACATTCATTTTACATCTCATTATCTTAATGTAGCTTTATGTTTAAACAAATTCCTTCCTGATATCCAGAACAATCGCCTGAAGTCTTCTAGAATGCATACTTTTGAAAAAAGTGGGAAGAAGTCATTATATAAATATAAAATAGACTTCTTGGAGACCTCCTTAGTTTTCCAGAAGAGTGGTACATCAACTGCTGATTCCCTGGGAAATCAGGGGTCTGCACTCACTAAACTCCCTGGCGTGGGCCCAGGTGACAGCATTTTAGACATTATGGATGAAGATATCAGACAAAACCCATGTGCAGACAGCGAGCAAGCCCAGCATTTCCACTGCTCTGATGAAGGGCTGCTGCTGCATCTGGAGACCGAGAGATCTATACTGAAGGGGAGGACAGTGGCCACCCCACGTCCTGTGAGCCACAGGTGACATTCAGTCTCTGAGTCTCCACTCTGAGACAGTAGCCTCTCAGCCATTCTCAAGGAAAAGGAGCAATTCTGAGCAAAAACATCGGAACAGTGAATATGACAGTTGTATATAAAAGCACTTGTCCCATGCAAGCAATCCAAGAGAAACCCCTGCAAGGCTCTCTCCTACTTCATTTGAAGAGTTAAAGCCAAGGTACTTTAGGTCAGACAGATCATTTGTGTGAGAAGAGCAGGTGATGTTTAAGAATGAACAAACTTAGATCTTATTAAACATTTCTGAAGTACTGGCTGGGTAACTTCTGTTTATTACATTTTCAAATGAAAGAACACCAGCACCAACCTCCTGTTTTTTCCTTTTCAAAAACCAAATTATCTGAAGAATTGTTCTGCAATTCCTCATCCTTACAGTAATTTCATAAATTATCTTGAATCGTATTCCCTCTAATTCCAAGTTCTGCTTCATCTCTACCTTTCATCCTGGAATATGCCAACAAGTGCTGAAGAGAACTGCAGTGGTCACTGGTAGAATGAAATCTCATATTATGGGGGAAGGCTCAACCTGCAATTTTCTTGGTTTTACTCAACTGAAACTGTGTAGATTTCATTACAGTTTCCCACGGTCTGAACAAAAGTCCTTGTTGGCTTAGAAAACTAAGCCAGCTAAGTATTATCTGCAAAGTCTATCACAAGCTCAAATCAATGATCTTAGATCCACTGGAGCTTGCAGTGGCTCCAGGCTCCACCACTTCCTCACTCCTGCCACCTGCACAAGCATTTGACAGCCATTCAAAAAGGATGGACCTCTGACAGAAAATAAAGCCCCAGGAAGCAAAGAGGAAGGAAAGAAGAGAGGAAACAGCAACGGGATTCGCACAGCTCCAAAGCTCCCCAGCCTCACACCTCCCCGTTAACAGGAAAGCGAGCTGTTTGCTTTGGAAAAGGCTCCTGGTGAAAATGGAACCAGCGCTGTACATGGAATTTTGTGTCAACGCTCAGAAATTTCCCTCTAGAGGGTTTTGGGGTTTCTGTTTTTTTCCAAGGACCTGTTACAAACTCCACGTGCTGAATATAGGATGGATAACAGCTGACAGAAGAGCTATTGGAAAGGGAAATCCATACTAACAGCACAGGGAAGAAAGAGCACTTCAGAGGATATTGAACTACTACAAACAGTAACCTGCCAGACAGGATCAGGCCTTGAGGGGCTCCAGCCAAGTCTTGATCTTGTCCAGTGATGATTATCACAGACTTTGGAGAAAAATATTAGAAACTGAATAGGTAAAATCTGGGATAGAATATCCCTTATATTAGATCTCATCCTGGTTTCTGAATGCCCAAGACTGCAACAAACCTGAATCATAATGATTAATATTTTGCCAGTCCGCTTTCAGCATCAAATAACTTTAATACATAATATCCTGAAGATTAAAAAGATTCATGTTCCTACTGAGCTTGTCATTTACAGCCAAATAAATTCATCTCACCTTTCTTGAATTTCAAGCATTGCATTCCAGCTTTGCCCAACATGTTTTTCTGATGACAGTGTTTCACTCCAGACCCCTAAAGCATCAGGGGGAAGTTGAGCTCATGCATACTCTAATTTCTGTGCTCTTAGAACTAAATCAGACAAGTTTTGAATCATCATCTCCAACCACTTTAGATCAGCTGATGTCCAGAAAACCTCAATGCAGAAAAGAACAGCACAGCAGCCATCGGAAAACACAGCTGAAGATATTCCTGACAGCAATGTGATCCTGAGTTCTATATTACTTCCTTCCACCTTTTTGCTTCATAACACCCTCAAGCCAGATCTGTTCTAAGATGAAGTCTATGGAACTGTAAACCTAAAACTTCCTGAAAAGGAAGCAAGTAAATGAGATGCTCTAAGTAACTTAAAAATCATAGCAAAAATAGAGAATCTGATTGCTTGATTTCTACTAAATGTTTTCATTATTTGTCAATTTTATTTCACCCTCAGTGCCAAACTTTCCCATTCCTTACGTGAACCACAAATGCCACAGTAAAGTGATTTTGTTTTCACACATTTGCGAAAGGAACTACATTTGCAAAGATCCTAAAATCTGGATGTCTATCTAATTTATTTTGTCGGAAATGGCTCCCAGGAGCAGCTGAACCAGCAAACTGGGAAGGATGGTAGCTCACAAGAAGTGTGGTGAACTCCTCATCTGGTATAGCTGCAGCAGGGAGAAGATCTGCCCGTATTCTTTAAGGCTAAACACTGATAAGAGCAGCAGGCAGGTTGTAGCATCTCAATGTCAAGGGCACATATTCTGATTAGAAATATGGTCAAAAATCTATTAACAGATAAATATAATTTGGATATGCAAGCATAAGGAGCATGTAATGCAGAGAAAAGTGAGACATAAAGTATCTCAACTCAAATATTCACTTTATTGCTTATGAACATGCACATTATATATACATGGAGGCGTCTCCTAAAACTGTTTGAAAACCAGTTGCCTTGCTAGATCCAATTATGCAGCTCTTGCCCTCTGATGTATCCAGAGATGAACAGAGCACTTGAACAACAAAAGCAGAAGATGACACTGAAACATCCAGGAGGATCACCTGTCAATGGCTGCTTCTCTCTGCACAGGGTGTCTTTGCTCAGGCTGGCCCCGCCTGCAGTACTGCAGCCAGGTCTGGGACCCTCAGCACGAGACAGAGATGGACCCGCTGGAGTGGGTCCAGAGGAGGCCATGAAGATGCTCCAAGGGTTGGGGCACCTCTGCTACAGAGACAGGCTGGGAGAGCTGGGGGTGTTCAGCCTGGAGAAGAGAAGGCTCTGGGGGAAACTGATTGGGGCTTTTCAGTACATAAAGAGTGCTTAACAAAAGACAGAGAGGGAACTTTTTACATGGGCAGACATCGAGAGGACAAAGGGAATGAATTTAAGCTTTAGAGATTTAGATTAAATGCTAGGAAGTAAGTCTTCCCTGTGAGGGTGGGCAGGCCCTGGCACAGGGCACCCAGAGAAGCTGTGGCTGCCCCTGGATCCCTGGCAGTGTCCAAGGCCAGGTTGGACATTGGGGCTTGGAGCCACCTGGGGTAGTGGGAGGTGTCCCTGCCCATGGCAAGAGGGTTGGAACGAGATGGTTTTAAAAGATTCCTTTCAACCCAAAACATTCCATGGTTCTGATTCTATATAGGAGCCCATAGCTGTGCCTGATACACGGCCTACTACAACTAAAGCAGAGCTTTAACTGGCTCCAGCTGCCTCAGAGCACAAGAGGCCAAGCAATGCTCATAGTTGACAACAAGTGTGAGAGTCTGCACACTTATCCTTATTTAAACAGCTGCCCAAGAGGAATTCTGCCTAGTTCATTGAGAATGCTTTTCAACATTCCATTCAAAGACTGGCATAATTTCTAAGGAAACCTCCAAAAGGTAACCAACAAAAGCAATTTAGTGGCAATGGACCCAAACTGGTTAAAGATTTCCAACTTCGCAGTAAAGTAACTAACTAAATCTCCCATCAGGTTAAAGACAGGGACTGACAAACTCAAAGAACACAAGTGAAAAGCCCTTGAAATTCAGAAAAGTGAGCAACAAAAGGGTCTTATCACCCCAGAGGAGCTGTGCCACTCACATGTTTAATTCTAAGATGTTACACGCTACCAAAATCCTTGAAAGGAAATTTTAAATTAGAACTAAACAAAACAAAAAACAAAAAAAACCTAACCCCAAACAAATTACTGTACTTAACAATGTACAACTGAAACCTCAAAGGTCATTTGACTCTAATGGTCGCACTCTAATTCCCTGTGGCAACAGAAACCAAAGCATCATCCAGCCTGGTGCTGCCATGAAGAGCACATGCCTGTTACAGAGGCTCCATATTTGCCTTGAACTGTAGCAACTTCTTTTGTGTCAAGCTGATACAAGAAAAGGTGTTTATTAATAAATAATTTGCGTAAGTCCTACAGGAATCACTTCATGAATCCATCCCATGCTGATAAATACAGCTGAGCCCATTCGGGCGTGTGACTCATCACAGCTAAATCACTCCCTGTGAAACTTGGTGGGGTACACAGAAACGGAGTGAAATATTTCCCTTCCCTGTTTGCAGTTCTGCACAAGCGTGGGTGGTGTATTCTCAACACTCTGGCTGCTCTATTTTCCTTCTTCTCCCTTTTCCTGGCAGCAAAAGTCATCCTCCAGGACAAGCTGTAAAGAGGAGGATTATAAGTCCCAATACAGATTTTCTGGTGACCTAGAAAAAAGAATGCGAATTTCTTCAAGTGCACTACCATCGGTGCACTAATAAAAAGGAAGAATGAGAATCAAGATGTGTCTGAAAAAAAATAACAAACGATCACAGAAATAAAAAAGTGACTATGACAGTTCTTTTAAAGTGCTAAAATTCTGTAGTTGGCTTGCAGCCAGCCTCCATCAAACAGGAAATCCAGCATACAGATCTGAAATGTAAGTTCAAAAAGTAACATTCTCCCAGCCCACCCCCACTACCACAGTCAATACTGTTCCTACCAAAAGTCTTCTGAGTGACTCCGTTATCTGTTTCCTTCCCCAGCGGAAAAGCCACCCCCCTCCCGGCTTGTTTTGCTGCAGATGGGAAACAACTAGAGATAAACAGCAGTTCTATGGGAAAAAAAGCACTTCAAGTAATCTCATCAGGATTTTTAGTGAAGTTGTGGCCTCTGTGCAGTCTTGAGACAATACACAATAAAATTATCTGAAATTGATTGATGTTCCTTATTAAATTAATTCACGGAAATTGAGCCACGCATCTCAGAGTCTTGTCATCACTACAAAACAGAAAAGAAACTACATCAGATGAAAATGTTCAATATTTTCATAAATAAATTTAAAGAAATATGTCCCTTCTACAGCCCTTGTCAACCTGTATTGCACACTGTGAGCTCAAGAAGCCTGATGGCAAGGAGAGCAATTTTCTGGTTATTTTCAGCAGAGTTGTTTATGGGAAATAGTCTGGGAAGCCAACTCTCTTCCTCTTGGTATTTTATTGGAACACTGAAACTGAATTCAGACATTGCTACAAATATCTGTCTAAAAAGGGAAAAGTCACCACAGTCAGTTCTGGAGACTATTCTTAAAACAAGGTTAATTTTTATAGGGATACTTCTAACTATTATATGGCACAAATACGTGAACTGCATGCCTTTGCCCAGTCATTTAGAGAACAGACTAAATGTTCCATCCCAGTTCTTGGCTGGTGTACAACAAGACTCCTCTAAGGGCAAGGAAAACATATGTAGAACATTGGAACACTTTGCTTCAAGGAGTCCAAGTTTGATTAAGCTGTTACAGACAAAATCTATCCAAGCAAACTTTGGGGTTTTCACACATCATAATCTTCACAAAAGCAGCATTCATCAAAATTTAAAACTCACTATCCTATGCAAACTCAGTCTTTTTGGATCATTATGATTTCTTCACCCTTTGCTCTGGAGTTCCTACATTTATAATTTCCATATCAAGCCACGCTAATATGAAATAAGAATGCTGGAAAACAATGTTCTCAGTGACATTTCTATTCTGGAGTTCTCTGACTCTTGCAGAACTGTAAAACTAATTGTATGAACTCTACAGTAATGTGCTTCCACCTCTGCTGCCTCTGTCATGTGTTTGTCTGTTCTGAAATGTCAGTTCCTGTCTGCACTGCAGCAAAGGATCCTAAACAGAACGAACATTTTCACTCAAGAGCTCTGGCAACTGGCTTCTGCGATCTGTCAGTCTGGGGAGCTCTCAAACCCAGTTCCTCTACCCCACTCAGCCACTGGCACAGAACTGAGAAAGGAGATAAAGCCTCTTGCATGACTGGCTGCTCATCTGAGCAGGGTTCAGGCAAAGGGCTTGTGAAGGAAAAGAGACCTTCTAGCAAAAATAGCTTTATTTTGGGACCTGTAAGGAAGCCTTAGTGCTTTTTCCTGGTGGATAATTGCTCCATCAGATAGAATATGGAGATGTTAAGCCATTTAGGACAGTAACTGGCCACAAGTAATACAAAAGCAAGAAAGACAAAGCCAAGTAATTTCATTAAAAGCTGGGTATTTGGAAAAAACTTTTAAATATTGAAAATATTCCTACAGTGGAAATTAAGCTACAAGACACAACATAGCGTCAGGGTTACTCTGTGCAACTGGTATTCCTAAACCCACGTCCCTCTGCCATGAGAGCCTCAAAAAAATACTGCAACATAGTGTGAAGTGGACTGTTAATATTTATAACTGTCCCTTAGAGGTACCTGTGAGTGGTCACTGGTCCAAACAGCTTCTGCTCGAAGTTCTTCCTGCTAAAGGTTTTATGATTTTCTTCACACTTTTAAAAAAAAAAAATTATTTAACACTTTATGGATTCCCTGTGAAGTGTGTATGAATTGGAAGTAAGTTCTGAAAGGAAAACTGAAAAGGAAAACTGATGACACAAAGTCTTCTCATGTGCCAGACTAAGTAAGATGGTTCTCTTGATTTGCATCAATACCCTCCTTCCTGCCAATTTTAAACCACAAGGAGATGAAGCGGGTCAACTCAGCTGCAAGAAGTGCAAGCATCTCCTTTCCTCTCGATTTCCTACTTTCATAAGAAAATGGCTATCTATCATCCTTTGAACAGTGGACTGCAAAGCAGTATCAGCGTGTATCATCCTTATAGGACCTAAATGAAGATGTAGACATCCAAATTCTTTATAAGCATATCACAACTAGCATGCTCTGCTCCCAATGCTCTGAAATGCAAAATAAACACAGGAAGTTGTATCATCCTGGTTCCACAGATGGGGAACCAAGCCATCTGAGAGGAAAGCTTAAAAAACCTGATGTCTCCCACAAAACAGAACCTCATCTCCCCCTCTCTTCTCTACCACGTGCCTCAGGACAAACTGAACTTGGAGACTGACACTGGAAATGAGGGGATTTGCACCAGCAAACCATTATTGTATGGATCAGTGATTTCTGCAACTCAATGTGCTCCACATGGCCACATTCTCTCCAAATAAAACTTGTTCATTTATAACTAAGCTGAACCATAAAATAACTACCAGACTTAGTGACAAAACCAAGGAGTTACTGTGTCCTTGCAACTGGGTCAACGATAGAAAACCCATCCAAGGTATTTAGGCTTTTTTCACATCAGAGTGGGGAAAGAGCAGTAAAGAGCTACTCCTCGCATAAGAACCTATTTCCTCCTTATTTGTCCTCAGGCAGAGAAATGCCTCACTCCAAACCCTCTCTGGACATGGCAGCTGTGAGACAGTGCTACCTCAGGAGGACAAGGTGCAGCAAGCAACTGAGTTACAAATCACCTTCTAGGTAGACACAGGAGAGCCAAGGATGCCAGACATTCATTCATTCATTCATTCATTCATTCAGTGTTTATATTACAAGGAAGGGGATTCAGCCTTCATTTTACTGACTCTCAGAACAGTACAAGTGTCACACCTTTAAGTAATGACTGATTTCTTTTCCTCCTACTTGCATTTCATTTCCCTCCTCTGTGTTTTTTATCTGTATGTAACTTGTGTCTTTTCCATCTTCACTGTATTACTAGTACTCTTTTAAGAAAAAATACCTGCGTTGATACAATGCACACTCAGGATGTGCTCTTTCATGGAAAATCAAGGACCAGGGCCAGGGCTCACACCACTGTCCATGGGGACAGTGTTTGCAGGCACAGGCACTGTGGCTAGCTGAGAAAACACAATGCAGCCCCTGGGACTTGCTCTTGACTTCTCCTTGCCCATTACTTAGGAAGATGGTGTCCAGATATGTTCTGGCAGTTCATGGATATTTTTATTCTTCCCTCACGAAGGGGTCCTTTCGGCATTGACATTCCTTTGTTATGGTGGTGGTTAAGGAAGTGTGTAGGAGAACAAAAAGAAAATCTTTTTTTGGTTAGTGAGACATATTTGCCTCTTTGTATTTGTTTCAATCTAATTACATCCATGAATTTCTTCTTTTAAAAAGCTGAAAAGTAGTTTTGTTTGACAATAGGTACAGGAAGAGAGACTAGGCTGGAGCCCCTCTGCTCTGAAGCCAGGCTGGGAGAGCCGGGGATGTTCAGCCTGGAGAAGAGAAGGCTCTGAGGAGAACTCAGAACCCCTTCCAGGGCCTAAAGGGGCTCCAGGAGAGCTGGAGAGGGACTGGGGACAAGAGCTTGGAGTGCCAGGACAAGGGGGAATGGCTTCCCACTGCCAGAGGGCAGGGCTGGATGGGATATTGGGAAGGAATTGTTCCCTGGGAGGGTGGGCAGGCCCTGGCACAGGGTGCCCAGAGCAGCTGTGGCTGCCCCTTGGAAGTGTCCAAGTCCAGGTTGGACATTGGGGCTTGGAACCACCTGGGGTAGTGAGAGGTGTCTCTGCCCATGGCAGGGGCTGGAATGCAGTGAGCTTGAAGGTTCCTTCCAAACCAAACCATCCTGGGATTGTCTGGTTCTGTGACAATACAATAAACAGAGGGCAAAAAAGTAATCATGTGGTTATCAATGCATTCTTGAGGGAAAGGGCAGTCTCAGTGATATAAGAAAGGAGGTGTAAAGGGATACAGATCGCCCCTTGATCTAACACGAATCTCCTGCATGACTAGAACAGTCACCCCGCCTCACTTCTGGAATAACATTACAATTCATCAGTAATGTAACCACCAAAGAGAATGTGAATTTTTTTTTTTTCAGTTTTTTGCAAATCACGTTGTGACACCTGAATGGAAATGCTAAACAAATGCAGTGTCATTACTCTAATATCACCTACCTTTTAGGGAACTTAGTACTCTGCTTAAGGTTATAAGGACAATAGAAACTTTGTCTTCAGTAGCTTCTGGAGGCATGACATTACTTCTGCCTCATAACACTTTCTTCCAGCAAGAAAAAGTAGGACCACAAAGTTCCATTTATTTCACCTTCCCTTTTTTTTAAGTTTCTATACATTGCTTTTTATTATTTCTCTATGATATTTAGCTACTCATAATCTTTGCAGTTTACATAGTGGCCTGCCTTAATAAACGTTTTAAAATTTCAGAATAAGTGTACATACTGCGAAAAAAAGAATTTTTTAAATTATTATTATTATTATCATTAATACAGCTGTTTTCTCTTTTGGCAATGGGGGCAAGAAAGAGGACATCTGTGTAAGTGATTCAAATGCATGGGGGAAAAACCCAACATGAAATACAGCTCAGTGGGTGTAAGAAATTTAAATCAGAGTGAACAGATTTAAACCTAACACGGAGCCTCTGTTTAAGGCGCTCTCTTTGCACGTATCATGAGGCCCAGCTATGCCTTCAAGAACACATCCAGCATATGATAACAAGGATGGAAAGGCTCTACAGACTTATGAACAGTGAGTCTGTAAATGTTGAGATGCCTATGGCATTATGCCACCACAGAAATTCAAGAGAAGAACTCATTAAAAATAACTCTGCCGTTCTGCTTGCAGGTTTTGTTCTGGTTATTGGACTAGTGACGTTCTACCGTATTGGACCATACACCAACCTCTCGTGGTCCTGCTACCTGAACATTGGAGCCTGCCTTCTGGCCACGCTGGCAGCTGCCATTCTAATCTGGAACATCCTCCACAGGCGTGAGGACTGCATGGCACCCCGGGTCATCGTCATCAGCCGCACCCTGACCGCTCGCTTTCGCCGGGGCTTGGAAAATGACTATGTGGAGTCACCATGCTGAAAGAGCACACTTGAGAGGGGAAAGACCTCCAAGGAGATCTGCATTGGAGTTGTTTTCTATAAATATATGCTATAATTTAAAACTAAGGGTTGAAAGACATCACAACACTCACTTGTGTGGGCAGAGGCCCTCGATTATTATTCGGATGGGCTCCATCTATATACATATGTATAAAACACATAATTTTTTTTTAATATATATATATATATATATATAATATTATATTATATTATATTGCCCTCTCCCTCTGCTGTACAGCACAGAATTATTGGGTTGGCTGCATGGCAGCAGGGTCAGCTGGAAAAGATACCGAGTGTGCGCAATGAGAATACAGGAAAGAGGGAACCAAACACATTTTCTCCGTCTGCATCAAGTTCTCCTGCTCCCTAAAAATAAACCAAAAAGCTATAGGAGACCAGTGACAATAGCTTTGGAGTTAACAGGCAATCTGAGAAAGGAGAAATCTCACTATAGATTAAGTGATGGATTTAACAGCTGCCTAAATTTCATGACTTTCTAGTCCTTCTATTCACCTCTCTACAAGGAACGGATTCTCATTAGCTGCAACACCTGCTCCCAGCCCCAGAACACACCAGAGAGTAAAAAGCAAAAGCAATTCTAACTATTCTTATGTAAAGAAAGGGATTGCAGAAGAATTAAGTTGCATTTTCTTCAGACATTTCTTTTGTATCCTGAGACACAGGTTTGGTAAGGTCCTATGCATAAACAGACATTAAAAATGAGAAGGGTACACAGCTAGAACAGGCCACACATGCTGCTGAAAAATCTGTTTCAGTGTTACATTGAGGATGAATGTCCATAGGAGGCTACGTGAACTCCCTAATAATCAGAGATATGATTAACTTACATTGTTGGGCACTATTACTAGAAAGAGATATTCCAGCCCAAACTGGTTCCTTTTCTCTCCAGCTAGTTACATTTGCTGTGACATCAGAGTGCTATGGCAGGACACCAGCTCTGCCCAGCAATGCTCAGAGCCATATAACATAGGGAATATTGGAGAATAGAGCTGTCACTCAAGCATCCAGACTGGAGAATAAGACAAATATACAGGACTTCAGGATTTTGAGATTTAAAAACAACCTACCTGATAACTTAATATGGTAATGAAGTGAAAAATGAATACCTTTAGAATTAGGTATAATGTTTATAAGCCTTACCCTGAGAAGCACATGGCCTCACAAAAGTCATATGCACATAATTTTCGGAAAGAAAAGCAACACATCAAAAACTATTACGCAGGAATACATGGGACACATGAGCCATTGCCATGGAACCTGAGGCAATGACAGGCGTGTAAGTGCTCTCAGGATGCTGCTCTGAGCAAATTAGTGATAGGTCTGAGGGACCATGAGCTGTGAATGTTACGAATTCCTTAGGACTGTTGTGTTGCTCCCAGCTGAGTACACTGCTTTGCTTCTGTATCGCTATTTCCACACTTCGTTAAAATGTGATCATCAAGCTGGCTCTTGAGTTCTGTTCTGCACTCAGTTTGGATGTGATAAGAAACTCAACCCCAACTGCTGCTTTGCACCCCGTTCCAAATGAGCAACGCTCGCAGACTGATGCTCTAGAACAACTGCAGTGCTCTAGACTGTCAGGGGAAATGCCATAAAGCTGACAAAGAGTTTCTTCTAGCAGTAGGTTTGTAAAAACCAACTAAGATTAGTATTCATCTGCCTGCATTAATTTCTGGGAAAAAAAAAAGAATTCCAGAAATAATATGCTATGATTAAATGCAAGGGTTTTTAAAATAAAATATTAGAGTATTTAAGAGACATTATATTATTTCCTCTAATATTGCAATATCCATATTATAATAATGTACATGGGAATTTAAAAATCAGCTACGTGGTCGGTAAATCTGTAACACTCGGTATTGCTGTGATTATTTTAGATGTATAAATAAAATCGTGAATGTGCAATTTCTTCTAGTGACAACATTTTTGCCATTCAGACACAGGATAAGGTTACTGGTTATCAGTAATTCTTTCTCTTTTAGTAAAAAAGAATCCACAATGTATTATAGACAAAGAATGAGCAGAGAATGCATTAAAATGTCTGTGAGACGAAGATGTTTCATCTGGTCAAAAATGAAAAGGAGAATGAAATCAGAGAGGGAAAAGGTAAGGAGAATCCAGGAGGATCTACACTTCAAACAGACTTTTAACAAAAATAAACTGCACCCATGAAGAAATACATACAAATAGTTCTGATACCTTTTTATAAGCTTGATGGATTTGAAGGCCTCATCCATGTCTCCAGCAGTCAGATAGTAGCTGAAGTTCAGCATGGCATCCTGGGTGGTCTTATCACAGTCTCCCAAGCCAATGAAATCTTTCATGGGTCTCCTCGCAACCATCTGAGAGACTGTTCCTGAGCCAGACTCTGATGCTCCCTTCTCAGCTTCTCCCAGCTAAAAGGAGAAGGTTGTCATATAGGTATCAAGCAGGTTGAAACTTACTCCTTTGTACATGTAATTAATTGCATTATTCCCATCACAGCCCAAATTTTTTATATCTGCAGGACCATGATCAATAACGACAATACTTGCAAAGTTTCAGAACTTCCTAGAAAATGCCACAAAATATAGAATGTCATAGAAGAGATTAGCATATTGCAGTGAACAATCACAGCATGTCAGTGATCACTGGAGTTTGGTATTATACCACAGAAAGGCAACCTCCTTTTATTACAGTCATTATTATTTTTTATATACATATATATGTCTGCATATTAGTAGCACTACTACTATAACAGCAACTATTAAGTTCTCGAATTGCTGAAGATTTCAGATAAGCATTTCTCCAAGTTTAGTCTCTTCTCAAATATTAGTCTGCTGTTCTGAAAGTTAACTATACAGATCCAATTCTTTTATCCTTGCCTTCACATAAATCTTATGAATACTGAAGCTCAGGTTCAAACCCTTCCCCTCACAACTGGCAGTTCTAAAGCTTCGGGGATACTTTCACCACCCACTGAAAGGCAGCTCAAAGCAATTCGATAATTATGTAGAAAAACAATAAAGTCTCAATCCTCAGTGTCAAATGATCTGTCTGGAGTGTAACAAGGAAACTTTCCCAAGCCAAGCACAGGGGAAGATCATCTGAGTCACGAAGGATGCCCAAGTCCATGTACACTCTACCCCAATAGTTATCTACATATGATAACTAAATTTTAAGGTATACAGAAGCCAATAAAAAAATAGTATTATGTTATAATACAGTGGAAGTCCTGGGTACAGTAAAAGACAGAAATCAAAAGCGTAAATGTGTTTGACTAGAACTTGAGGAATTTCTGGAACCAGGACAGCAAAGACATTATAGCGAATAAGGAGAAACCCTGGAATGAAACTTGGTCACCAAGGCTTGTTGCATCAACTTGATTTGCTGTATTTAAAGCAGACTCTGCTCTTATACTAAATTAGGTTTCCCAAATGAATACAAGTGATGCAAAAAGTGACCTAGTCACAAAGAGACAACCACCTACCAAGAAAATGGAAACGAGAGAGGAGCAGAGGATGAAGGAAGAGGACCAAAGCAAGGCAGATACTTACAGGTTTATAGACACATCCCCTCCGAAAACACAACTAATGGCAGCAATAATCCATACAGAGTCAAAAAAAAAAAAAAAGAAACATAATATCAAAGTAAAATAGCATGAGATATGATGGAGAATTGTTAAAACGAAAGATTGGAAAATGCAGCATATCACATTTGACCTTTCAATTTAAGGGAAAAAGAAAAGTAAAAAAAACACAGTACAACTCTAAAAGCTCAGTCTGCACGGGAAGGCAGACAGCAGGCACTGCTTTGAAGGGGATGAATTGCAAAGTGCTGCTCTGAATCTGAACATAATAAGTAGATACATTCTCCCTGTCTAATAGTGCTCCCAAACTACACGAGGATTAGAAGTCTCATCAATATTAATTTCTTGTAGATTTTACAAAACTAAATACCTTAGTATAATAAATGGGCTCTGTTACACTCCCCCTACAGGACAGGAACAGAGCAAATCATCATCCCAAGAGGCACCAGGAAACTCAGGTCAGAGCTTCACCAGAAACCAATTCGTAGGTTAAAGGCTGCAGCTCGCCCAGGATGCACAGAACTAGGCAGAGTATTATCTACCTGAGATGCAAAGAATTTTCAACTGAAATTCAAGTTTTAGAAGTTAGAGCCTGCATTCCTGGCACTTGCAGCACACAGGCACTTGTTGACAGTGCAAGATGACTATTCTTGCTCTCTTAGGTATTCTTGGAGATTAAGCTCCATTCCAGCAAGGAAGTGGGATGCTTCTGCCAAAGCCAGTACGAAATGTCCTCTCTTACGGCCTACATAAAGCTCACACACACACCCCTCTTGTACTTGCAATAGGCACAGTGACTAGATAAAGCAGAATTTTTTTCACATCCCTTTTTCAGTCGCATTACCTGGTTATTCCTGTTTCTCCTACACTTGTACGTCGCATTCAGTCTGCAATACCCATAAAAAGCCACCTCATTACAAACTCCACAAATTACAAATTCTGCCAAGTTCATCTGCATCAGAATCATCTTTATGTCATTTCTATGTGATGCATCCCCCGCCACTGGAGTTGCTCTACCTACCCCAGACTCAATTTGGTTAAATTTGATCCCTATACAGTGGAAAGTCTGAATTTCTGGGAAGGGAAGGCATTCTTAGAGATTATCTCACCTTTTTTGCAAAGTAATAATGTGGCACCTCTATGCCCAGAAGAACCTGGTAGGATGAAGGCAATGGAAAGCTGTCCTGCAGCAAAAGGCCATGCTCTTCAGTGCTGAAGAATGATATAATCCAAACATCCATCTGGAAAAGGAAGCAAACCATTGTTTTGTTTTTATGCTGCAATATCCTTCTTTCTTTTTGTTTTTATTTTCCATATTCACTTGGCAGAAGCCTCTCCTGACAACAGTATGACCTATACATTCAGACACACAGCTGCTGGAGAGGGCAGAGCCTCACGCTTCCTCCCTACAGCGAGCAGCCAGCGCCTCGCTCTGCATCCCAGACTGGTCCTCCTGCACAGGGACCTCCACCTCTGCCTCAGCAAACAGCCTCACCCACCAAAAACAGAGAGCCCCCGGCCAGATTGCTGCTCTAGGCATCTCTCTGACACATCTGGCTCAGGGCAAAGAAACAGAATCACAGAACAAGAGAATCACAGAATGGTTTGAGTTGGAAGGGACCTTAAAAACTATCTAGTTCCAACCCCCTGCCAGGGCAGGGACACCTTCCACTATCCCAGGTTGCTCCAAGCCCTGTCTAACCTGACCTTGAGCACTTCCAGGGATGGGGAAGCCACAACTGTTTTCAACTTTTTTTTAAAAAACGTTATATTATTCCTGTTGTAAGTTCATCGGCTCACTGATTGCTTTGAGTTCCCAGGAAATGTATCATCCATTCAAAAATAGTTCCTTTAACAGTTTAAGTATTGACCTGACACAAGTTAAAATAACATTTATTTCCAGCAGAAGTTAATCAGACTTCTCATTTCCTAAAGCATAAGCAGACAGTAAAAAGTTCTGTTGAATAAGGGGCAAAAAGTAAGTTGCATTCCTTTTGTATCTTTTTCTTCAACTTTATTTAGAAGCCAAATATTTTAAAGTTTTTTACATGAGGAATACTAGGTGGAATTGTTCTTCTCTTTGCTAGAAGACCCTAGCCAAGCCTTTTGAGACATCACTATCTCATTTCTCCTTTTTACTTTGATTTTCTCATGATTCTTCCAAGGTCATTTTAACCAACAAAAGACACAAAGAGCTTTCTATCTCTAATTTTATGAGGTTTAGTGAAAATAAGGCACAAATTCAAAAAGCTTGAGATTAACATGGCTGTTTCAAATCAATGGAATGCTTATGCAGGATAGGCAGTTCTGTACAGACAAAGTGGTAAGGAGCACTACAACCACAACAGCAGGGGAAGAGGGGAAGAATTGTTGGTGTGATGAAAGAAATCTTTGATTAGATCATTTCTGATCAACAAAAATGAAATCTTTTTTCTAAGGTAAAAAAGACCATAACAGATAATTTGGGAAGTCACATAAAAATGTGCAATGTCTCTCCAGAAAGGCAGAAGATGGGAGGGACCGGGTGGAAGAGCATATTTCTCTATTCACCTTAACAGTAGTGTCCCTGTTATTCTATCAAGTTAATTCTTGCTACTAGAAGTAGACTCGAGATATAAAATCAGCAATTTTTAAAGTTACAAACTTCTAGATTATCAATCCACCCGATAATGTCACCTGAAAAACTGTAGTCCAGATACAAGCTTGCATTACGGTCATCCCCAAAATTCTATCACAGCTAAAGAAATCCCCTCTTTTCCTTCTTCACTGTGTGCAAGCTGGGCCCAAATCAGAGAGCTGCCACAGAGGGACTGCCTGAAGCACAGACACCAAACACAGGGTTCACTACTCATGTTTGCACGTAGTAATGTGTACTACCCACTCCTACATTACTAATGAAGGATGAAGGATTTATTACTTGGACAGAGAGAACTCCATGTAAAACAAGACAAAACAAATAAAAAAGACCATACTGTGCCCTCAGTCTGGTTTTTCTTTTGGTCTGGAGGCTGGAGGCCTGTTTCAGGAATTGCTTCACATACAAAAAGTCTTGGTTCACTCTGGTCCCAGAAATGGCAAGCAGGGATGTGACTGTGCAACTCTGGATACTCCACTACAGACCTACCAAGAGACAAGAAAAAATGTAGAAAGGGAGACAAAGTAATTCCAGCCCATTCAGTGCAGGAGTGTAAATAAAGCTCCAGCTTTATCATTCTCAGGTGATGCTCAGTTATTTATACTCTGCACTAGAACATTAACCAGATACATTTTGCTGACTCCTAACATTTTACACATGGCAACAACACTTTTAGTTTGGTCTGTTACATTGACAATGGTGACAGGACATAAAGCACTTTGGCAGAATAAAAGTTGGTACTGCCTATAAAAATAGGCACCCAAAATCTGCCTCCCCTGAGACTGCAGGTCCTACAGATACACTTGAACATCCTTCACACGATCCACCTCAGTGCCTGCTGCTGTAGCACAGGGGCTACCTCAAACCACGGAATCATTAAGATTGGAAGAGCCCTCTAAAACCATCAAGTCCAACCATGCACCCAGCACCACCGCCGTGTTCACTACTAAACCATGCCCCAAAGTGCCACATCCACACATTTTCTGAACACTTCCCAGGATGGTGATTCCACCACTGCTGTGGCCAGCCTGTTCCAATGTCTGACAACTCTCCTTGAAGAAATTTTTTCCCTAATACCCAATCTAAACCCTCCCTGGTACAACTTGAGGCCGTTTCCTCTCGTCCTATTGATTATTACCTGGGAGAAGAGACCA
Organism: Mohoua ochrocephala; assembly: GCA_013398855.1. Lineage (NCBI taxonomy): Eukaryota > Metazoa > Chordata > Aves > Passeriformes > Acanthizidae > Mohoua > Mohoua ochrocephala. The sequence goes on along the minus strand of VZTA01006596.1, from coordinate 254,925 downwards.
ACCACCACCTGGCTACTGCATGTCAAGAATTCCGAGGCACTGTGGAACAGCACATTAAGCACAAGGACTTCCCCTGCAGCCTTGGGAAAACCAGTCTCTGACAGCAGTTTAAATAATAACATCTTACTGCCTCCTTTGGGCATCTCAATACTATTCCAGTGCCAGCCACGTCAAGACTCCAGACATACAGAATCACACTATTTTAGCAATGGCTTAGTATTAATTCTTCCGGAAAAAAGTCAAATTATTTAAAAGAGAAACCAAAGACATCATTAAAGTATTTTCTCAGTTGCTGTCACCACTGAAGGGTGGACTTTGTGGGGAGGACTGGAGTAGGGCTAAAGGGCAAACTGAAAGAGACATTCAAAGAGGTGCAGAAACACCTTAAGTCCTCTCCCTGCCATGGAATTCAAAATCAGTAAATTGCAAACTGAAACACAGAATTTGTGTAAAAAACCTGGGAGTGTTTAGATTTTGCCTCAGGAGGAGGGAAAGAGAAGCAGAAGAGGTGTAGATTATTATCATTTTCTGCTGCGTTTACTCACTGTAATTCGAGGATCCTTTAAAAGGACGCACAGATAAATGGATTATTCACACAGACACTCACACTCAAACAGTGAAACAACATTCCCGGCTTGGGTCGGCCTCTGTCGGGCTGCACAAGATACTGCACTTGGAAACAGCTTCCTCATTTACTCCTGACTGCACTGCTGCATACCCAACCAGGACGGAAGACCCCAAATCTGCATCAGCCTTAGTTTTTGATGAGCTGGGTAGTTCCTTCTGGCTTTCAGTGGTAAGGAGAGCAATTCCTTTCTTTTGCTTGTAATACCCAGAGCAGATAGTTGCTAAAAAAGCAGTCCACCTGTTCCGACGCTGGTTTTTCTTCAGAAAAATACAGTCAGTAAAATTATTGTAAAACCAAATGGGAATTTGTACCTTAATATTCCACCATACTTTCACAAGCATTCCTACTTCACTGCATTGTGCTGCTAGGATTTCTAATGCACTTCCCACAGAACAGTTTGCACGAACAGAAAGGCGTCAGTTCTAAATAGACATCTCATGAGTTTTTACCCACACAAACTCAACTTTTATTATACTTGAAAAATACTTTTTTTTCTACAGAGGCCTTCAGAATGGGTTTTTTTCAGTTCCTATTATGTAAACTCTTCAAGGAAGGGTACCTTTCCAGGATTTTTCTTTATTTAAAGGTGTGGATCCTGATTCCAGTCATGTAATAACTCTGTATAAAACCCCCTACACCAAATCATCCTCTCCTCAGAGCTCTCTTTAGCTAGATGTGGCTTCCAAATTGCTAATAACTCTTCCTGCACTTCTCTTCTATGAATTTGTCCAATATCTCCACGAGCCCTTCCTTCATCTTCTCTACTTCTTTTGCAAGGAGTTCCTTGGCTCAGCTGCATGTTGAGTACCTCCTGCTTATTTTGAGCTTGCTTTCTGGGACCTTCATTTGACACTGCCTAGCTGACGCTATTGGAATAGACAGGGATGCAGCTTGATGGACATACAATTCACCAATGTTAATTAGTTCTTTAGAAATAAATAATTAAATTCATACAAGCTCCTTCACAAGGCAGAGGAATGCCAGAATCAAGGTGTGCTTGTCTCCACAGGGCAGATTTCCATCTTAAATCCACCATTAATGCTTCTTGAAGTAGAAGCTCCTTACTTGCCAATGCCTTGTCCAGCAGAAAGGTTCTCTCTACCATCTCCCTGCTCAGCCTTGAAATCAAAGAGCGTAACTTTGTCCATTTCAACATCATAGAAACAGATCTTGGAATCGATGTTTCCATCTGCCTACAAGAAAGGAAAACAAAGGTTGCTGGAGCATGCAGTCAAAAAGAAGAACAGGTATGTTTATCCCATCTGCCTCATGCTCTCAGCTTCTTTGCTGGTAATCACACAAGGTCATTCTTACTAAGAAATACCAGAAAATTCCTGGCTGTTCTTCTATTCCAACAAGTCAGCCTTGGATTTCTTTGAAATGCTACAAAGCAGCTTTTGTAACTAAAATATTCCTTCCTCTTCTGGATTGCTCCCAACACAGTACAAAGCCTTAAGAGATCTTAATTGATGCTGGAACATGACACTTCATTACATGACTCAATACACTGCCTGGATCAGGGGGGTTTATTTCTGAGAAGTGAATCTTGCGTCCTCAGTGACCCTGACCCACACCAGCCCATGAACCCACGGACAAGTCCCAGATGTGAGTGAAGAGCTGTGCCTCACCCTGCTGACGAGGATGCTGACTTTGCTGCCATTAGCATTGCACTTCACAGACACAATGTCTCCGTGGCCAGGGAGCAGCTTGGATAAACTCTTGCTGTTGCAGTGCACTTTTGCCTCTCTGTGGGAAGGAACAAACTTCAATTATATGGTGGCAAGCAACTGGCAACATGCATCAGCCAAAACATTTAACAAATTACGGGCAAGGCTTTCAAAAGCAAACTATTTTGACTGACACCGCTGCCCCAGACTCCCGCTTCCCCTGCAGAGGATTGCTGCCACTGCGCCTTTCTTTCAGGAATAAGTTAACAGACACTCTTTCCTCAATGAATCAGCAAGAATAAACTCCAATGCTTCTACAGGATTCTCAAAACACGACTATCCAGCAAGATCATCTGACCAGAATCCTGAATTCAGAGGCCTGCTTTTCCTACAGAAGTAAGTTGAACAGCACCATGAACGTTGAATAGAGCCCATCACATAAAAGTTCTGTGTATGGAAAGCACACCGTGGAGCAGGAGTAAAGAAATGTCATTGACGGGGTGTATTTATATATTTTATTATCTCAAAAGAATCTTATTGCTGGTATAGATACAAACCCAGTAATCAGTCAGCAACAAAGAGGACAAATCTCACAAAACAAAAGAATGCAGCAAAAAGAAGTAACAGTAATTTGAAGTGACAGCAATTTAGACCTATAATACAATCTCACGAAAAAAAAAAAACTTTGTTTCTATAAAAATAACATTTGTTCTAAGCCAACTATGGTGCCCTGAAATTAAAGAGTGTCATAATTTGAGAAGGGGTATTTTCAGTACCAAACACAAAGATTTATCATAGCATGCATGAGTGAAGCTATTTTTTCTCACTATCAAACATCATAATCCAATATTTATGCTACTTACAACCTGCCCAAATCTAATAACCTTCAAACTGTGTCCCAGGTGGAATGTGTGTGATCCCAACCCAGGTAGTTTCCAGTGGGCAACTAACTAGACTTTAGCATTCCTCTGGTGACAGCATGCAAAGAAGAACAGAATCTGTTTCACTCTTCAGGTTTTTCAGCTTTTCAAAATTACATTTGTCATTAGCAGCTAAATTTTCGCAATGAACTCATGTCAGCATCTTTTTCATGTCTGTCAGTATGAGAGTACAGCGAAGTTTGAACAAAGTCAGGTAAACTTCTTTCTTAACCTAAACGGGAGGAAGAACAGAGTCTCCACAGTTCCAGGTTCACTTTCTCCATAGATTCACTGAAACGAGTTTGCTGATTTATGAGGAGATACAAGACCTAGTTTTCCTTATTTCAACTCTTTTAAGATTCAAGTCTTGTTCAAGTTATCCGAAGAAACGAGGGACACCCTTGACTTGATCTTCCATAAATTCTCCACACACTTTTAAATGCACTTAAATATCCCTCAAGGTATCCTCTTTTTAAAATAATAATAATAATAATAATAATAAATCATCATCATCATGACCATCAATCCATGACTTGCCTAATTATTCCACGGTTCCTCCCTTGCTTTGGAAATAAGCCATCAGTTCACATAGGCTACATGTATTGTCTCAAGATTCAAAGAGACTGTTGCTTTTCATCAAATCCAAACCAGCTAAAGATTCCCCACAAAATATATGCTTAACTATAAACAGATTATTTTAAAAGCCTTATTAATACCTGCGTGAGAGATCAAAGATTTTCAAGTGAGCCAGATCAGTTCCCACAGCCAGGAAATTCCCACAGACATCCAGGAGGCACGGATTCCCCTCTGCTTCGGAGAACACCAGCAGCTGCTTAACTGTGCCCTGGGAAGAGATGTGTAACACCAGGTTTGTGTGGCCACAGCCTCACTAAAAGGGACTTACTTTGTCACCAAGTTGAGTCATGAACTGCTGAACTTCTGTGTTAGGTGAATCACTCCAAGCAAATTGGAGAAATATACACAGACAAATGCAATCTGGGCTTCAGGTATGTACATAACCTCAAAAAAAAGTCTAAATTTAAAGGCATCCTTCTGCAATAATTTCCTCTTTAGTAACACAGCCTTCACCAAGTGAGATACAGATACATCAAGTCCCTGAAGGTCCCTAAATATACAGCTGTAAAAACAAATACATTATATTTATTTGATGAATCACACCTATTCTAAAACATAATATTTACTTCCTAAATAAAATGATGTATCATAGAACTCTGATAATTAGATTTCTCATTATGGTTCTCACAGATGAGCAGAGGCTGCAAAGGTTCACAAAAAATGTGCAAGTGGTATTTTTCATTATCTTGTAAGAATATTCAGTAGGATCATCTTCCTGAAAGTAGTACATGTATTTCAACCTGCATGCAATTTAGATTGTCTTAAAGTCTGTAAATACTTATTAGTTACACTGCAGTAGTGTTCAGAGTGGCAGACTTTTTAAAGAACACAAAATGTCAAAGATCTTTCTGCTGAAATAATCAAAATATTTTTTGAGTATTGTATTATGACAAGATAGAGCTAATAGACTTAGAAAGATCAGGCACTTGAATTTTAAGCTCTAACACCAGTCTTTGAAAACAAAAAGGCCTATTTGTCCCTTCATGGTTTTCTCAGTCCTTACCTGCCAGGTGCGGACCTGGATCCGATATGGCTCCACCGTGTACAGGTTTTCTCCATGCACAGACAGAACTGGAGAGTCACAAAGGAAAGAGCCTGGAACAATCACAACAAAGCCATCATCAATAAATATGTTCTGTAAAAAGAAAAGAAGTAACTTAAAGCACTCAATTTGCACCAAATCCCTTTTTCCATCTGTCAGTCACTATTGAATCCCAACTCCTTGATGTTTCAGCCTTCTTCCACTCTGCCACTACAATTAAAAACTGGAACTCTCAGTAAACAGGTGTTGGTACACTCTGTCCATGGAAACAAGTGAGAGAAGAAGGGCAAAGAGTTGATATGGGGAGTGAAAGAAAGAAAAAAACAGGGCAGTGTGAGGTTCTGGTAAGAGAATTCACTTTTCCCTTCATTGAACTGCTGCTGAAGAGGGATAACAGAATCTCTGGCAGAACAGTGGCTCTGCAATAACTTCAGAAGTGGGACCTTGGTGGTAATGAAGCAATGATTCGGCTTGGAAACGTTATAAAATATATCAGTAAATACAGACAAGCAGAAAACAATGGTTCTTAAAAGACAAATCTCAAGATTTAGGATGGGATTGATGGAATTCTGCATCACTTATTTCTCAAGGCAGAAATATTTAGGGAGAATTAATCATTTAAAAAGCTAATTTACTCTACTTGGCACTATATACAGCAATTTATGGGACAACTTCTCCTGAGAGCTGGGACAAAAAGCCTCCTTCCCAGTTCCTATGTAAGTGCTAGGTAACCTCGATTACGTTTTCTCTCAAGCAAAGTGGAAAAGCCTTCAGTAGCCATTGCCATGTCTTATCTGTAAAGGCAACAGGAGCCACAGCTACAAAAGCAGGAAAAAATTGCTCTTCTTGATCAACATCAATGGTGTACTTAAAAAAACATAAAAAGAAGTCGTTCTAGCCTCATACCATGTTTTGTGAGAGGCTCTGTACAATGTAATTTTGCTACATCGGATAAAAGTTTTTCTTGAGCCCTGAGGGTTTTTTCCAGTCTAGAAGATGTCCCTGCCCATGGCAGGGGGGTTGGAACAAGATGCACTTTAAAGTCCCTCCCAACCCAAACTATTCTGTGATTCTATGATTACAGTGCATCAGCTACCACGAATGAACACATAATTTTGGAAGAAAAGAAGCATTCCAACTCTGACCAATGTTTTAAGTTCTACCTGCATTTCTGAAGGTATCTCCTGAGCACTCAAAGACAGTCACTTGCTTCCCATTCCAGAATACGACAGCATCCTAAAACAAACAAAACACCAAATAAATATACACATTCAGTTCCTTTTGGAAACATACAGGAGTTCATGCAATAATATAGCAAGAACTCCCCTACAATAGCCACCAGTTACTAGTTCCTCTGGACATTGGGTATGAAGGCTTTTAGCAGTCCAGAAGTTCTCTGGGTTCTGGTGAGCACCCTAGAGAATTCCTGAGTCCCTGTTCTATCTTAAAAAAAAACCAGCTCCACTGCAGCACCATTGCTACTGTCACAACAATACTTTGATAACACACTAAGTTGAATATTAAAAAAAAGGCTTCTCTTAAAGACTTGGGAAGTTTGGTCTCTATAAGCCTAACTAGGCAACTGATTAGGCAAATAAACAAAAAATAAAAACCAAACCAATTAACCTTAGTAGCAAAGACTCCATTAGCATTCATATCAACACGAAGGCTGTGGGTGGTTCCTGTGCTGAAGATCGTCACGTTGAAGAGGTTGGGAGACACCTGTACCACGGCCACCTGCTGATGAAAATGCGCCAACATGGCCTGCTCACTGAGGATCACCACAGAGCTGATGTTGTTCACTGCCAGCAGGTTTTTTCGGGACCCCCACTGTACAGAATGGGAAAAGAAAAACCACACAATTTCATATCTGGTCTTGAACTGTCACAGCAATGTCCCAAGGGGAAAGACAGAATAAATATTTTTATACATACACAAAGTCCTACTATCTAAATACAAACTATAGGGAATGACTGGGAAATATTACAGATTCAAACTATTATGCTTGTTACCCGGTGTCCTGGTTTAAAAGACGTGTCTGCCAAGGAAGGTAGGAATCTTCCTGGAATGGAAAGATGGCCCCCTCCCTCCAAAATATTGTAACTTCAAAAATACAAGGCTTCCAGGCAAAAATATGGGAAAAGGAATAACAGTTCTTTACTAGAAAATATATATCTAAAACAGAACAAACAAAAAACAACAAAAACCCCAATAACGGAAGTTTCCCAGCCCTTGAGCAATCTCCCCCTCGGTGCAGTGGCAGGCTCGGCCGGCAGGGGGCGGTGCTGGCGAGGCAGAGGGGCTGCAGCGGCTCGGGGGACGCGAGCCCTGAGCCGCCCCGGGGGCAATGGCGGCCCTGGGGACAGAGACACCGGGGCGGGACGGCTTCCCCGCACTCTCACACGGCCGGTGCGGTATCGTGGTGACGGCAGCTGCCGAGGTTCCAGTCAACCAGCAGCTGGGACCCTGTCTCTGCAGGGAGAGACGGGGTGGGGGGGCTGGGTTTCCCCTGAAACACTCACACGGG
>VZTA01006596.1:225921-247334 GCA_013398855.1 Mohoua ochrocephala | reverse complement strand
CAGCTCCTGCCAGCAGCAGGCTGGCTCACCGACAGGCAGCGAGGGAACTGCACAGCGGCACTGAGCCCCTGCCAGCTCCTGCCAGCAGCAGGTTCGCTCACCGACAGGCAGCGAGGGAACTGCACAGCGGCACTGAGCCCCTGCCAGCGGCAGCTCCTGCCAGCAGCAGGCTGGCTCACCGACAGGCAGCGAGGGAACTGCACAGCGGCACTGAGCCCCTGCCAGCTCCTGCCAGCAGCAGGCTGGCTCACCGACAGGCAGCGAGGGAACTGCACAGCGGCACTGAGCCCCTGCCAGCGGCCGCTCCTGCCAGCAGCAGGTTCGCTCACCGACGGGCAGCGAGGGGAGGAACTGCACAGCGGCACTGAGCCCCTGTGCGGGGGAAGCCCTGCACCAAAGAGCAAACCCGTCTCCCCTCCAAGCAGGGCAAAGACTGCACTAACCCCAGCTAGGAGACTGTCAAAAACCCGTTCCCCTCCCCCAAAACCACTTCACTGGTATGTCAAGGTACTCGGCTATTCCTTTTGTCTCTTAATCTCTGTCATTTTACCTGGGAAGCTGCCTCCCTTGCACCTCCTTGACAACAAATGGGAAGAAATTCCTTTGAGAAAACTTCACCACTAACACCCAGCTACTCAGACTCCCTCAGTCTAAGTAGAAGAGCTGGTTTTTTTTAATTAAACCTACTTTTTTTTTTTCCTAAAATGATATTGTACCACCTTACATTTACTGCTGCAAGAGAGCATCACGTATTTAAGGGGTTTAGTAACTCTGCAAAGTGTGAAAGCAAGGTGCATGAACAGTTTCTTTTTGATTACCTGTGTGGTAAGAATGGTATTCTCCAATTTAGTGTTCACACCAACACTACGCGCCACTCGCTCACTCCCCCCTCCCTGCTGTGTCGGGGGGAGGAGAATTAGAGGCACAAAAGGTAAAGATCACGTGTTGAGATAAGAACAATTTACTGGAAACAGCAATGAGATAAGAAAAGTAACAGTAGCGATATTAATGACAAAAGCATACTGGAGAGAGGTGAGTGATTCTCATGCAACCTGACCAAAGCCACCTACCCCAACCCGGAGGGATCCCAGCCCTTCCGAGTCCTGGCCATACCCTCTCCTGGCTACTGCAAAAATTAACCCCGTCCTGGACAGAACCAGGACATGACCATATTCTTTTAGCAGCCTTGACAGCCCTTTCAGTTAATGTAGCTCAAATCTCCTAGCAAAGCAAGCTAAATACATGCATAAATGTAGGGGTCCAAATGCACACTTCTCTATTTCTCCTGGAACAATCTCCATGTTCCAGCAAACTCTTTTTCAGTTTATTCTATGAAGGCTATAGAACCATAGAATCATAAAAACACAAAGTTTGGAAAAGACCTCAAATGTCATCAAGTCCAGTCGTCAACCCAGCACCACCACTATGTTCACCACTAAACCACATCCCCAGTTGCCACATCCACACAACTTTTGAACACTTCCCAGGATGGCGACTCCACCACTGCCCTGGGCAGCCCATTCCAGCGCCTGACCACACTTTCAGGGAAGATATTTTCCCTAATATCCAATCTGAACCTCCCCTGGCACAGCTTAAGGCCATTTCCTCTCCTCCTGTCCCTTTTTCCCCGGGAGCAGAGCCTGACTTCCTCCCAGCTGCACCCTCCTGTCAGGGAGTTGTGCAGAGTGAGAAGGTTCCCCCTGAGCCTCCTCTTCTCCAGACTGAGCCTTCCAAGCTCCCTCAGCTTCTCCTCATCAGACTTGTGCTTCAGAACCTTCCCCTCAGCTCTGTTGCCCTTTTCTACACACAGAGAATGATTTAAGAAATAAAGCTATTTTGCACGGGGTTTTTTTTGTTTGTTTTTCTGTTTAAGGACCCTTGGCTACAATTAAGGGGTTACTATACTGCGGAGCAGCTGAGCTAGAAAGCATTTCCCACCCCAGCTCTTTCGAAGCCATCAGATCGGGTTGAATAAAAATAAAGTTCGCATGGAGTCAAATGAAGTTATTGCTGTCCTTTGACCTCACCCTGGTAAACAGGTTAAATTCTGACTTTTTCATGGGAAAATAAGAAAAGGCTTTTACAGGGATTACCGGAAGATTTCACATGTAACAATTTTTTATATATTTTAGAAAATATTTTTTGGAGTGCAGGATTTAAAATAATCTAGGATTTCCATAATTAAAGACATCTTGATGAGACAAATCATGATTGCTGGCGATTGTTTGGCAATGCTTTTGTTTATGCTCCCAAACATTGGGAACAACGCGCTATTTCTGGACAGGGCTCCGTATCCTGTTATCTGGAAAAGGCTTGAATGGGAAAGCTGACACAATCACCTATATCTCTTCCCTTCCCTCAATTTACTAGTAGATGTATGAGATACTTATGGAACACATTATTTCCTATATCCTGGACCTTTTGTTACTGAAGCTTGTTAATAAAACACTTGGATTCTCCATTTTCCCAGCACTTCTGTTTTAACTTTGTAAGTAGGATGTGTTACAGACCCTCATTCTATACCAACACAGAGCAAGCAAATGCCATTGCTTTTTAAATACTTTCCACTCTTATGAGAAAACAGAATAATAGCAAATATAGAATTACTTTCTCTTGAAAGTCACCAGATATATTTGATTTTCTTTCCTCATAAAAAATAACGGGGATTGTTCTCACATATGAAGCACAGCAACAGAATGATGTAAAGTATAACAGAAACACTCAGAAATTGAAAAAACTTAATAATATGGTACACAACCCAACAACCAAAGATGCTGGAGAACTTAAAGCACAAGCTTTGCCTTTTAGCGGAATGCTGGTAGCAAAAAAAGCTGTTCATTGATATAAAACTTTTAAAATTTAAATTTATGATTGTTACGTTCAGCATTTCTCTTCTGCGTATATCAAAATGCTATTAGGTGTAAAATGACAGTGTTTAACCTCATTGTGACAAATGAAAATATTGCAAATAAATAAAAATGCTGCATCCTGACACTTAACAGACAGTATGTTAAAATATATAGCATTGCCTTCTAGATGGCACGTCTCACCAAAGAATATTTGGTTGTAAATACATCTTTTTATTTTTACAGCTACCAGTGAGATTAAACTTTACATTGAGAAAGTGACAAATAAAAAAAATTTATTAATGAATAAAGTCATTAATTTAGTCAGATTTTCTTAATATTTTAATAAATTTATGTAAAATTGACATTCCTGATAATCTTTTTTTTCCAGAAAATAATTTCAGGGAGCTGAATCCAAAGGGTTTGCCAATGAGCCGTATGAGGGAGAGACTAGCTACAAACAGGGAGTATTTCTGCCCATTTCAATTTTAAAAGTTGCTTGATTCTCAGGGGTTTTCTTCCTACTTCTGAAGGAGGACCAGCCTCTGCTGGAACACATATGGTAGAGATCACGTTCATCTGTTTCACAAAGACGGTCTATCCATCTAAGGTTTGTTAAGTCCCACTAACATCCAAGGAGGCTCTTTCCTTTCTTACCTTTATCTGAGTGACATTTCCTTCAAGTTCTGTAGATGCCTGGAACTTCCACCTCTCCTTGCCCTCCGAAGCCCATGTGCTCTGATCAGATCCTGCTGCTTTGTTCCACATTGCTACTCTCCCCTTGTTAGTTCCAGCTGCCAAGAGACCTGCCATTCACAAACATTTCAAGCATTTCATCTTGGACTTCAGAAAAACAAATGCACATCAGACAATGTAACAGGCAGTGAACTTGGGTTCTCGGGTACTAAGAAGCCACCTTCCAGCAGCAGCATTTCTTGCCTCACTGCAAACCAACATCCTAGTCCTGTACTGGAGAACTTCTCTGGAGAAACAACGGGAGAAGTTCCACATGGCAAGGTGCATCTTCTAAGCTACCAGATGAAGTTATTTTTTAAGTGTATCAGATAATTACTTCATTTTAACCTTTTCTTAGAATACAGAACTATTGAATATCCTGAGCTGGAAGAGACTCGAAGGGTCATCCAGTCCAGCCCCTGGCCTGTACAGGACAGTCCCAGGAATCCCAACATGTGCCTGAGAGTGTTGCCCAAACAGTCCTTTACCCCTGGCAGCCTTGGGGTCATCCCCACTTCCTGGGGAGCCTGTTCAGTGCCCAGCCACCCTCTGGGGGAAGAACCTTTTCCTGATATCCGGTCTACCCCTCCCCTGGCTGGACACAGCTACAGCTGTTCCCTCGGGTCCTGTCACTGCTCACAGAAACCAGAGATCAGATCTGCCCCTTGTGAGGAAGCTGCCCGAGGAAGCTGCCCAATGGACGGTCCCCTCAGTCTCCTCTAGGATGAACAAACCAAGTGACCTCAGCCGTTCCTCCTGCGGCTTGTGTTTACTTTTAAATAGCTGGTTTTGTAGTCACCTTGGGCAACTGACCACTGAAAACCATTCCAGCAGGCATCAGCTGTGCCTACGCTGGCAAACAAGGCGGTGCCCAGGAGCAGCTCTGTAGAAAGGATCTGTTGTAAGGACCTGGCATCCACACGATACATGCCAAGTTCTATTTTGCATTAGCTGTAGTGCAGGCTTGCAGACTGCCCAAAGCACGTTGGAGTGCATTAGGTGTACTCCAGGGGTACTTGCATCAAAGGGAATCCAGCTCGTGTGCCATGAGACAACTCCACAGTGAGTCCAAGCGTAGTTGAGTATCGAATGATCTCTCTGCACCTTTAAAGGCACATTTCTGATCCAAACTAAAATCTTCTACATCACATACTATCACTGAGATCCTCAGTCACAGACAAACATACTGAAATGATTACAGGGCATGGAAAGCTGAGGTTTGACAAGGTTTAGGACCAGAGATCACAGCTGCCATGTTATTTCTCACCTTTAGCACTGCAGTAAGACACACAGTTAATGCATTCTCCCCCCTCAAAGCCAAATTGCACATCTAGGGAGAGCACATAGTTCTCATCTCGATCCAAATCCCAGAACCTAAGGCACACAAAACAAGAGTGTTAACAATGCTTTTCTTTCCAGGTGTCTTGCCAAACACAGTCAATAGGATGCTGTACATAGCATTAATTTACTATTTCCATAATACCTAGATCAGTTAATTTTTAAAATTAAATTGTCAGCTGCTGCCTCTGGAGTGTGAATTTCTTAACAATCTCCTTCCTTTTCCTTTGACTTTTTAAATCTGCAGCATGTTTAGGGATATTCTCCTATGAAGAAACAAGTCAGAAGCAAGCACAGCTTTAAGAAAAAAGTGAAGGCTAGTTGCAATTTTCTTCGTCCCTAATTATGCTTCCTCCTCTATTTTAAGAATATTCTTTGGTTAGCCAGTAGTCCTTTGGATTCCAGATTTATTTTCTAGAACTAAATATTGCCATGAAACTATTCCCTTTTGTCTTTATTGCATTCTCACAAAATTAACAAAAGATTCTGTCTGATAGTAGCAGGCAGAGGCTCCACAAAGGGAGTTACTGATATTAATGGAACACTCCCAGCCTCCCAAAAGGTTAGAGGAAACAGGTAGAGCAGGTCATAGTAAAGACAAGGAAGAAACAATTGCAAAAAGGTAAAACTACAGAACACATAAAACTACAGTTCCATAACAGCATGGCAAAGCAACATACTTTAAAGGATTCGGGACAGAAGTAATTGAAATATTTGTCTTATATTACAGTAATAGAAACGTCCTGAAAAGGAAGCACCTTTTTTCTGTTGCTGATGCTATGAGTATCCTAAGGATCAGACAGTAACATTGGCAGGAACAGCAAAGGGGCTGTTTTTTCATGCAAGACCCTCAACTGGATTTATTTTCAGAAGAAATCAATAACAGCACTTAAGGAAGCAACACATTTGGGTAGCACTGCCTGACAAAATAAAATACCTAGGAAGAAAGCACGCCATACCAAATTAGTTTCTGTCCTTGAGAAAACAATTTTCATTTCATTTCTCTAATTATTTTGACAAACAACATTAGGAAATATTGGGAATTTTTCATTATTGGTAAAAAAACCCTAACCAACATTCCAGCAAAATATCCAGTTCATTGCAGACTGTAACTTTTAGCTGGCCCTTCTCAGGGGCAGCCAGAACAACATTCATTCTTACCTGATGACTGTCTCTCCTAGTGCTGTAACAACCAGGCTATGGTCTATTAAAATCATGTCTGCAGAATGACCAGTCTTCCCACTCAACTTCACCTGTTAACCATAAGCAAATAAATAAATTTACAGACGGTGGGAGGAACACACTGAAGGACAGTAAGCATCTGAACTGCATAATTTGGCTAAAAAGTAAAAGTATAAAAAGAACTAGACATATCTGTCAATTCAGACAGACATATTCAGACAGTGAATTCAGACAATTCAGACAGTGATCACCACAAAATGCACCAAGACTGCAATGTATAAATTTAAGAAAAGAAACCTTGTACTAGGTTAATTAAGCAGATAAAGAGCAGTATTTTACTCTTGCACTAGATCTTCTCCTAGAATTTAATAAAGATTGCTTTAAAATGTGAAATAGCAAATCTTACTTCTAGTCAAACATAAGTAATGCTCAATAAGAAGTGGACACTCCTGTAATACACAAGTGTCTAGCCTTTTTCTGTATTGGATAAAAAGAAAAAAAAACATCTTAGGAAAGTGAAGGTTTGGGGTCTACCCACAAGCAGCATTTTGTAATAGCGTAGGGCAGGGTGTGAGATTTTCCTCTTTGATTTCCTCTTTTAATTTCTGGAGATCCTCTGTCAGCCTTTCCACTGAGGAGACACAGGCCCATAGCAGGGTGGAGACAGTTTCACCATATATCTGGGGTTTGGTAACCAAACTGTCCACGTTTTGTTCTCCTTCCTTCCATGGCATCACTCCCAATGGGCTGGCATATGACACCGGCACGCTCTGTAGGAATTTCTGCCTTATGTTTTGCATACACTGGATGTCGTCTGGATTGGTAGGGAATTGCTCGTTATTTGAAAATATTATCTCCAGCACAGCTAATTCTCTCAGGTACCAGATACCTTGCTTCTCCATGGTGTTCCACTTGTCTCAGTGCACTAAAAGGTCATCTTTCCAAGGAAACCTTTCCCTCACATTTGACAGGAGTTGCATCCAGAGGCTGAGAGTTTCTGGCCTTTTCCCAATCCCCTGGTCAATACTTGCATCCCAGGACATGGATCCCAGTTGCAAAGCGTCACTACCATCTAATTTCATATAATGGGCCACGATAGCCCAGCATCAGAGCAGCCGGGTCACTGGGGCCTCACCTGACTGGAGGCTGAAATCTTTTCACGTGTCTCGCAGCTCACTCAGGGATAGGGATCAGGTGATTATCTCTGGCCTTGCCTCTTCCTCCTGTTGTGAGGACCCTGCTTCCTCTTCATCGCTCACTACATGAACTGATTTGGTCTTGGATTTCTTCTTCTGAATAGGAGCAACTGCTCCTAGCACAGGTTGCTCTCATGGTTCAGCTGCAGTTTGAATGACCATGGTGCCTGTTGCTCTGCTTCCCTCCTCCTCCCTCTGAGGGTGCTGTATATAAACAAGCAGTGTCCAACAAATAGTAGCCAGGGTCCAGCACGTTCCATAACTTCACCCCTCTCTGGAACTGCCACAGCAATTTTCTTTCAGACATCCTGACACTTTATCAGGGCCCTGTAGTTGTTCAGGGGTGAACTTCCGAACCAGGAGTAGAATACTCTTTCAATAGCTGGCCCATTTTCTCCCACGTGCCACATCACCAATGACTGTCCATCCCGGGACACGTCTCTGGACAACTTCCCTAGAAATCTCTGTCCTGAATATTAACATGGAGTAGACTGTACAGAGGAGACATAGTAGACACATCAATGAGGGCATGCTTCCCTTAACACCCAAAGAGAATTCAAAATTCTCAAAAGCTGTTGTAGCAGACCTGAAGGAGAAGAAGGGGATAAAAGGCTGGGAAAAATCATCCTTTCCTCTTCCCCCCACAGGCTGGGTATGATTATTAATGGATCCTCAGAGGTAGGAGGCAAGACCAGGACAGGAGAACAACACTGAATACACATCACAAATGACCCCCATTGCCTTTGATGTTATCACGTCATAAACTGATATCACAGAGTACAGCGATCTTGATTCTTCTCCCTGCTTTGAAAGAGATCACCGTGGTGGATACATAGCACATATGAGGGAGCATATACAGGGTTAGGTATCACACCCACATGAACAGACCAAGCAACACTGGAACCAGGGAGTTCTCTACCTAAAACACAAATGCTTAGATCAAAGTTATCTCAATCCTCCTGAGCCTTACCTTGGGCGCCAATTAAACGTGGTGGTTTAACACCAGCAAAAAATTAAACTCCAAATAAGCCATGGCCCTTCTCCTGCCCCTTCCAGTAAGGGAAGGACATGGGAAGAGACTATGGGTTGAGATAATTTACTGAAAGCAAAAGGAAATGGAATAAGAAACATACAGTAACAACAGCAATATGAATTTTAAAAAATATCCAAAACCAGAAGGTGTTTTATCCACAAAAAATTAGTTTTATGTGGCTGCTGAGACCAAAGCCAAAATGGTGGGTGCTCCCCATAGGTTGCGTCCATGTGACTTCCCCAGGTTCCCAGGCGCTGTCACAAAGGCAGCATGGCAAGAGGCTTCCTGCCCCCCCAGGCCAAGACAACAAAAAACAACGGCAAGCAGATCCCCCGAAAGCTGGGTCATCCAAGACGGGTCGCACCGCAGCTCTGCTGGGCTCCGTTCCACACGGGCGCCTGCACTGTCGCTTCTACCGCTCTGCTGTCCTGGGGCTTGATCCTGCAGGTTGCTGCCACTTCCCTGCAATTCTGCTGCACCTGTTCTGGCTTGGCTTAGCTGGAATGGGCTGGGCTGGGCTGGGCTTGGCTGGGCTCCGTTTGGCTGGACTGGACTCCCCCGCTGGTGCTGCCATTCGGCACACGTCAGTTCTGTGTTCTGCTGCTTTCCTTTCAGCACCATGCCCCACAGCTGCGTCTCAGAGAAAATGGGAGAGGGGGGATGCCAGGGGCGGAAGACAGAGTCCGCAGGGCTGATGCCGACCTTCCCATGAGAGAGACCAAGGCAGAATGGTGCCCACTTCTGGGGTGTGCATGTTTTTTCCCCGAAACTAGTGATGACATACGTGGTATAGAACAACAACTCAGCCACACCTACACTGTGCTAAGCTCCGCCCCCTCTGCAACCAGGACAACTGGAATTTCCAATTTTTCTCTAATTCACTAAGAAACTGAAACTAAGTGTAAAAGGATTAAGAAAGAGTCAAAATTTAAAAAAGTTATGAAAAAACAGGAAGACAAGATGAAAACCATCTTTCCAAGTTCAGTAACACATCACTCTATTCCACTTTTAGACAAGCTATTTTTGCTTCTTCATCAAGGTATTATCTGAGAAACAAAGATGAAAGTTGATTCATTGGAAAGCAAAATAGTGATAATCAAAAACCCCCCAAAAATACTTACAAAGAATAAATATTGCAACTTTACCCTGTAGTATGACTCTTACCTTCATGAGCTCTTCTGCCTCTCCGTCTGGAGAAACTGCATGTAAGGACAACTGCAGATTCTCTGTTATTACAAGTAAAACACCTCTTTCCTCTAGCAACAGGAGCTTTTGAACCAGACTGTCCGCGGACAATACGTGCCTTGTCTTCCCTTTCTCATTCACATAGTGCACAGAACCTGCAGCACAAATAAACAAGGTGCAGATTTTAGTCAACAGCTTTTAGCTACAAAAGCCAAAGTTGATGCTTTCTACCTTAATAAAACATTCCTCAAGTGCTGAAAAGGTAAAAATAACAAAGGTTCTTTCATTTTCTAGTTTGCCTCAGGATAGAGACTACAATAGCTGACCAGAGCAATAAACCAAAGCATATTTTTCCCCATTTAGAAAATCCAGAGGGGAATAATTAAATAATTTTAAACTGCAAGTAAACTTTCTGTATGAATGATAGCTTCTGAAATCTTCAGTCTTATTAAAAATCTGTGAAAGAAGAATGGCAGCTAAGAATTGGTTCAATTTACAGCAGAGTTTAGTTTTACAGCAGAAAACCATGGACTAAACAGTTCTTCACTGTTTAGGAAACACTGCACCACACACCAAATTCAGCTTTAATCCATAATTCCACTGGCAAATGGGACAGTGTTTTTCTAAAAACACTGACAACAGCAACTAATGCATGTATCAAGAGTTTAAAAGCCATTATAATTTCATTAAGTAGTACTACTCTATAAATCATAGAAACACAGAAGCACTAAGGTTGGAAAAGACCTCCAAAATCATCAAGTCCAACCTTTGATCAAGAACCACCACACCCACTAAACCATACAATGAAGTGCCACATCTAGTAGTTTTTGAATACTTCCTGGGGTGGTGACTCCACCACTGCCCTGGGCAGCCCATTCCAATGTTTAACAACCCATCCTGTGACAAAATTCCTCCTGATGTCCAGTCTGCCCTCCCTTGGCACAACTTGAGGCTGTTTCCTCTTGTCCTGTCCCTGTTCCCTGGGAGCAGAGCCCGACCCCTCTGGCTGACCCCTCCTGTCAGGGAGTTGTGCAGAGTGAGAAGGTTCCCCCTGAGCCTCCTTTNCTCCAGGCTGAGCGCCTTTCCCAGCTCCCTCAGCTGCTCCTCATCAGACTTGTGCTCCAGACCCTTCCCCAGCTCTGTTCCCTTCCCTGGACACGCTCCAGCCCCTCAAGGTCTTTCTTGTCATGAGGGGCCCAGAATCGAGGTGCCTCAGCTGTGCCCAGCACAGGGGACGGTCACTGCCCTGGGCCTGTGGCCACACTATGGCTGATCCAAGCCAGGTGCCATTGACCTTCCTGCCCACCTGGGCTCAGGTTCAGCTGCTGTCACCAGCACCCCCAGGGCCTTTCCTGCCGGGCACTTTCCAGCCACTCTCACCCAAGCCTGGAGCACTCCATGGGGTTGTTGTCACACAAGTGCAGCACATGGCATTTTGCCTTATTGAACCTCATACAATTGGCCTTGGCCCACTGCATGCACGGGTTTAGGCAGTGAAACCCCCTGCAACCAGTACAGTTGTTTGCAAGTGGTATTACAAAAATCACCCAAACCAATGTCATCAAAATCTGACAGATCTCGAGCCACATCCACATAATTTCTTAGCAAATCACGGTATTATATAAGGGTGACATTTTACACCACTACAAATAAAAAACCCTATGAAATTAAATAGCATCTTGCCTCAAAAGCTTAAGCAGAAAACACAAGTGGATAAGAATGAACATTAAGGATCTGCACTAAAATGTTGTAGCCAAGAGATATGATCTGATTAAAAAGAATGTTTAAATTTCCAAAACTCTTGCAAATATATTACCATCCCCTACATTCCAGCTATATAAAAAAAAAAAATCCAAGTCCTGTCCCACTGCTTTATTTTCTCCTTGAAATAAAACACTGCATAGATATCTTCATCTTGTTAAATCACAGGACAGTTTGGGTTTGAAGGCACTTTTAAAACTAATCTCTTTCTACCCCTCTTGCCATGGGCAGGGACACCTTCCACTAGCCCAGGTTGCTCCAAGCCCTAATGTCCAGCCTGGCCTTGGGCACTGCCAGGGATGGGGCAGCCACAGCTTCTCTGGGCACCTGTGCCAGGCCCACACCACCCTCCCAGGGAACAATTCCTTCCCAATATCCCATCCAGCCCTGCCCTCTGGCAGTGAGAAGCCATTCCCTGGGTCCTGTCCCTCCATCCCTTGTCTCAAGTCCCTCTCCAGTTCTCCTGGTGCCCCTTTAGGCCCTGGAAGGGGCTCTGAGGTCTCCTCGGAGCCTTCTCTTCTTCAGGTGAAGACCCCCAGCTCTCCCAGCCTGGCTCCAGAGCAGAGGGGCTCCAGCCCTTGGAGCATCTCCATGGCCTCCTCTGGACTCATTCCAACAGCTCCATGCCCTTCCTGTGCTGAGAACCCAAGAGCTGGGGGCAGCTCTGCAGGTGAGGTCTCACCTGAGTGGGGCAGAGGGGCAGAATCCCCCCTTCCCCTGCTGCCCATACTGTGGGATCAGCCCAGCACACCGCGGGGTGTGTGGGTGCCAGCACACACAGCTGGGGCATGTCCAACTCTCACTCACCAGCACGCCCAAGTCCTTCTCAGGACATTTGGGAATTACAGCAGATCACTAACTAGTTTAAGAACTGAGTCCAAAATACATGTGCCCAAACCAACCTAAGCAATGAGGCTGCTCACAAGGAACAGTCAGTGTCATTTGATCGAAATCTGAGAAGTTTGACAAGGAGGCCCAAACCAAGGACAGCACCCGCAGGACACAGAGCCTGTCCCTAGATGGGGCTCTGCACCACCACAACAGTGGCTTTGAAGGCGAGGACGGAACAGGCACAGCTTCTCAGAGCTTCTCTCCTTGTACCTTTACGAAGCGCACGCCCTGTGTCCATTTTCCATTTAAACGGTTCCCTTCTAGTAAAGAGGCTTGTAATTCACACATCAAAAGAGGGTACAGTCTACTGCTCTGCAAACCAACCACGCAGCTGGCCCGTGGCACTCCTGCAAGCTGTGCTGGTGCTCTACTGGTGTAAGCAAGGGGTGTCAGTTTTGGTAAAACACTGAGTGTCAAATTGTAACTGAACTGCAGAACCAGCATAACTGAAATGTTTTCAGAGCAGTTAACACTCGAATCAAGAGGATTACTCGAATCACCTACCAGAAACACCCATTATGCAACTTCTCACACACATTCTGGCTCCAGTTCAGAGAGAGCAAGTTACAGAGAGATGGCATCATGCGAAGAATTGGGGTGGGAAGAAAATTAGCTCAGAGCAAACTAGTACCCAGAAGACTAAAAGGGATAGGAAAAGACAGGGAAGAGTAAAAGTCAAGGAAGAGGAAAATGGAGAGAAAAAACGGTATTAGAGAGAAAACTAACAAAACAGATTCTCAGACTTCTTTTGCTCAGTAAGACTGAAGCATCATTTCAAAGCATGAGAAAAAAAGTGAAAAGCAAATTCAGAATTTATTTTAAGAGGTATGTTTTAGCAGAATTTGCCTATTTATAGAAAAAAGAACCCACAACACATGCATTATTTTGAAGCTTTGCACAAAAGCTAATTTTATCTACACTTGTGTGTTAGAGATTGTTTTCCTCATACTCGCTTCTTCGGGAACCTGACTAACCCAGTACCTCTGGTGTCCTTGTGAACGAGACCACTCTGAAGATGATAAGATTTCAGTAATTTTGTTCATTTCTTACCAAACATTCTACAACTCCTATGAATACTCTACCCTACTGAATATATGAATATATTCCAGATGTTGAATATATGAAAACAAGACTATCATGCACTGAGCTATTTTGAAGCTCTAAGTAAACAACTTCCCAGCCAAATGGAAAAGTGGTTTTGCTCTTACCATCTGTCAAAGTGATAAAGAAGGAGAGTCCTTCCTGGACTGCCGTTTTCAGAGGTGGTCCCATTCCAGCTTTCTTCCAGTTAAACATATCCAAGGCTTTCTCATCACCACTCACAGCTGCTTTTGCCAGCTGTACAAAGTCCCTGCAAAGAGAGATACTTCATTCCCAATTCTTTTCATAACAGAGTATTTTCAGTCTTAAAGAATGGATGAGTCGTTAATAAAGCATATTGTATAAAGAGAATAAAGATGTTTCCTACACTGATTGAAAAAAGGGCAAACTCAAAAAGATACCAAACAAATTTTAGTATTAGTATTCATTTGCATTGTTTCACCTTTTTTTTCCATATGCATCACTATTTTTACAGAGATGTGAAACAGAAAAGCCCAGACAAGGAAAACTCTTCTTTTGTACTACAGCTGTTTTCTATTTCTTGCTTGGAGAGGAAAGAAATAACAATGTTTAAGAACTGACTTTTAATTTAATTGTGTTTCCAGTGTGTTTACGGCTTTCCACAGTCAGCAACATTGCTAATTAGAAGAACTAAGACAGAAGAGTCAACAGCAACAGACAGAAGATGTGGACAAGAGAAAGAAGATCTGTTGCTGCACACAGGACACAGAGCCAGCTACCAGAGTGGGAGAAGAGCTTAGAAATAAAGGGCAGTTAGGAGAAGACTTTTTTTATGTATTTAGAAATAGTTCATCTGTGGGTAGGACTTTCTTTCTGTGGAACAAGACAAAGACCTGGTCTAGCAGAGCTCTGACGGGGCCAATACTCACTCGCCCGGAGGGGGTGGCCGAAAGACACAGTGACACAAGCATTTCCCAAACTCCTGCTTAACCAGGGCAGGACCCTGGACTCTTCCTCGATGGTCCATTTTCCACAGAAACAAGACACCGTGCTAGAAAAAGACAAGTTAATTCATTATCCTTTGCACACAGATGAGAATCCAGACTCCAGCTACTCGCTGCACATAAAAATAAACGTTTTATTGACAGAGCAGCACCCTTCCTTTCATTTGACACATACAATTACTCCCACTTAAAACTAAGCCACAGGGAATCAAAGTTATCTTTAACATTATATTATTTGCTTACTTAAAATCAAATTATCTAAAAAAAGCTTGTTGGTCCTATCCATTTTTTGTTAAATTATACTGCCAGAGCAATTAAAGGGAACAGTCTTGGTTTTCTTCTGCAAGTAGAAGATGTAACTATTTGTGTTGATAATGTCCTTTCCATGTTTTTTCTTGCAAGTAGTCGGATAGCTTATCTTTTAGCAATTGAAATAAAAGATAGTAGAGCACACGCATCCCTCAGTAAGTGCATATAACACTAATGTAGATGAGCACGAGTATGTGATTAGACACGTGAAGTCACAGGATGCAGAAAGACTAAGGGCAGAATTTCTGAATTTCTGGAGCTTTCCTCCTCTTTCAGAGCCAACATTCAAGAATTTACTTTTAGGAAAAGAATCTAGTAACTAGAATAAACGTAGACGCTAAAGAAAGGAAGTCTGGTTAGCTAATTAACTCAACAGTGGTCAACACAGGTCAGCCCTCGAGCCTGGCACAGGTGCTGACATAACTCAGACTCTGCAGTGCCAGCTCGGGAGCAACAAACCCCTGGTGACTGGAAAGAAGGGAGACAAATTCCAACAAACTGACTTACACTACATCCTCACAGTTGGAATGCTAAGATGATTATTGCTGTTGTTGTGCTAGTGCTTATGAAACCAAGTTGCATTTGGGAACCTTCCATGTAAGCACTACATGAAAAAACCCAGCAACAATTTTCAATATCAAGTTCAATCTCATTTTATTTCATTAAGAGAGACAACAATAAAGTAGTTAAAGTAGAATTTGCTCTTTTCTCTTTTAGATGAAGTATCTTCCTTCTCCTAGAAGTGAAACACTGGTAGCAGTGGTCACTTATTCTTCCCAATTCTAACTAGAAGCCACACAAGGTGCAGCCAAGGCCTTCCAAGGTAACATTTCCTTCTTTTTTTCCTAAGATTCAACGTTCTAACTTCTTTTCAACAGTAAGATGGCAATAGTTATACCATCCAAAACTGTTTATTAAGTGCAATGTGTCTTGCAGCTTAAAGAATGCCACTCAGCTGTGCAACTGTGACAGTGCTGTACTCCTGTCCCAAGAGGACACTTGCAGTTCGTAAAATGTTTGCTAGTTACCTCTGAAAATCACAGGATCCTATGAAGTTGTTGGTTCCTCCTCTCACTCTTCCATCAGCTTTATATGTCACCAATTTCCAAAGATCCCAACTAAAACCACCTGCACCATTTATAACCTGGAGGAAAAGCATGCAGCTTTCTAAAGCTGCTGGCCTTCCTTCCACCTCGTTCTAGATATTCCAGCCTGTATCCAGATAACCTACTTGCAAACTCAATTCTTAGTTTGGAACACATGAGATTGGAAATAAAAAAGGCTCACTACCTCTCCTAAGTGTCACCGGAAAAGATGCAGAACTGGTCTGTTTTCAAATGATATTTTTAAAGGACACAGGACATTGACCTTATCATCTATCTGTATGTCCTTTCCAAATGGAGATATTCTCTGATTCTATCCTGTACCTTCCCAATCATTTTTAAAAACCCAAAACTTTAGCTCCTTGGTATGAAAGCTATTTGCCTTACAAATAGGCTTTCATTATAGAAAGCACCTAGATCCTGTGTGTGATCAAAACGTGGAAATCATCCATGTTATTTTTACTTAAAACAAATTAAGAGCTTCTGATTTTCACAGCATCCTATTCCAACTTTATGAAGCTATTTTCAAATAATTTTCCTGCATTTCAGGATGTACGATGACAGAAATCCTAGTGAAGATAGAATCACAGAATATGCTCATTTGGAAGTGACTCACACATATCGTCAAGTCCAACTCCTGACCCTGCACAGACACCCCAACAATCCCACCCTGTGCCTGAGAGCGTTGTCCAAAGTCTCCTGGAGCTCTGGCAGCCTTGCAGCTCTGATCATTCCCTGGGGAGCCTTTCCAATGTCCAACCACCCTCTGGGTAAAACAGAAACCAAATCAGGGTCCAAATATTTATCTTCTTTCTAAAGGTTTTCCTCTAACATGAGCAGAGCATGATCCTGGCAGCACTCACCTACTGGAAGTTTCCTAAATACAAACCCTCATGGGAAAAATATTTAAAATAAACTTGTAAATTATTGGAAAAGATGGAAGAAATGAAGCATATCTGTGCTGCACCTCAGACCATAGCACGGTGACACTGGTTTGAAATCAATTTGAAAAGAATTTTGTTCATAAATGTAAGCTCTGTCTACATTAATGTATCGTCTCATGATTAAGGCCTCAGCTACACTGAGACGTGTCCATCTTTTGCCTGGGCAGAACTTTCTCTTTTCTAATAAAGAAGATGATAAATTCTTTTTTTACTCAATTTTGAATTTCTGCATTTCTGTCAACTGCAGCAGCAGAACTTTACAAACAATGAATTAAAATCATATTTTCCTCTGGTTTTTATAGAATAAGAATTCTGACATATAGGTAAGAGCAGAACTGAAATTCTTGAGCAAGCTCAAGTTTGCATCAGGGAAAAGACAGAAAAAAACACCTTTTTTTTTCTTCATTTGCTGACTCGAGAACTGGCAAAATCAGAATCTTCTATGAATACTTAATCCTGAATATTCAATAGCTACTTTCTCACTTCACTATATAAAAGGGCAACCAGCTCATCAAGAAATAGCATCACATTTCCCAATACAATCAATTTGACACAATTTTAAGTCATTAATAAAACCAGAAAAAGAGAGATTAGCATGGGTTTCCTGTACTTAAGTGAGCACTGCTTTGCACTCACTATGGATGAATATGTTGTGACTGGAATTTGTTTCTCAACATCTAGGCTTTATTTTTGAGTCTGCCATAAAATTTGTGCACGGACAGGAGCAAAAGAATTCAAATTGTCTATACCTCAATTATCCCATCCATGAAATAGGCTTAAACTTTCATCAACGCTCAGCACTCACTGAGATTAGACACACTTTATAGAACAGCAATTCTTTAATTGTAGAATAATATTGTAGAAAAAGTTAAAACACTAAGATTTGATTTTATTCCCTAGCAGTTTTAATTTGTACCTAATGAAAGGAAATTCCTCTCCCACACAACTCTCCCTTCCCCATGGACCTCCATTCCATGATCCTTTCCCATCACAGAGCTTCCAAGACTGTGTTCCACATCAAACACCCATGTGGCATTTCAGCTACTCACCCCATCCCCAGACACGAGGCAGGTACCACTTGTACTCCAGCTCAGGACTGTGATTTTGGCGCTGTGATTTGGGGGTACGGTGTGCTGCTCCTTGTCTTGTTTGTTCAGTATCAGAACTTCTCCTGTCTCCCATCCTGATGCCAGAATGGGTCTGGAAGGGTGCCAGGCAAGTAATGTTACCTGAAAGCTTCTCTCAACATGGGAATCAGACACGTGTTCTCCCTGTAAACAGAAATCAGTGTGAACTCAGTCCCATGGAAAACCAGCAGCCAAACCTTCAGATTCACAGCCCAGCCAATATCAAGCTTTCTCTCCTGTATAAAGGATATAAGAAGGCTTCAAGCACATTTCAAGGTAAAAAGAAATTCCAGCTGTTGAAAAAGAATAAAGCACATCACTAAGGACACAGGATAATCTAATGCTTCAAGAGCTCTTAAAGGCAGATCCTCCTTTGGGCATGGTTTGCAAGAATATTTCACGTGACTCATTCAACCTCTCTATGTATTTATTTTTCCATTTGTAAAACTTGGATGACAATTTTTCAGAATACACTTTGAAAAGTACACATTTTATAGGCTACTCGTATTAACAGACTTACATGTTTCAGTAAGTCTGCTGCTAGATACCTTGTAGTGCTACTTCCCCAAAAATTATGAAAACCGAAGCCTTACACAAGGCTCTCATGTAAAAGAGTATGCAAAAGAAATATCTGTCTAGAGGCAGAAACTGCACTAGGAAACAACCTACTCAAATGGAACAGGCTGAGTCCAACAAATCAGTTCAGTCTCGAGGTGGTGGAATGATTTGTTTAATTTCCATTTCTTAGTATGTTCTATTCACTTAAGAGTTAAAAAGCAGCAGCAGCATGTGTTCATTTACTTATATGCCTGAAATTCTCACACTATGAGAAGCAAAAAGCAAATCAGTAACCATCACAAACAAGACTTATAGGCTGTAAACATCAAATTTCAAAGGAAAGATCAATTTAATTTATTAAGATCTTTTTAAAAATACATGTAATGAGTGGCTGATGAATCTGTCATGTTCTAGATAGCACAGGACATAGAGAGTAATTAAAATCTAGAGAGAGAGATTTAAGGAGGATAAGTAAGCCTGCAAAAATAGAGATTAAAAATGTGAAGTTTTAAATTAGGACAATGATAAAGGTTGCTGAGAGAAGCTGTGACTTCTCGCACACCTTGCACATCTCTGGAAGTGTTCAAGGCCAGGTTGGATGGGGGTTGGAGCAACCTGGGATAGTGGAAGGTGTCCCTGCCCATGGCAGGGGGTTGGGACGAGATGATCTTTAAGGTCCCTTCCAATCCAAACCGTGCTGTGATTCTGTGACTCTATATTGAGACCAAAAGCAAAGTTGCTAACTTTTCACCTGTTCCAGGTAGATATCCACACAGCCCCCAGCTGCTGTGCTGATGGAAGCAACTGCCAGGAGTGGATGAAGTGGGTGCCAGGCTATATGGGAAGGGGAGGCAACGGAATCAGGAGCATCTGTGCGATGGTCCACGTACACAGCCATAACAACAGGAGCTGTCACAGGCTGCACACCTGTACAAGGAAAACAAACATCTCTAACAGGTATGCTTATGCAGATAATGCATATACACTACATATATGCTGTATTATATTTAATTTATGCACTGTATATAATGATCTGTAGGGTTAAAACATAGGGGGAAAATAAAACTACAGCATCATCTTGTTACACATACTACACAGACATGAGAAAGGTCAGAGTGGTATTTTTTAAAAAAATGGAGAAACACTGAGCCTCATACTCTATAGATTCACAGTGTGCATAGGCCGGTACCAGTCTCTCACCAGTGGCTTGTGCTGGCCTACCTCAAAGGACTCTCAAATAACTCAGCATTTACCAGAAAGTTACTTCCAGTACTTCATAAGCAAAGATGTTAATTAATGTACAGACTGAACTCTTTTATGTTGTAAAGTCTCATGTCTGGGCTTTCAAAGAGACTTTCAACAGTTGCCACCACTTCGGAGCTTGTACTGTTGAAATCACACAGGATTAGTTTAAATCACGCTATCTGCTACTTACATTGGAACTGTTACCAACATTTGAATGAGAATAGTAAGTGCTGATGTTGTACAGAAAAGAACATGAGAACAAAACCGTTTTCAGAGTTGTGGGTCAGAAATGGAGGGCATCACTAAAAATCTGTAATAATTTATACACAGAGGTGGTCTTTGGGATTTGTGTCATGGGATTCAACCGGCTCGGTTTCAAAAGAAAAACAGCTGGAGCAAAACACCTCGAATTACTAGCAAATAAATAATCACAGAGTCATAGAGTTCAGTGGGTCAACCGGTCCAACCTCCCTGCTCACACAGGGTCTTCCCAGAGCACATGGCATAGGATTGTGTCAGACAATTCTGGGATATCCCCAATGAGGGAGACTTCACATCCCCTCTGGGCAGCCTGTTCAGGCATCAGTCACCCACACAGTAAAGAAGTTCTTCCTCATATTTAGGTGAAACTTCCTGTGTTCTAGTTTCTGCTCATTGCCTCTTGTCCCATTCCTGGGGCCCACGGAGCAGAGCCTGGTCCATTCTCGGAGCCCTCCCTGCAGACACAGGCTGCAATGAGGTGTTCACAGAGCCTTCTCTTCTCCAGGCTAAATACCCCCAGATCTCCAGCCTGCCTCCAGAGCAGAGGGGCTCCAGGCCTCCTCTGGACTTGCTCCACCAGCTCCACGTCCTTCCTATGCCGGAGCCCCAGAGCTGGAGGTACACCTGGGGTCTCACCTGAGCAGGGCAGAGGGGCAGAATTCCCCCCTTCCCTGCTGGCCACGCTGTGGGGATGAGCCCAGGACACAGGGGTATCTGGGCTGCCAGTGTGCATTGCCAGGGCATTTCCAGTCTTTCATCCACCAGTACCCCAAGTCCTTCTCCTCAGGGCTGCTCTCAATCTCTTCATCCTTCAGACTACACTGGTAATGGAGATTGCCCCAAACCGGTGCAGAACTTTGCACGTGGCCCTGTTGAACTTCATGAGGTTCAGAGCTGAACACTACAGACAACATTAAGGACTGCAAACGACAGCAGCGAGCCAGAACACGTGCACATATTTCACAAAACAATCATCAACATTCAGGGAAAAAAAAAAAAATGCTATTCTGTCTTCGGGGACAATTCTTAAAAAGCTGGTTTTATGTTCTGTCACAATGTTATCAGCACATTTAAGCGAGACTGATAGCAACCTGGTTTGCTGTACCCGTGGAGCTGTGGACTCGCCAGTCCCCCAGTCACCAGACACACTGTGAAATGGGGTCTCTGTCCGAGTTGCCTTAACAAGACTCTGACAAGACTCAACAGTTACCAAAGCAAAAGCAGAGGTTTTTCCTTTAATCCCTACCCATAAGAAATGCTGCCTTTTAAATCTGAGATTAAAATAACCAGCCCCAGGAAAAAAAAAAAAAAAGGATCATACAAAACTGCTCTGTGCTACAAAAAGATGGTTAATGACTATGTACAGTCTTCTCTAACTTGTAAAACAGATGAAGTAAAAAACCCGATTGAATCCTGCACCCGCACAGAGGGAGAAGGAGTGGGGAGCCTGTGCCAGACCGAGCCCAGGCTGCTGCTGCCGCGGGGCAGCTCCTGGAGTGGACCGCACTCCGCGCGGGTCCCTCGTCCGGGCCGTGACCGCCACTCGCCGGCACGGAACGAGAGGCTCCACCAACTCCCCGGCTCCGAGAGGGCAAACACGCGGGCCACGCCGCCACGTTCGCGCCCCTGGGCG
>VZTA01006596.1:170911-218832 GCA_013398855.1 Mohoua ochrocephala | reverse complement strand
GGCGGGCCGGGCCGCGGCTCCGCGGTGAGGAGAGAGGAGAGCCCCGGGCCCGGGAGCCGCGGAGGGGTGGGATGGGATGGGGGAGCAGCGCTTCCCCGCTCCGTTCTGCTCCGCCGGCCCAGCGGCTGCCGCTCCTCCGGCGCTGGCGAGCGCTGCCACACGCCCGAGTTTGGTCGGGCGATTTCTCGGCCAAAGGCGGCTCGGAGCCCTTCGGGACGGAGACGGGGGGCTACCGGGGGCCCCCGCCTGCCGTTTGGGCCGGTTTGGGGGGGGTTGTGGCGGGGCTTTCCCCCTCCCGCCCTCGGCACAGGTTGTTGGGTCGGGACAGCAAACGAAAGGGGATTTAGTAACAAACAACGGCGGCCATGTTGAGAGGAATTTCTGCAGCTAAACTTCTCCCCTCTCAGCCCAGGGGTTTCTCTGCCTCCCCGGGGGGCTCCCCGGCCTGACTGTGTGTCCCCCTCTTTTCTCCTTCTCCTCCCCCGCAGGATGACAGTGAAACTGGGAGAGAGCAGCGGGGAGGAAGGGGTGAAAAAGCTGGGCAAGAGAGCAGGAGGAGATGAGGAGTCCCTGGAAGAAGAAGGGGCAGGAGGAGGAGGAGAGGCAGCTCCAGGCAGCAGCAGCACAAAGAAAGAAGAGAAGATCATTAACAGTAACACTACCAGCAGCCCCCCACCGAACCCCAACTTGTCACCGGCCCCGGCCTCTCTCCAGCCCTCCCAGAGCCAGGACCAGCATCATTTTCTCAGGTCCAGCGTCAGACCTCAGAGCAAGAGACTGAAGAAGGATTCCCAGGCATCCTCCTCCGTTGGCAGCAGCACTGCCGGAAAAGGCAAAGGTACTGTGTTTTGACACCCTAAAAACATGAAGGCAAGGGGGATGGCAAAGACGGGAGGCACCTGTGGGGCTGTGGGTTGTCATTCTCCTTCTGTAGATGCCATCTTTTGTTTGGTTTTGGGGAGGTGTTTTGGGGCTTGTTTCTCATGGCTGAAATCTTCTTTGTGTCCCAAGGCTTCAGCTTCTCTGCTGCCCACTGTCCTCTCTGCACTTCCAGAACTGGGGGGTCTGGATGTTTATGTGGAGAAGGAAAAATTCTACATTATTGAAGCAAATCTTTAATGTCTTTATTTCATCTCTCTCGAGTTTTGGGAAATTCCTGTATTTTGATTAGGAAATCAGACTCCAGCTAGCTGTGTAATCAGGTGGCTGCACTCTGAATTCTGTTCTTGGATAATAACAAAATACTGACTGGGTGCTAGTTAGCAAAGAAAAAAAAAAACAACCCACAAGACATTGGTGATTTCCCCCAATTATTTCTATGATCCAAACAACTATTTTGGAAACAGCAATGAAATACACATATTTGTTTCTAAGGTTTTGGGAGTCCTGTTTTACTGTTTCAGAACAGTTTGGGCATTTCTGTGTGATTTGAGTTTTTATTAAGATTGGTGTGTATACATCCGAAAGTCTGTAGGTGCAGACATACACACACCTGTTTTTTCACTTTAGCATTAGAGACAAGAATTAGGTTGTTTTTTTTTTTTTGGAGCTGTTTCTAACTTGAATAGCTGGAAGGCAGCAGGGATATTTGAATATTTTGGTGCCATTGTGTGTGCTCAGCAGTGACTCGATGACATCTTAGCACTGCAGTTGGGCTGTACTTGAGCCTAATTTTGGATATCATGTGCTTAAGTACTTACGTGTTATTTTCTGTTAATTTTTGAGAAAAACAGCACTCAAAAGATTGCATCAACTTTTAAAATAATGAAATTTACTCGTCTGCTAAATCGAATTATAGTTCCATGTAGCATAAATGTGTCTCGGAGGTTACCTCACTCTTGTCCGTCACAGGGGTGTGCACATGCTGGGCGTTGAGTAAACATTATAGTTGTGATAGTTTGTGTTGCGGTAATAAGGGAGCGCAAATTGGGATATTTTAGTTATTGTCATATCACAAAAAGGTTCTTGAACTCAGTTGTTTGACAGTTGGTATAATTGACTAAAGTATTTTTAAATACCTTAGTAAGCCCTCTTTAATCTCTTGAATGTTAAATGAAAACTCTGTGTGGTGGTAGAGGACAGAACAGAAAGGCCTATATAATTTCTCTTCCAGTTGCATGAAACCAACCGACCAAACAAACGGAGTGTTTAGCTACGTATAATTAATTCCAGGATTGTAAATAGTATTAGACGTGAGGAGGTGTTTCTTTGAAATACGTCTTACACGTGATTCGCAAGTTGAATATGTCCATTTGAAATTATTCCATTGATTTGGAAGTGCACACGTGTGTGAACAAATACATGTGTTTGTGCAAGTGTATATTCATGTTTGTGTATTTGTATATAAACATTTCTTTCCAGTTCTAGAACAGCAGAATGATTTTTAACTAGGAGTATCAACACAATAGGAAAAGAGATTTCATTCATTTTTGCAGTTCAGATTCCAAAGCAACCCTAAGAAAATTACATATAGAACAGATAATAAAATAAAACAGTAACCAATCATGGATAGGGTTTGCAATCACTGTACCATGTTGTCAGGTTTGGGAGAACTTAAATTCATCAGTAGTGACAGTGGTAGAATTATGACTGTGCTTTCACTTTTTCAGTTTTAACACCAGCCACAGCTTTGCCTGGCCAGAGATTTGGTGTGAATGTGTCTGATTGATTGAATTCTCTGATATGGTTGAGATTATAATTGTCAGATTTTGGAGAACAGAGCCATGGAGCGGGATCCTTTCTAATTTGAGTTCTTTATGTTCAGAGATGCATAATGAGAGGTTTTCCAGGCTTGTCTAAATTCTCCCCGGTGGAATGCCTTGTGATCAGAATTCATAGTGCTCTGTGTTCCGAGCGAAGTGTCTCACAGAGCCAGCTTCTGATAGGGAATGAATGAAAGGGTGGAGATGACTAATAAAGATTGGACTTAAATCCTTTCATTAGCTGTCCCACTACCTTTCTCCTCCCTCTGTAAGTATAAAAATGATGAAAAGCTGGAGTGCATGTACTTTGCATCAGCTCTGAAACCTGGAAGCTTTCGCATTGTTTATGTCGAAGTCAAGGTGATGGCTGCACAAGTAACTCTGACAGTGGCCAGCTGGAGTGACCAGACCATGCTTGGTCCAGTGAAACCAGAAACTTGTTTTTGTCATAGGCATTCAGTAATGCTGTGTAACCCTTAACGTTTTACTGAAGTGATTCTACTTCTAGAACTTCTGTATTCTGAAGGGAAAACTCTCACTTGCCAATTTTTAAGGAGTGTGATCAATGCACTTTCTTTCACATTGTAGTTGCTCAGCAGGCATTGGTTTGTCTTCAAAAAAGTTTTGAAAATAGTATTTTTTTCTGTGTGTTGGAAATTTGTTTTTACTTTTGGCATTCGTGCTTTTAGGGTCCTTAATTGTAGCAGACAAATTATTGATAAACTTGGCTGTAAACTGTAAAAAGAGTTTGCCTACTCAGCAGCTGCTGACTTTTCAACTTTATCTTATTGAGGCTCACGAAAGCTTGCTCATAATAATTCCCAGGTTCTGCCTGTAGAGTGTGTAAACATGTTGCTAATAGTCAGATTGCCCTGACGTACTCTTTAATTGCACCTTCGAATCCTGCCTCTTGCCTTTTGTGTACTGAGGTGCACTTTTGAGTTTAGGGCAAAAATTACATAGGAAGTAGTACAGTAAAAGAAAGTTTGGAAACTCTTTCACTTCAGTAGCCAATCCATTTGGAATTGCGGGAAGGTTTATCAAATTTCCTGCACAAATATCTAAATTTCTGCATTTTTCTAGAATTATTATCATATTCTTTTCAACTGTTGGTCACCTTTTAATTATATTTTCAAGGTCGTAGTCTACACCTCAACTGGTGCATGACTTTTGAAGCATGAAGGCTTGAAAGGAAGTCTTGAAGTAACTTGCATGAAACCATAGCAGGAGCTTGACGAGCTAGTGCTGTGGAGACAGTTTGTTACGGGAGTTCCAATGCAGGGAGATTTGTTGAGGGAGGAGATGCAGACCAAGTTAAGGTTGCTGAAAAAGAGGGATTTCTGAGAGTTTGCTTCTCAAACACCAGCATGCCACGTGGTTGCTGAGCACAGGTGTTAAGGTGTGTTTTGGGGCCTTGGTCCATGAAGCCAGAGCGGATGGAATATGTGTGTGCGTGTGTGTTGTGACCGTGTTGGTAAAAGGCAGTGCAGAGTACGTTGCCGTCATGTGCTATAGATGTAGCTTGAACTGGAGTAGAGTATTGCTATTTCTGTGTTTTTATCCATTTTCTGAATGCAGAATGAAGTCAGGAGGAATAGCCTAATGGTGATGAGCTGAAGTTTGAAGATATCTTTCATGCTTTTCTGGATTTATTCCTAAAATGTGTAGAATGGCTCCAACAAGTATTTGGGTTTGTTTTGCGATAATAAGAAGTTCTTTTTCGGAAAAGGAATTATTCAGCTGAAAGCTTAGTTGAATTAAAGCGTTCCATCTTTTGGCATGGTATAGAACCTCCTAAAAAGCAGTCTAGTTTGTTTCAGCGTGCCAAAGTTTCATGTCTTGGTAGCATGTGGGTTAAATCAACTACTGTCTTCTCGTGTAGAGAGGATGTAGATACCAAAATACCTGATGTATGTACTTACAATGTGTTTTATTGTATCTTCCTGAGTTCGTATGTAACCTTCATTTGAGATGCTACTCCTCCAGCATTATTTCTCTAGGACATGAACCACTGTTCAAAAACTGGCACAGTCCCCTGTTCTGACATTATCCTTAATTCTGTCTATCTCACTTGCACTTGGTACCTCTCCTTCCATCCTACCCTGACATGCTTCCATTCATTCTTTGCCATCTCATTTACCTCAGTTCTCCCTCCCTCCCTTTGGAAGTGGCTCAGGACCAGGACTCCACAGTATCTCATCCTGTACCCCAAGAGGAGGATTTTCTCCTCCTGTGCAGTAGGTACTGAACAGGTACCTGCCTGCAAGGCTGCACAGCCGCAGGGTAAAGTGGAACTTCGTGTTGAGCTTTATGAGTGTATTCTTAGGGAAGAGCAAAAGAATAGTGACTTATGGGAGATGGGGGAGTGACCAAATGTATAGTAATCCGTGGGGGGTTTTTATAGCTCTTCTTGGTTAGCTCAGGGAGTGCTGCCTTTGATACATTGTATAATAAACATATCCTGCCCATAGAGAAGCGAGCCTTCGGCATAGGTTTGTTAGGAGGCTCTGGTTGATAATTGACACTGTATATGCTTTAAACACATTCAACTACCTCTAATTTTCTAACTAGTAAGAGTTAGAAGAACTCTTACTGTCATTGTCATTGTCCGTGTAGGACAGTTACCAGCTGAGCCTGAGATGAGCTGAGTTGGTCAGAGCGTGGTGTTAAGAATGCCAAGGTCGCAGGCTCAGTTCCTGTATGGGCCAGTCATGTAAGAGTTGGACTCCATAATCCTTGTGGGTCCCCTCCAACTCAGAATATTCTGTGTTTCATGCTTTTGATGTTGATTCACGACAAAAGCACTATATGGCATAACCATGCAATAAGATGTAAGCTGTTCTAGACTCGCCGTTCTCAGGAGTCCATGCTGTGTCCTGTGGAGGCATACAGGGTAGAAACTTCCTTTCCAGTTATAAAGTTAGCACTCAAAATGAAGTGTTGACTTGCAGGGAACTTGTCTTTTACAAGCTGGCATTTTCATCTCGCGCTTTGGGGAGTGAGTTAGTCCTAACACTTGGCGTTTGAGCTGTGGCATGCAAGAGTGTGAATACACCATCTTGTTTATAAAGGTAATCCCAAATGAGTGTTCCACCTACGGTGACTCCTGAAGAAGTTGAGATGTTGTGAGCTAAGCCTGTAACCCAGCCTGTGTGTTGGGATACTTGGGTGTAGTGAGAATTTACTCTGGGGATTCCAGCTTCTGTGTGTGTGTAATCCGTCACAGAGGATATGAATCAGCTGGCCTGTAAGAGCTGTCAATGGAAGACTGAAAGGCAAACTCTGAGATGCTACCTACAAGGAAGAACTTGTGACTGTAGCCACGATGAGACCCCAATACTATCAGTGTCTCAGTTATATAAGTTCCATTGTTAGTCATTTTCATATCAGATTCTTAAACTGCAGTCTTTAAATCTCTTTATATAAATTTTTGCAGGTGTTTATGTTTTGCTTAGAACTACAGAGACAGCTTTTTCCATGGGAATGTAGTTTGAGATGAAATTATGCTAGTCACAGATAAATGAAGTTTTAATAATGGGACATACAGATGGGTAGAGAACACTGGATAAAAGGAATGAATAAGTTTCCCTGGAACCACTGGTGTTCTGACCCATGATTTTGTTGGGGGTTACAGTTCAAATACTGAGTACAAAAACCTGAAGTCTTTGCAAACTGTGTATTGAAAGCTGAGGGAAAAAGCTGAGAACTTGCATATCCAAATGACTGCCTTGTACCTTGTACACAGGTGCTGGTGCTCTGGAGCAAAGGGAAGGAGTGGCCATAGCTGTAATGGTGTGGATGTCCAGGTCACTGGCTGGGTGATGCAAGATGAGTTGACAGTGGGAGGATGTCCAGCTTGTCTTTGTCTTGTCTTTTCTAGAAATGATTTTACATCATTTTACAAGCACCTGAGCAGGTTGTTAGAGTGAGCCCCCTCCTTCTCCCCAGCATTCTGCAGCAGTAATGGTATAGCTGGCCTCAGGGGAGCTTCCCGTGTTAATGCATTGATGAAGTTTTAAATCATCCATTATTGGGAATTAATCATAGAATCGTCAATCATTAGTGAGGGGATGAAAGCTCGTTAGCTGTTCTGTGTGTAACAAGAATCTCATACAGTAAGATTGAGGTAATGAATTTATGGGGGGTAATTTAATGATGTATGACTATTTTTATTTTTGCCTTTTATCCTGAACTGGTTTGTAGTTCTCTGTTTTAGAATACAGTACATTGCATTGCCATACCAAGGTTCATATACTCTTGGTTGGATTGGGATAACCCAACGACAAATATTACCATGCACAGTAGAAAGAAAGTTTATGCGAAGGAATGGTAGTGCAAACCCCTTTGTTCCTGGAAGAATTGAATGGCACGTAAGAGCTCTGTAGAGGTGACAGGATTTTCAGATTTTTAGATCTCATATACAATACTCTGAACAATTGTCTGGATGGTAATTTATAAAAGAGTTTTAAACAAAAAAGATTCTGATAAACTTCCCAGGACTACAGTTTGTCTTGTGTAATAGTAAGTGTGCATAAAGGAGCAAAAGATCAGTTATGAGCTACATGTCCTGTGTAGAAGTTGAATCCATGGAGTCCTCAGCATGTCCAATAGAACTCTTTAGTCCATCTTTTTACCTGCAACTAAAATGTAAATGAAAGTGTACTGAACTTTAAATTGTAACAAGACCATGAAATCGTCACTTACACTTTAGCTTCTTCTGCTTTTTAATAATGAAAACTTTATGTGTACTGAACAATCTTTAGAAAATCCTTGATAAGATCTGTTCTTCAGGCAGCTGACTTAGGATTTTACTTACTTGAGTAAGTATTAAAAAAAAGAAAACAAACCCCACAGAAACCCCAAGCAAAAAAACAACCACCCAGCACACAAATGAAACCCTCAAATCCTGCATGCATTATTCCTCTGAAGGATTTCCCAGAAGTTAGGGATCTTTGGTCAGAATAGTGACTCTGGACTGAAATCCTGTACCTGTCTTCTGATGAAGGACAACTTTTGTGTTGGGAGCTGGTAGCAACAGGAGATTGGAGATTGAGTTTGGGGATTGATGTGTTTGACTTTCCCCGTCGTGACCAAAGATGTGTATTTCATTACTGTGCAAATTGTGATATTCCAGTCTCACATTTGCAGAATAAAGAAGTGTCAGTTCTGTGTCCGTGTTGCGTTTCTTCTCAGCCATCTGTTAAAGTGCTCAATTTTTGTCTTGTGGTTCCCTTTTTTAAAAGGATTTACCTCAACAGTGCCAGAATTAAATGGCACTAAGTTTCAATTATTTTATCAGTGGCTGATGAAGACTTTAGGAAGTAAAGAAGCTGTTTGTTTGAGAAGTTGTTTATAACTGCATTTTCTTCTAGATGTCTAATGGTTTTTCATGTCTTGCCTTACATGCTTCCCTGTGGTGACAGTAATTTTCTTCAAAAGAGTCAAACAGTCATCCCTAGAAAGAAAAGAAACATTAACTCCAAAATGGTCACAATATCATATTTTATATCCAGTAAATATTTATTGTATGCAGGAAAAAAATGTACTTTCACACATCTTGCTCTCTTCTAGGTTTGATTTCAAATATTCTCCATTACTTGAAGAAACCAGCTTCTGTAGGATTTGGAGAAATAAGGTTTTGTCGCCCAAAGGAATTATTTTCAAATTGCAACTGACTTGTTAAGATTTACATGCAAGTCTTTCAAATCTCTAAAGCATAGTGGGCCTGTAACAGCTGATTCTTCTGATACGCTTTTGAAAAAATACGATTAGAATTATCAAAGTGGGATATCTGGGTTCTTGAATGAGATATATATGTATGTATGTATATAAAACACTGGCTTTGTCAGGTAAAAAAACCTGCTTCATGTAGTTGAATTTGAAAAGATAACTTTTTAAGCCTAAATATGAAAGAGAGAATTATGCTGATATATATAAAAGTTAGGGAAACTGGTTGGGACTGCTGCATTGTATGGGCTGGGTGTATAAGCAAATAAACTACGGCAAGCCAATATATCATGAGGTAAAACACAAAACATAAAGGCCGGTAACTGGAGAAAAGGAAAGTGTAATGAGCATTCTTTATAATGAGTAATGAATGTTTAGTGTTAAAGGACTTCTTTTTTATTAAGTACATGCCTGCATCAATAAGGACAGTCAAATTGTAAATCATTTTTAAAATAAAATTCAAGATAATTTATTTTGGAAATATAAGTTACTGGGAATGGTTATATTTTTAAGGAAAAAAACGAGTGCATTTTGGGGAGTTGACCTCGGTTTCTGGATTAACACTCTGATATACCGTGTCAAACCAAGCATGATGTTTTGTTTGTAGATTTTCCATCCCATTTTCTTCTGGGTCCCTACTTGAGTAAACAGCAAATTTTCTCAGTTTTGTCCAGCATTATTCTCATTTTAGTATTTCCAATCTTCACATCTCTTTTTCCATGTTCTTTGGATGCTGATAACTGACAAAGGGACAATCAAGATTACACTTCTGTGCCTTTTTCTGAAAGCCACAGCAGGATTTGGGAAAGGAGAATGGGTTGAGACTTGCCGTCCTTTGGATAACTGGAGTTTTCCTAGATGGGCCATATCAGAGGTGATGCTCTGAGGATCATAGGGACACACTGCAGATCAGATTGTGGAGACGCTGATCCATTGTTGTGTGATGAACTAAAGTTGACATCTGTCAATCCTTCCCTTTCCACAGTTATTCCAGCGGCAGTAGGATCAAGACCAAAGACAAGGATGTGACGTTCCGCCTGTTTTCCTCAAAGACATCACTTTGCTCCATTGGCCAGCCCCCTGTTCAGCACTGCTCAGGAGTTCCCCTGGCTGCAGGGCAGTGACTGCAGAGCTCGCCAGTATATAACCATCAGAGAGGGTTGTCTGGTAGAGGCTGCTGTAGTACATTCCTGCTTCTCTGTGCTACTTCTGGAAATACAAAATTAAGCCATTGAAAACTTCCCTTTGTTTTTTGCACTTCGAGATTCTTTTTCTATAAAACAAACCGTTGTTTGCCCGTTGTATTTCAAGTGAAAAAGGAGAAAATTCTGAGTTACTCCCTTAACTCTATCCATGAATCCTCCTGTTGGTTTAATATTCACTCTGGTCGTGGTTTTTTACAGCAGCAGATAACGGAGGGACTGCACCTGGTGGCACATCAGGAATTCCTCCCAGCAATCCTGCTGGGAATTCCAAGTCAGCGGCAAGGAACCTGGGCTCCTCGGCAGGAGAGAAGGAGGAAGGGAAGAAGGTCCGGCGGCAGTGGGAGTCATGGAGCACGGAGGACAAGAATACTTTCTTTGAGGGACTGTATGAGGTACATGTAGAAGAAAATAACAGACTTAGATGGCTTTGGTTAGAGTCTGGATATTCCTAAAGAAGGTTGATTCAGGTGAGGTTGGCGGGAACAGAAGGCCACTTACACATGAGCATTTGTGGGGCCATACACTGGGCTGTAAAACAGCTGTCAGTCAAAGCCACGTGTCAAAAGGGTCAAGTTTGTTGGGTTTTTTTCTCTAAGTACACAGGAAATATTTCTGAGTTTTATTAACGAATGTTTATAATAATTTCAGTTGTTATTGAATTATGGTTCAGTTTCAAATGCAAAATAATTAAATAATGTCCCCATCTGAACTTCCAAAAGCAATGCACTTGCTCTGTAATAATACCAAACAAGAAAAGCTGCTCTGTTCTAATGAGAATTGTGTTTAGTCTTTGGCCATGAAGAGGTTGGAGCCAGTTCAGTCCTAGGGCTGAGAGAGAAGTTACATCATCTTATCGTCTGTCTCTTATGACGTATATGATGGATTCCTGCTTGTCCTGTTCCCGTGATTATTTCAACAGCATTTCTGTTTTGAAAATGCATGCCAAGGGTAAAAACAAAAGCAGTGATGGGGAGTTTTCTTTGCATATGTGCATCTTTTTGAATTATTTTTTTTTTTCATCCTAGGCATGGTATCACATACATATATTTTGTGGACAAAATGAACACTTAGACAGTGTTTTTTTAACTCCTCTGAATTGCAGTAATATTCCTGGGAATCAAGTAATTTTTAAGTCACTTCACTGATTTTTTTTTTTTTGAATACTGAGGAAAAATTTTAAAAATTTGCTTTAAGGTGCATCTGAGACTCAGTTTGTTCAGTCCCTCCTTCCATCCATTTTGTGGCACTGCCTTTCAGAAGAGGTTTTCATACCTTGTATTTAAATCAGTTCCAACCTTTTCTGAATACAAAAAATTTGTGATTGCAGGAGTTAATGTGTATAAAATCAAATCTTTTGAAACTCAAATTTTGTACTTCTAGTACCAGTAACATGAAATGCACTGTAAATAAAAGTGCAGCTGGTAAATATAATATGTTTTTCACTCACTCTAGTCAGAAATGGTGGGGGGAATGCAGAGGGAAGTAAAGAATGCTCAGGGAGAAAATCAGTGGTTTTGGTTCTGCTACTTAACGCATTTGTAAGTAAAGTTGGGTGGGTTTTTTAAATTTAAGCTAGCAACAACTTACTGTTTTTAGTTTTAAACAGTTTAAGAAATTGGAAAGTAATTAATTTGGCATCTATATTGCATTTTATAGAAAACAAAGGAAACCAGCGTCATTCTTTCACTGTTGAGTTCTGATCCCCAAAAATTCTGTTTATGGCCATTGAAATCCAATTTCCCACAAAGAACCCCAAATTCCCTGGCATTATTTGACTTGAATTATGACAGGATCCAAGTTTGGGTTTGAGTATTTCAATTTGGTTCATTTCTTCTGCAGCATGGGAAGGACTTTGAAGCTATCCAGAACAACATTGCCCTGAAATACAAGAAGAAAGGCAAACCAGCAAGCATGGTGAAGAACAAGGAGCAGGTCCGGCACTTCTACTACCGCACCTGGCACAAGATCTCCAAGTACATTGACTTTGACAATGGTTAGTATGCACCAAAATGGGCTTGGTGCAAGGGTTGGAGTCCTGCCTTTTAGAGGTGAGGAAATAAATACCGAGGAGGAATTAAATACTGAACCTAGAATCATAGAACCACAGGATGGTTTGGGTTACAAGGGACCTCAAAGACCCATTCCATCCCCTGCCATGGGCAAGGACGCCTTCCACTAGACCAGGTTGCTCAATGCCCCGTCCAGCCTGGCCGTGGAGACCTTCAGGAGTGGGGAGTCCACAATGTCTCACTTCTTAGTTTTGTTAGCATGGCCCTACCAAGGTTCATGTTTCGTGAAAAGTACTTTTCAAAACCTGGTATTTGTATCACCACTATTCTGTGAATTCACCACACCATAGTAAATACAGATCCTGCCGTTAATAGTGGGGAAAAGCCAGGTTCAAGGAAATGTTTTTGTATTCTCAGGAACACACTTTCAAGGAGAACTGCCTAAACATTAGTCAGGCATGGCTCCATCAAGCAAACTGACCCAGCACCACTTTGCAATTCTTGGGGGAAGGTAGAAATAAATAAACAGTCCAATACAAGTGTAAATGGTGACATACTTGCTCCCACTTTAAAGAAGTTTGAATTTGTACCATTGGTTCAATAACTTAGGATTGCCAGTGCCATATTCCCCTTCCCATTCTTTTCCCTCCTTCTGCAACTGGTTTAATGAAAAAGAAGTTGGGAAGTCAGGTAAACTGCTAGTGGTGTCTTATAACGGTAACAGTAACATATGATAATTGAGAGTGGTTTTTTATCAAATCTGTACTAATTAGGAATGGGCAGAGAGGCTTCAAGTTAGTCTGTGGGTGGCCTAATCTGAATAACAGGCTAAAGAAATGTATTTCAGAGTGACCAGATTTTACTAAGATTTACTTGTTTTGACTTCAGGTGTCAAAAATGTCGGTTCTCACATTAGCTTGTTGATTAAGTAATAGTCTCCAGAGTCTTTTGGTCCTTCCGATGGTGTATTGTAAGATGCATAAATCATGGCAGTTTGTGGTGGTTGAATTTTTTGGTTTTTTGAACAACTCTTATTTAAGAGCAAGAGTTTGGATAGTAAATTCATCTACACAGTTTGGGGCCAGAGCCTCTCAAGTTAAAAATAACTCATCAGAGAGAAATGGATGTAGAAAGAAGTTAAAGGAATGCAAAGCTAGTGTACAATACAGTCTCTTTATCACAGAAATCAACTAGGATGGAAAAGACCTTTGAGATCATGAAGTCCAACCTATGACCACCTTTGTCAACTAGACCATGGCACCAAGTGCCATATCCAGTCTTTTCTTTAACACCTCCAGAGACAGTGACTCCACCACTTCCCCGAGCAGCCCAGTCACTCCAGTGCTCAGTCACTCTTTCTGTGAAGAACTTCTTCCTAATGTCCATCCTAGACCTCCTCGAGGCAGCATAAGGCTGTGTCCTCTCATTCTGTGACTGGTTGCCTAGGAGAAGAGACTGACCCCCACGTGGCTACGCCCTCCTGTCAGGGAGTTGTAGAGAGTGATAAGGTCTCCCCTGAGCTTCCTTTTCTCCAGGCTAAACAACCCCAGCTCCCTCAGCTGCTCCTCACAGGACTTGTGCTCCAGACCCTTCACCAGCCTTGCTGCCCTTCTCTGAAGGCATTTGAGCATCTCAGCGTCCTTCCTAAATTGAGGGGCCCAGAACTGGACACAGCACTCAAGGTGTGGCCCAACCAGTGCCGAGTACAGGGGAAGGATCACTGTCCTGGTCCTGTTGGCCACACTATACCTGATCTAGGCCAGGTGCCATTGGCCTTCTTGGCCACGTGGACACACTGGCTCATGTTCAGTCAGCTGTCAGCCAGCACCCCTGGGTCCTTTTCTGCCTGGCCCCTGTTCAGCTGCTCTGTCCCCATCTTGTAGTTCTGCAGGGTGTTGTGACCAAAGTGCAGGACCCAGCACTTGGTCTTGTTAAACCTCATTAAAAATTAAAAATAATGAGTTATTAAAAGTAACTCATTAAGGAGAAATGGATATGGCTAGAAAGAAGCTGAAGGAATGCAAAGCTGGTGTACGATACAGTCTCTTTATGAACTTGTCTGTTCCTGAGCTTGGGTTACCTAAAGGAGGACTTGAGTATCTAAACCACCTGGCATAAGGTGTATTTGTGAGTTCGTTTTTTCAAAACAAAGCAGCACTT
Source organism: Mohoua ochrocephala (assembly GCA_013398855.1). Classification (NCBI taxonomy): domain Eukaryota; kingdom Metazoa; phylum Chordata; class Aves; order Passeriformes; family Acanthizidae; genus Mohoua; species Mohoua ochrocephala. The sequence continues at coordinate 205,029 of VZTA01006596.1, read as the reverse complement.
TAAGATGAAGCCATTAGTATTTTATTTAAAAACCAGGGTTGCAACGAACACATTATGGAAGAATTTTTAAAATAAAAAGATGTCACTGAAGAAGTTAATGTGTTTTTTGGATAACAAAAAGTTATGTATCTATATCTGTGTGGTCTAGAATCTTGTTGTCTGAAGGAATTTAACAATCAGTGCAGTAGTTTGATTAGCTTTGGTATTGGTAGAAATATGTGTGCTTGGATTTTGAGATCAAAGAGAACCAAAGTTTTGATGAATAGACAAGAATAAATATTTTCACCTGATTTGTAAACCACGAGAGTGTCCTTGCTGTCATAGATCTTTAGCTCTATTAGCAGTAATGTCCGCATCATGTATGTTGAGATGAGAAAGGACAAAAAAACCCCTTGCAAAGTTGAATAAAATGTCAGCAATTCTTTGTGTAAAAATTTAGAATCTAGAATTTGCATCAAATCTCTTACGGTGTGTTTGTGCGCACAGAAAATGTTCTCTGTGTTCTGGAAAATCCAGACCTACCTCTGAATTTTCATATAAAAGAGTTCTGTGTGCATTTGTTTGGGGGCATCTGGAAATTTCCCTTAGAATTTGTAAACAGTTGATACTAGAGAGAGCTTTATTTTGCATATTGAGCAGTTGCATATTTGTTTAAATTCTATGGAAGCTGCTTTGTTTTCCTGTAATCTAAAAAACGCCGTGAAAAGGAAGTTGGTGGACCAATCCCATTATAGTGTTTCTTGAACCAGAGCTTAGTTTTGCCTTCGATCTGATTTGTCTCATCATTGAAAATACAAATCCTCTCCTTTTCAGCGTCGAAATGAGTATCTGAATGTAGCTGCATGTGAGTATCTGCAACCTGCATCTCACTGACACCTTTTCTGCTTTCTAGTGTTTTCTCAAGGGCTGAAAAAATCTTCCTTGGAGCTGTATGGCTTAATCTGCTATGGGGAGCTAAGGAAAAAGATCGGGGGATGTGAGTATGAATGACTCCAGATTATTTTTACATGATGGAATCAGAAGTTATTACCCTTGATGTTGGCAGTGTCTAGTTCAGTTCTGCTTTTGAGTTCTTGACTATTGCTGTAATGGTGTTATTTCTTCATTACATATATTTTTATTTTTACAGACCTTCTTAGTCTGTTGCATTAGTCCACTTTGATAGATTTCTTTAGTTTTACCTGTATGCAGAATGCAGTGCATGTATTGCCCACAGGTGATAGGTAAACATACACGAAGCTTAGATGAGCTATTCCGTTGCTATTGAAACCTAAGCAATTAAGTGTGTTAATGATACCGTTTACACCCAAAATTATTTGTACCTATGCAGTCAAAGTCTGGGATGGTGTCTTTCTCTAAGTTGTTCTCTAAATGTTTCCTCACTGTACCCTGAAGATGAAAAAGCACAAATCATAATTGGAAATAACTTTACTGGCTAAGATGGGTTCTGACCTTGTCAGTGCCAGAGTCCAGTTTTGTCCATATCGACGAGTGTAGATGGAGGAGTATGTGCCACAACAATGCTCCACTGTTTGCTGGCAGTTGATTAATTGCATTAGCAACATACCTGAGCTTAGGCTCACAGAACTACAGAATGGTTTGGGTTGGAAGGGACCTTAAAGATCATCTCGTCCCAACCCCCTGCCATGGGCAGGGATACTTTCCACTATACCAGGTGGCTCCAACCCCCATCCAACCTGGCCTTGGACACTTCCAGGGATGGGGCAGCCACAGCTTCTCTGGGCACCCTGTGCCAGGGCCTCCCCACACTCATAATAAAAAATGTTTTCATTATATATAGTTTAAATTTCCCCTCCTATGGTTTAGAACCATCATCCCTTGTCCTGTCCCTCTAGGCCCTGCTGAAAAGTCTGTTCTTGTCTTTCTTTTAAGCCTTCTTTAAGTACTTCATATGCTGGGACCCCCAGAGCTGCAGATGGAGTCTCACTTGAGTAGGGTAGAGGATCCCTACCTTACCCTACTGTCCATGCCGGGGGGATGAACCCCAGGACATGGTTTCCCTGGTCTTCCCTGGCTTCCAGACCAGAGAGAGCTCTGACATGACTGGCTTGGAGAGTGGGCAGAGGAACATGCCCTGTATGTGCCAGTCGTTGTACATACACACCTTTTTATCCATGTATTTTTTCATTTGTCCCCAGGCTTTTTGTAGAGTCAGTGTTACATCACAGTGCATCTTCTACCTGTTTTGTTTAATTTGTGAGACGTGGAAAACTATCAAAATACTTTCACTTCTTTGTGAAGTCATAGTAGTTGTAAAGTGAAGTGGACACAAAAGCATTCATGAGTGAACATGTACAATTCTTAAAAGGATTTTGGAAGGGTTTTATTTGCCATCTTATTCCCTTACCTGTAATTGCTGTTGTAACAGGTAATGAACGAGACTGTTGTGAATGTTCATGCTGACTTTATTCTATTTGTTTAAAGATCTCCAGTGTGTTAATTGGAGAAGCAGTGCTCAGCTTGGAGAAGCAGTTTTGAACTGTTTGATGACAAAGCAGGTGCAGAAGCAAGGCACATTGCCCTGCCAGCAGAAATCAGTATTAGTGTTTCTTTCCTGTACCTACATCTTGTTTTACAAGCACACCCTTCTTGTTATGGCTGGGAGTAAGGTTTCACACAGTCACTGTGGCAATGCCTGCAGCCTCTGTGCTTCTGTCTTTTTAGAACTTTGGGACTTGGTTACGTACTTTACCCACTGTCACTTGGAAAATTCTTGTCTCCAAGACCAAATGTACTCAAGCTGCAAGACTCCACACCCATTTATGACAGGTCTGCTCTGTAGCTGTGGAAAGCAGTTTCTTCCTCCCTCCCCCCCACCCACTTTTTTTTTTTTCTCTTGTGGTATTCACAGTCACAGGAATGGAGAAGACTAACTGAGAGCTATTGAGACATGAAAGCACTTCAGAAATACTTTTAGCATTGCCACAGGGAGGTTAATTGTTCAGTAAATAGATCTGGGCCTAACTGTCATGTAAATCAAGTTACCAAAATGTCCATTTAATAACGTGCTCTATAATGCATAGAAAAAAGTGAGGGTTGCACGTGCATTTTATTCTTTTTATTTACTTTTTTGTTGTGTTAAGCACTAGGATGCTGTTCATTCTGCCTTGCTGCCTTAGCAACAGAGGTTGAGCAGGAAGAAGCAGCTTTACTTTTTAATACCCCAGTGTCAGATTAAAGCCCAGTGTTCAAAGATGGCTGTAGTACCTGAACTAGGGTCATTTAATCCACGTGTAAAAAGTAATTTTTGTGGCAAGGATCATGTAAAGCTTGCATGTTATGAAAATACAAACTTTCCAAAAGAGGTATGTTACGGCACATTTACGCATGTTAATCCTATGTGAGAATAAAATGTAGTAGATTTGAAAGCCCAACAGGACACAGCAAAGGCCATGGGTTTAGCACTGTAAATCCTAATTCACTGTGTTATCTCATTTCCTGAAAAGGTATGGATGACAAGAATGCAGCTAAACTCAATGAGCTCATTCAAGTCGGGTAAGTAAGAACTTACTCCTGAAACTCATAAAACTGCGTTGTTCAGCCATTTGACTATTGTATTGATCATCCAAAGTCTGGGGCATTTTTAATTCTTGAGAGCTGAAGTTTGATGTTTTCCATTCTTAGTTTGTTTTATATTGGGATTTTTCTCCCCTTTTCCATGAAGCCATTAATTGTTAATAGTAAGAAATGATGGATGAAGTTTAATAAAATAATTAAATGAGAATTCTTTACAGAAGCTACAGCACTTAACTATGTGGATTCACTCAGGGAAATCATAGAATTATTTAGGTTGGAATCCAAGATCATCAAGTCCAACCATTACCTCAGCCCTGCCACTGCTAACTCCTGTCCCCAAGTGCCACATCCAGAGGTCTTTTAAATCTCTTCAGGGATGGTCACTCCACCACTGCCCTGGGCAGCCTGTTCCACTTCCTGACCACAGTTCAGTGCAGAAATTTTCCCAATATCCAATCTAAATCTCCCCTGGCACAACTTGAGGCTGTTTCCTCTTGTCCTGTCCCTGTTCCCTGGGAGCAGAGCCTGACCCCCACCTGGCTGCCCCCTCCTGTCAGGGAGTTGTGGAGAGCCAGAAAGTCCCCCCTGAGCCGCCTTTTTTCCAAGCTGAGCGCCCCCAGCTCCCTCAGCTGCTCCTCATCAGACTTGTGCTCCAGACCCTTCCCCAGCTCCATTTTCTTCTCTGGACACACTCCAGCCCCTCAGTGTCCTTCTTGCAGTGAGGGTTCCTCTCCAAACCACTGTGCCTCAGCAGGGCTCACGAGTCCTGACTTTCAGACCTGAAATGACCCTTCAGCATGCAGCCCTCCGGTCACTTCTGCATCTCCTTGACATTAAGGACGAGTGTTCTTTTTCACTTTAAGAGCGCGTTGTGGGATTTGTGGGCTCAGTCTATGAGTCGAGGTACTCCTAGAGTGAAGGGGTTAGAAGTTGCATATTACTAGAAATGAGGGCATACCTGATGTATTTGTGCATAAATTTTTCCAAAGTAGTTCAGCTTTTAGAATTTATGTGTTTTAAAGTGAAATCTCTTTCAAAGGAAAAGGCATGTGATTACTTAGGAGGCATTGATTTGTCCTTAATCCCATCTTTAAAAGTGATTTGGAAAAGCATTATTTTCTGTCTGGTACAGGTCCATTTTTACCTTTTGCATTCTTGCTTTTAGGGTGTTCACTGTAGCAGACAAGTTATTGATGAAGTAAACTTGACTGTAGACAGGAGCAAGACTTTGCCCCCTCAGCGGCTGCAGTCTTTTGACTTTACCTTGCATAATATGGATACTTGGTGGTGTACCTTTCTCAAGTTCTCACATGGAGTTTCCAGATCAGTTTCTTAGGAGTTGAACAACCTTCCCTCTCCTGGGAGATGCTGTTTGGATGGTGTGCTTGTGTTGCTGGTCTTGAATGTGATGCTTGAATCACTTGTTCATTCTTCTGTTAACTGCAGGGTTTTAAATTAGAAGAGAAAATCCCATTTGGTTTGGGTTTTGTACAATTAGGAAAATATGACCAGTATGTTTAACAGAATTATTCTGGAAGCAAATTACTTCTTTAAATTGGAGTTACCAGTTAAAGTGGGCCTGGGATGAGCCTTCATCTGTAGTTTCCTGAATATCTCTATAGTTCAGAATATCAGCAGTTGGTTTAGTCACTCTGTGCTGTACTAGAGAGCCTTTCTAATAATGGGTCATCCAAACAAACTAAAGCATAACGAATGAGCCTGATGATGTTTAGTGAGCTGTAGCATCAGTCTATCACTTTGCGTGATTCAGGCCTTAGTTCTTCTAATTAATTGTTAATGAGGGCTAGTGATTTCTGTGAAGTCTAGGTGTTTACTCCATGAAAGCCAGTCTCGTAACAAACCATTTTGGGAACAGGAGTCTTTGAAAGTATTAATGCTAATCCTCTATGCCAAAATTAGAGTGTACATAACATTAACCGGTTCAGAATTAGTTGCTTTTGCATAGGCTTTTTGTCTACATATGGGAGACCTATCTTTGCTTCCCTTTTTCTCCTGCATCCCTTACCCCATTTGGTGGTGAACCTCATCAGTTGAAGAAGAGCAAACTGTGTCTTGATTACCCCCTGGATGTCTGCACCACCTGCACATGCAGGGCAGCCTCAGCTCCCAGAAGCGAACACATTGCGTGTACCTCGGTTGGTTCAACTTCCCATCTTGCTCAGTGATGGTACAGTTCCGTGATCCTCTTCCCTGTTTGTAATCAGTTCTTTGTCCGGTTCCTAACATGTTTCTTACAAGTGTGACACTCCTCTTCTGAATGCTTGTCACTGAGGAAAGCTGTGAAAGAAAGTGAATCCAAAGGGATTAAAAATGGGGAATGTGAACATGCATTATTCTGAGGATCTGCTCCTTGAGTAGGTAAACATTCTCCTCATTTAATTGGTAAGAAAAGTTGAGAAAGGATAAGGTTGTGAGGAGCCTACCTGGCCATTTATTTGCAGCACGACTCCAGACCCTGGAGTTACGTGCTCTAATTTAGTGCTTGTTTTGCATCTCTGGTTTCTATACTAATTTCATGGAGTATGGAAAAACAAATGACCCTGTGAGGGACTCACAAGAAAACCATACTTAAAAGCTTCCTAGTTGAGCTTATAACCCAGGTCATGGATTCTAAGGAGTGCCTGAAAACTCCAATCAGCTGACTCTGGCAAGTATTGGCAAAGTCTCTGTGTGACATGTCCCTGTTTGGCTGCTGGAGTTAAGGCTATTCGCTGTTACACATCTCTGTGCTTGTCTTCAGAATGTCAGTAACAGGCAAATGAGGCTAGACAACAGCCAGTGGTACAGGAGTTGTTGAATAAATGGGGAATCTTGCAGAAAATAGATCAAAGTTTACATCTTTCTAAATGCAAGGGGGAGCTAAGAATTATTCTTTCAGCTTCTGTAACTGTTCTGAGTAGTTCAGTGTACTCAGGTCAACACTGGCCTGCTCCAGCTGCTGAAAGACAGGACCACTCTCCGTCCAGTCCTTTGTGCTAAGGCTTTTATTACAGCATTTTAATTTTACTACACATTTATTATGTCATTGTATTCTGTGATTAGGATGTATAACAAGAAAAAAAAGGTTTATGGTGGTATAGCAGAACTGCTCAGTAACTAATTTAAATAAACTGAAGCTTTTTTGTTTTGTTTCATTTTTAGGAGGGAAACATTTTTATTTAACTTAGGTTTTGCAACACTCTTTACATTTAATAAAAAACGGCATATGAATGAATACAAATATTTTCTTGATCTCTTTGTAAATGTGTAGGAATTTCAGGTAAGATAAAAAAACCCCACCAAACCACAAGAAACACCTAATTAAAGAAATATTGTAACTATGCACCAGTGAAGCAGAGCACTCTTCAGTGTCTGGTAGTGTATGTGGTTTTACCCCCCAACCCGAGGGGCTCTTTATAGCACAAGTTAAGAAAGACAGAAACCATTAACAGGCATTAAATGCTCTGTCTGGTTCAAGTTCTGAATGTACTTTATGTGGGATAGGAGTGATTCTTCACTGCCTTCCAGTTCCTTGGGAAAGCTCTTTGGCATGCTGAGGGGGAATCTGTAACTCTCTAAAAATCTTGATCATAAAATAGCAGTTCCTACTGAAAAAAATCATATATAAACCAAAGCATTTTAAGTAGGCGGGTTATGCTCTGGGTGTCAAGTCAGACTGATAATTCTGAATGCACAGTCAGTAGAGTGACTGTTTATAAGACTAATCCTTTTCTGCATTTGGAGACATCCAGGATCTAGGTAACAGAATACCTATTGGTATTTTGAAGCTAAGAGTAAGTTCTGTTGCAGACTGACTCCTTTACTGTGCTTTCCCCTTAAATTTGTAGAAATAGTCTTTTTCCAGCCTCCCAGCCGTGGATTTCAGTTAGAAAATTACAGTGTCTAAATATATCTTACTTTTATATTAGTTTGATAATAAGTTATTCTTTAGACTCTGTCCTAGATTGCTTGAAGCTAATCATACTTAATGGAAAAGGGAATTAAGGGAAGCAGAACACTGGAATGTGGGGAGCTGGGATATTCTAAAGCATGCGTGAGGGAACCATGAAAATAGCATTGATTGCTGCAGTTGTGGAAGAATGCTGTAGTGGCAGGGTGAAAACTTGCATGGAAAGTCTTTAACGTTTTGTCACATTTATGTGTGCTCTGTGTTCCTTCATTTACTGAATGGTGTACTTTGCTTGCTGACTTCTGAACTGTGCCATTTCCCCTCATGCTCGGGGAATGCAGTAGTTCCTGCTTCTCCCTATAGATGTCAGCAGGTTTGCAGTTGTTTGGTTTCCTCCAATGTGATTTTCCTCCTAGTGTTTCGGTTGGTTTGCTTGTTTGTTTTTTCAAATAATATCTTTTCCATAATATACTTATATTTTTCACACTTCTTTTCTGGCTATTGTCTTAGGTTTTGGTTGGGTGGGTTGCTTTTTTCTCATCTCTCTGTCCTTTAGGCATAGATAGAGATGCAGTCAGGAGTTTGTGATGCTGATCCATGTTCATTTATAAGCTGCTTTATGGTAACAGATGGTGGGTGCCTGCAGCCCGAGGTCCACCTGCACAGGTGGCAGGCCAATTGAGCAGGAACAACTACCAGGAAGCCTGACTCAACAATAAGTGCTTTATGACCAACTAGCTGGGCTCTTGAACAGAAGTAGGAAACACGGAAAATGAACAACAGCACCTTTCTTCTTTCTTCTTTTTCTTAGATCAATTAGCTCAGCTGTTTTAGGCAGATCAAACCTTCTGGGCCTTCTGAGCAGCCAGGCCCTTGTTTCAGTCACCTTCCACTCATGTGAGGAAACAATTTCCACAAAACTTGATTGGTTTATATAGTCATATCAGTTAATGTAAAAACATGTTTCTCTCCCCAAACCCCTTCTTACTTGTACTGTTATACTGTCAAGGTAATAATGATGATGATGATAATAATAATGCTATTTCTGACTCTTCACTCACATGCTTCAAAGGCACATTGGGTAATAAAGAATTGCATTAGCTAAAATGAAGGAGGAGAGTCTTAGCTTGCACAAGTAGTCAAAAGAATTTTCTGTATTAAAACAGATTACGAATAGGGAAGAGGATCATTGCAGAAAATGCTGATTTTCTGATAAAATCATATGTACACTTTAATATAAGGATACACACAAGAGGATATGGAGCCTCATGCTAAGGCTGAGGTGCCCAGGAGGAGGTTTTACCTTTCATCCTTACCTTAACTTATTGATTAGATACCCACAAGGGTTTCTGTGTTCTTCTCTAAGAGTCTTTACACTGGCAGAGACTGACAGAGACTTTACACCGTTGGACTTGGTGGGACCAACTGTCTTCAAACAATTGTTTCCAAGAATTAAGTTGAAAGGAAATCTGCCCTTCCAGCCCAGGGATATTCCAAGTCTATAGAAGTTCACAGTTACGTAGCTGAAACCTCTGAGTTGCTCACCCCATCAGCTCCATCTTCTCAGGTCTCGCTTCACTTCTGCTGCCCTTTTGCAAATTTTCCTCTTAGCGCTGTAGACAACCGCTCTTCCTGCGTGATGATGTTTTATTTATAGCATAGAAATATTCTCTATAATTTATTTCATTTTACGACAAGGACTTGTGTTCAATCCTGCTGCTTCTATGCTAGCTGATCCTTAATGCTTCAAGTATTAGGTAGTAGTACTGCCACTGGTAATTTGATTGGGCTCAATGCCTGCCTTTTAAGTCCCTAAAAACAAAACAGGGCTGATGGAGTGAAGAAATCAAGTAGTTTCACTGTGTGAAAACAAAAATTACTTTTAAGGATCTTTGAAACTGCTAAAGTGATACGGAAGCTTAACCAGTGAAATCATACTGTAAAAAGTTACTTTGTTCAGGTTTCTGCAGAAGCTCTGAGACCTCACATCTGCACCAGATAAGGTGATTGTATTTCCAAATGAAAGACTCTGCAAAAACTTCAGACTCTTTCTCTTACTCATTAAGAGTCGTGAGTATAAAGGGAAGACTAAAGCTAAGCCAGTTGTCTTTTATGAAGCTGTCTGTGAGCAGACTCTTCAGCCAAAGTAACATAGTACTGGTCCACTTATAAAACAGAAGTCCCTCCCTGAGTGGACAACCAAGTGCTTCACGAATGTCTGCAAGAGGAGAGTCACAAGAGTAGCACTTCCACAATGAAAAGTAAGGTAGTGGGAAAGACTGAATGAACCTGCACTGCAGACCCTTACGTTTCTGTGTTCATTCCTGTAGCTACGATGGTGTTTGGCTCTGTGTCCCTGATCACAGAATAAGCTGAGTTGGAAGGGACAAGGATCGTCAAGTCCGACTCCTGGCCCTGCACAGCACCATCAAGAGTCACGCTGTGCCTGAGAGCATTGTCCTAATGCTTCTTGATCTCTGTCAGAGTTGGTGCTGTGACCACTTCCCCAGGGAGCCTGTTCCAGTGCCCAAGCACTAGCACTCTGGGGGAAGAAGCTTTTTCTAATATCCGACTTAAACCTGCCCTGACACAACTTCAGGCCATTCCCTTGGGTCCAGTCACTGATCACCAGCACAGAGAAGAAATCAGTGTCTGCCCCTTCTCTCCCCTTCATGAGGAAGGAGGTCTCCCCTCAGTCTCCTTTCCTCCAGGCTGAACCAACCAAGTGCCCTCGGCTGCTCCTCATACAGCTTCCCCTCGGGGCCCTTCACCATTTTCGTTGCCCTCCTTTGGACACTCTCTAATAGTTTAATATCTTTCTTATATTGTGATGACCAAAACTGCACACACTACTCAGGGTGAGGCCACTCCAGTGCAAAGCAGAGTAGGGCAATCTCGTCCCTGGCCCGGCCAGCAATGCTGGGCCTGGTGCCCCCAGGACAGGGATGTCCCTCCTGGCTTCAGGGCACTGCTGACTCAGATCCAACTGGCCGTCGACCAGGACCCCCCAGGTCCCTTCCTGCAGCACTGCTCTCCAGCATCTCATTCCCCGGTCTGTCGATACATCCAAGGTTGCCCCGTCCCAGGTGCAGAATATCCGGCACTTTCCCTTGTTGAACTTCATTGGTGATTGCCCAGTCCTCTCGTTTGTTGAGCTCTCTCTGCAGGGCCTCCCTGCCTTCGAGGGAGTCAGCAGCTTCTCCCAATTTTGTATCATCTGCAGACTTGTTTAGTATCCCTTCCAGTCCTGTGTCCAAGTTATATATGAAGATGTTGAAGAGCAGAGGGCCTAAGATGGATAGGTCTATATTCACATACTGTTGTTACTCGTTCCTTCTCTTTCCATGTATCCAGGGCCACGACTGTTCGTTACAAAGGCAGAAACCTGCGTATCAAAGCTCCCATGTGCCGGGCTTTGAAGAAACTCTGTGATCCAGATGGTGAGTAAAAGATGCTGGAAGATGAGGGTGTTCTAGAAGATAGCTGGAAGTATAAGGAAGTGAGCAGGCTTGTTCTGGTGTGTCCATCACTGGCAGGGAAATTTGGGCTGTTGCATGTCTGTCCTGGGCACAGCATTGTCTGTCTTGGCCTGATTGCTTGTGTAGCCCCAGTAACTTCAGGACCCACCCAGTTTTCTAGCTAAGATGAAGAGGAAATACCCACACCAGACCAGTTCACTGCTGCTTTATACATTGTGCTTTTACTGAATATGAAGGTTAGTCCCTTGCGCCAGTGAATCAGCAGCAGTATAGTGTTTAGCATTAAACATTTTCAATTTTTTTACCTTCTGCCGTTCAGCTATGTGTGATTTCATTTTGGTTGTTGTTTTTTTTTTTCTTCCTCGTTCCCAAGTAAGTAGAATCAGGCTGTTCAAAGGTCTGAAACACTGTACTTGCTCAAAGTTTCCAGACATCTGATTTTTGACACTGCTTGCTCAACTGGAATCCCCAGTACCACTGCAGTGTCCAAGGATAAGAACATATTGGAACAAAAAGTAATTGAGGAAGCAGGCTCCACTGGTGATGCTGGGCTGCCCGAATTGTCTGTAGGTGATGCTGGTGTCTGATCTTTTGTATTGTGTAACTGAGCATACAGTGTTGTGACTGAGTTGTCCTTACTTTGACCCTTTGTGCTTCATCTCCATTCAGGTGTGAGTGATGAAGAGGACCAAAAGCCAGTACGACTTCCTCTCAAGGTCCCTGTGGAGTTGCAGCCACGGAATAACCACGCGTGGGCTCGAGTACAGAGTCTTGCCCAGAACCCACGGCTTAGGTAATGGAGAACTGATTGTGGTGCTCAGAATAGGGAAGTAGATGAGCAGCGTCCTATCCCCTTCCTCTTTCTCCACGGTTCTCTTTGCCAGTTGGGCAGTTCATCTTTGATAATGCAGTTGGCTTAAGTGTACTTAGTCTGAAGCCTTTGTCCAACCAGAGTGCATGGTTTGTAAACATGAGTTATCACATGGGAAAATTAGATTACCATTGTCCTTTATATCTTTTAATTTGAGTAAGGAAGGAGCTACTAGCTTTGGAGATGAGTATACTTTGTGCCACTTAATGTCAGAGCAGAGTGCAAGTAAAATGGAGATGGTAGCATTGGTTCTACTGAAATTTGTATTGAATGTACCATAGACAGAGAGGAGGGAAGGTACACGGTGGTCAGAGGTGTCTGCACCATGCTCTGAACTTGTCACCTGCACCCAGTGATTAAAGCAGCATGGAAGGTGTTTGTAGCTTCTCCCTTGCAAAACATCATTGGTGCAGCTGTTCAGTGTCATCAGTGGCTGTTCATCCTGGTATTTATATCTAGTCAAGAACTTGGGGCAGCAAACACGAGGCCTCTGTGATGCTGAGTGTTGTTTCAAATGCAGCACTTCAGTGCAGTGACCAGATAGATCATGATAAAAATATCCATTCTCTTCTCTGCATTAGGTTTATTTATTAAAAGGCTTTCAAAAAGTAAATGTTTGAGAGTCTTTTGTGCCCCTTTTTCTCTTTCTTTCTATACTTTACGTGGTAGCTTTGTGCCTTGCCTGCACTTTTGCAGTTCAGCTAAGTCCTGCCATCTTTTCCTATCTTCTTCCATCTGGAAAAAACTAGTTTCTTGAATCATGGCAGTCAGGTTTATCTGACAGGCTTTTAGAATGTATGAGTTGTCACAGTTGTGAGTTAACCTAGATTCTGAAGTTGTGGAATAACATGTTTTTGGTTTTGTTGTGTTTTTATTTCTTAGAGCTTGGGAGTGTTCTTTGTGCTGGCATTACAGAATGCCAGTTTATTCCTTAATTCCCCTTCTAGCATCGAGGCTAGGACTTGGAGCTCCTGCTGACAGTTGTTCTCTGTTCCCTCGCTTTGTTTCTCTTGCATACAGGATGATTGTGGAGTTACATCGAAAAGTCTCCAGCCTCCTTGAATTCCTGAAGCAAAAGTGGGCTCTCCATGAAGTGCGGGTTGTATCCTTTTCCTGCTTGGTCTGTTCCATGTGCTGTGTCCTGGGAGCAATTCCCTTCCTATTCCAAGTTCAGTTTTGCATTGGAAAAGTGAATCTACTTCATAAATGTACCAATCCCTGCTTAGTAAAGGTAGAGGTAAAGTCTCAGCAACACTAATGGAAGCTTTCATGGGAGATCCCATAATGTTCTGCTTTTACCTCAACTCTTCTCCGTTATGAGCCCGTGAAAGCTAGGTAGGAACAAATGAAGCTCCTGCCTTTATTTCCTTTCCTCAAGCAGTGATCTTAGTCTGGTTCATTATCAGCGGGTGACCCCCCATACAGCCTGGATAATAACTGACGATTCTGTGTCCAGTTTCAGCAAAGAGATTAAGGACAGATCTTTGCGCTTTGTGCAGTTTCACCCATGAAGGCTTAAGCTTCTTGTCGAGGTAGCTGCTGCTACCTGCAATGTATCTCTGCACCGTCTGAGCCATACAGCGTTCAGGGTGTCCCTGCCTCTGAGCTTTGATCCGTGATTTGTGAGTTAACGGCTGCTCTGTTCTGAACCTAGTCCTTCTGACTGGTAGGTTTTATCCTCTTCTTGGGCCTTTCATTCAGGCTTTTCTGTTTAATTTGTGAGCCTGGAAGAAGCAGCAGCATAGCACTTGAAACTCTGAAGGATGTCAGAGCGTATAAGGTGGAGTTTGCTGCACTCATGAGAGGCTGCTTTGCTGTGGTGTTGGAGGTTTTGCTGATGTTTTGTTGGAGGTTTTGTTGGCGTTTGTTGATTGGGGTTTTCTTTTTTACAATTACGGTGGTGTGTGAACAGAGAGAAGTAATTTTGTTTGGAGTGGGTATTTATTTTGGGCTTGTAGCAGGTCTTCACTGTAGTCTTTGCAAAGGACCTAATTTCTGATTATAGTGTCTTCACTGTAATCTCTGCTGAATAGAGAACATGTCCTTGATCAGCTAGGGTTTTTTTTACTTTTTTTTTTTTTTTTAAACTTGCAAAATAGGCTCCCAGGTGCTCCTTTTTGGAAGGGGCAGATGACTGTTACCTTCTTTGACACATCTTTTTTAGCGTAAAACACTAGAAGAACAGCAACTTCCAGACTCCAGGGACTCAGAAACAAGAGGCAGCTTCTCAGAGGAGAAAGTGATGCTCCATCTCTTTCCAGGGGAGAATTGTACCCTCACTCCACTGCCTGGGGTAGCCAGAGTGGTCCACTCCAAGGCTTTCTGTACTGTGCATTGGCAGGAAACGGGCAAATGCAAACAGAACACAAAAGACTCTCACTTACTCCCCCCCGCCCAAATCCTCGGCATTCAGAGTGGTCAGGGGACAGCAAGGGGACAGCTGAAATACCTGCGGGGAACGGAAGGTAAGGGTGTGGGAAGGGCAGAGAGCACTACAGAGCCCAGCAGAACCTTGCAGCCTACAGCTGAAGTTTCTGCAAGCACTGAAGATGGTGCCCCAGAGCCTGTCCTGGTGGAAGGAACGGCCTCAAATCTTGGCATCACTAATTCCCTCCAGAAACCACCTTCTGGACTTCAGGATCCAGGAGGGCACCATGAGAAGCTGAACTCAGTGGCCCCCTGCATGGAGGGCAGGGAGGCCCTGGCTAGTGACCAGGCAGCTGTGCTACCCTCGTGCAGCACGGCGTGCACTTGCAGCAAGATCCCTGATGTGGAGGAGCTCTCTCTGCTCGATCCATTCCCACGGTACATGAAGTCCTGCCAGGACCTAATCGTCCCAGAGAAGTGTTCTTGCACAGACAAACTGCATGGGAAAGACTCTGCTTCAGCAGCTGGTAATGCTTCTCCAGTGGCTTTTCCAAGCAGGAGGAGTGCAGAGACCTCTGACTCCTGTTCCCAGCTACTGAGAGGTGGTGTGGCTTCCCCCGGCGGCAGCAGGTGTGAAACTCAGGCCGGCCACAGCCAGGGCCAGCAGCTCGATGCTTGTACCAAGGATATCACGGATGCAGTAATGGAGGATTCTCAAGAGAAGCTGGGCTCCTTGTTTCCGCCTCCACCTCAGGGACAATCCAGTACAAAGTCTCTCAAGGATGACCCAAGTCGGCTCTCCCAACAGGTTAGAGAAGAAGGATGGAGTCTGCGAACCTCTGAGAGCCTTACGCTGGCTGAAGTCTACCTCATGATGGGCAAACCGAACAAGCTGCAGCTGGAATATGACTGGTTGGCTGTCTTGGAGCCAGAAACCCAGGATGCTAGAGAGCAAACATCTGAGTCAAGTGCTGTCCCTGCATGCCCTACCTTTCACAAGCAGAGACTCCTGAACTGCCTTCTGAAACTCATCTCTACTGAAGTCAATCCCAAACCAGTAAGTAGCTCTTGCTCATGTTCCAGATACTAAACTCTAGTTTGATTTGGGGAATAATCGCCCAGTTAGGTATTCACAATAAATCAGTAGCTAGCCATATCAAGATCTTTGGAGATTCCTGTGTTTAAATAATACAAAAACCACAACACAAGACAGCTGGCTACAGAGTGGACTTTGTTTCAATATGCTTTTGACACTGCCTTTTTAGCTTCTGGTTTGCTGTGAGTCTCACTGGTGTTCCAGTGAACATTTAATGTGACTACTGGAAAGATCAGTTGTGAAGTGCCTTCTGTTCTGTCTCAGATTCACAGAACCCTAGAACAGCCCAGGTTGGAAGGGGCCTTGCAAGATCATCCGATCCAACCTTTCGTGGGAAATGGAGCCTGGATGAGATTAATATTCCACATGAAAACTGCACTGATTTTCAGTGTTTATGTAGTTCAAATTACACTAAGTGTGAGAGTGAAAAGAATGTATTTCTTAAGAATAGCAGAGTCAATAGAACGCCTGCCACAGCTAATTTGTGTAAAAGTTCCCAGACTCCAGGTAGAAAAATACCTTCCTCCTTAGGCAGACGTTAGGGAATGAACTTGCTTTCCTTCTTATGCTTTGTAACCTGCATTTAATATCCCCCGTGATACCTGGGCAGCCAATTCCACCTAGTGCAGCCAGTTGAAACTTAGTAAAACATCTTTTAAAAAGACACAGAGTTCAGCAGATCTGCTCAAATGCCTGTGGTAGATATGATGAGCTAAAGATTCTGCTCCACCCAGGATGCAAATGTGTCACTGTTCCCAAACAGAGAGTTCTTTGATCCTTCTTTGTTGATTTAGCCCCCCTCAAAGTTCCTTTTGATTCTGATTCTACAAACATAGAATGAAGGATTTTATAAATTTAAACCCATCTTTGTTCAGATGCAGCTCCAGATATAGACTTCGTTTAAACTGCAAAGGCTTTTGGTCTGACACCTCACAAATCTGGGACACTGTCTCCTCTTTGGCATCTACTTTTACTTCTTGTGACACAGGTGACAGCTAGGCATGACATGGTGAAACAATCACAAACTATAACGAAGGACATCCCTGAGACTTGGAGGGAGAGGAATTGAAGAGGGGGAGAAACCAGCAGTTAGGGTTTGCGTGTGTTTTCCTGTCACGTTCACACTCTTGCTGTCTTAATCAAAGTAGCATAGTACTACTGAACAATAAAGGAGGTCTTTAAGGATGTGTACCATATTATACATTCCAGCAAAAAGGAGGAACGCAACCTTTCATTTGTCAAATACCACTTCATTCTCACTGTTTTTCAGAAAAACACTTACTCTCCTTGCAGCATGAATGTTGTGGCACTGATATTGCAGAGGCCAGGGAGATATTTACTGCCTCACTGGAAGCAGTGTGGACATCCTGAAAGTTGCATTTCACCAAATAATGACAGGAACCATAATGTTTTTGCCACAGGGTATTTTAAGAGGAAGGACTGATTGTGTGCATGCCTGCTGTTTTCTGCCAAAGCAGCCAGCTGTGCTGTGGTTCATTCCTTCAAAGAAAATCATCAGCATAAAACAAACTGGCAAGTGGCATTGCAGTTGAGCGGGGGGGTGTAATTTTAAGCCTGTGATTGCACACAGATTCCTTAAAAAGGGAGGGTTTTCTAGAAAACAATTTAAACAACTTAATGAAACAACTGGATAGGCCTGGAAAATTATGGAAGTGCATGTGTCTCTTGTTAGTGTTGTGTTACAGGGCGAAAGAGAAGGGAACAGAAAAAATTCAAAACTCTACTTGATTAGAATTAAGAGAGAATTAAAATGTTTTTGTTCAGATGTATTTTCCACCAGAGCAGCCCTCTGGATAGAGTTTATGCAAAATAGTTTTGCACTGAATTAAAACCAACACCTTTTTTTTTCTCTTTCTTTCTATCCCACGGTGATCCAGCACATTGCGTGAAGCTTGTTGAGTGTTAACCCAATTGTAACATAAATTAATATATTGAATTGGTGACATCCAACACTGCTAAATGGGCAGGAAGGGAATTTCAGCTGCCTCTCACCCCCGCTAGGAGGTATTGCTTAGAGTACTTTAAGGTATAGTAGTATGTCAGATTTTAATTTTAAGGCTTCCTAAGTACAGTGAGTTTCACAAGACATTTGTTGTACCAGCACACAGCGTTCATTTAATGTGCATTTTCAGACGCCCGAGATGAGCTCCATTGCCACGTCACCTATAAAGCCTGCTCAGGAGGAGCAGTCCCTGACTCCCCCAGGAAAGGTGATTGCCATCAACACCAGGAGTCCAGGCTGCGCACGGAATCAGTCTGCCCTTCGCAACAAGACTTTTTCTCCTGGTGCTGCTTCCAGCTCCTCAGGTGAGTATTCCTAAAAATCCACTCGACGAAATCAGCTTATTAATACCTCACACCATGACAAGAACTTCCCAGTGATGGAACACTGGAAGGAGGAGCGCTCTTACTCTTAGGAACTTCACTGTCTGAGAACATTGGTGTGTGTTAATTTGCTTTAGAATTGTCCTAAATCCAGTGCTGCTTTGAATCTTGAATAACAATGCACATCAGTAATGCAGTTCACAATCCAGAAAAATTCTCCTGAGTCGCTCTTAGAGAAGATGCTTTTCTTTTTTGGGGAGCTGTGTCATGGTTTAACTCCAGCCAGCAACTCAGCCCAATGCAGCTGCTCAGTCACTCCCCTCTGGTGGGATGGGGAAGAACTGAAAGAGTAAAAGTGAGAGAACTCATGGGTTGAAATAAAACCAGTTTATTAGGGAAAACAAAAGCCATGCATGCAAAGCAGAACAAGGGATTTGTTCCCTGCTTCCCCTTGGCAGGCAGGTGTTCAGCCATCCCCAAGACAGCGGGGCTCCATCATACATAACAGTAACTTGGGAAGGCTAACGCCCTCACTCTGAATGTCCAGCCCTTCCTCCTTCTTCCCCCAGCTCTATGCACTAAGCATGACCCCCCCCATGGTCTGGGATATCACTGTGGTCAGCTGGGATCAGCTGTCCTGCCTGTGTCCCCTCCCAGTTCCTCCTGCATCCCCAGCCCCCTCACTGGCAGTGTGGGGTGAGGAGCAGCAAAGGCCTTGCTCTGTGTAAGTCCTGCTCAGGAGTGACTAAAGCATCCCAGAGTTGTGAGCACTGTTTGCAACACAAATCCAAAACTGCTGCATACCAGCCACTGAAGAAAATTAACCCCTTCCCAGCCTGAACCAGCACAAGCTGACTGGCACAGGGTGTGAGATCTCAAGAGAGTATCAGCTTACAAAAGAAGCGAGTAAATGCACGGTGTAAAATCTGTTGATAAATAATTACTGAAAATTTTCTGTGCCATCCTGCCACTATAGATTTAGATTAGATATTAGGAAGAAATTCTTCCCTGTGGGGGCAGGGAGGCCCTGGCACAGGGTGCCCATAGCAGCTGTGGCTGCCCCTGGATCCCTGGCAGTGTCCAAGGCCAGGTTGGACGGGGCTTGGAGCAGCCTGGGCTAGTGGAAAGTGTCCCTGCCCATGGCAGGGGGTAGAATGGGATGAGCTTGAAGGTCCCTTCCAATCCAAACCACTCGTGTGATTCTATGATTGTAAGATAGAGAATGATTATGAATTGCCTTTTCATTAATAGGAGGTACAGCTGCTGTAACCTGTGAGCCCCAGCCATGCAGGCCAAGAACTTCGGTTCTGTGCTTCCGCCCGGTTGCATTTGCCACCAAATGTTTATGACTTTGGGAAAGTCTGTGATGGTGTTGGGGTTACTGGGACCAGTTGTGATTCTTAGGCAGTCCTTTTCACACCTCTGCTCTGAGAAGCAGTGAACCCAGGAGCAGGTTAACTGGGTTAACTGGTGCTGTAAAGCACCTATGTGGAGAGAGGCACGTGTTGGGTGCTTCAGAGTGACAGGCTAACAGTGCTGGCTTTCATCCGAGCTGGCTGCCTGCAGGGTGGGCACAGCACAGGGAAATCCTACTGTATTTTTTTAAACTTAAACATAAATGAGGAAGTTTTACTCAGACAAGCTACCATTATTTTGTTGTGCCATATGTATTTTGAAGACAGTCCGTCTTTGGGAAGGTAAATTGATCCCCGCTCCATCACCAGATTCATTTTATTGGGGTTGCACTTTGAATTACTACAGGGAAAGCAGGGGTGGAGACACTGTAAAATGGCTCTGTGTTTGTATTATCTTCCCCTACATAAGAAATGGTGGATGTAGTTTGTTTACTGGGATAGGCCCTCAAGTATGCCTACCAGCTTGAACAGATAAACTGATTATCAGAGTCTATGTGGGACTGAAAACAGGGCTTCAATTCTAGTTTCCTAAGTAGTGTAAAATTACATTTAATCCCCTACTTCCAAGAATTTCAAAGGAAGTGAATGTTAGTGGTATTCATAGCAGGTAAATACGGTCAGTTTGCAGGTGGGACAACTGAAATATGGAGAGATTCCCGATTTTGAAAACAGCTGGTGACAGAGCCAGAATCCTTAATCCCAGCTCTTTCTATGATCCTTCAGTTACTAAAGAGCTATTTCCTTTTTGTTTTCACTTTATTTCATTTAAATTGCTGTTAAAATCTTCTAGGTTTGAGAAACCTCCCCAGACCTCTCTTGGTGGCTAATCCTTCAAGTTCTGGGAGCACTGAGGCCGACAGTGGACTGTTTGCAGTCCCTACAACCCTGCCCCCCAACAGCCGCCATGGGAAGCTGTTCCTACCCAGCAAGGAAGCAGAGCTGACCTTCCGGCAGCACCTGGACACCATCAGTGTAAGTGAGATGACTGAACAGACAATGAAGCGTGGTGTGCATGAGCCAGCTTCCAGGAGGTACCGCAGGGATTCTGAATTCATCAGAAAGTATGGGCTGCCCTGTGAAGCAGTGCTTCTTATGATGCTCAAGTTCAACGTTGTATTAACTGAGTCAAATTTTGACTATGTAACTGTGCTTTGAAGTGACATTACCTGTTCAGGTAATTCAGGTAATTCAAATCTGAATGCCATCACACAGCCCGATTAAACTTATTCGCTGTCTAATTAGGTTGCTCCAGCAAATAAATGTGCCGGGTTTAGCAAAAACTGATCCCCTTCTGATGTGTAGCTAATTTTAACACAGCTTCATTGCTGTATGTAAGTAAAATTCTAATTTTTATGTACACAATCTCAGTAAGAATTTCGTAGGAAGCTGCAGTAGTTAAGTAGTGAAATGGCTTTTTTGGGACAAAGCTTTATCTCCATAAAAAAAAGAAGAAAAAATAATTTCTTGGTGGAAAATATTCTGACTCTAGCAGAAAGGATATTGTGCGGTCTGAAACAAAACACAGTATTTTAGTTAACTCTTAATTCAGCTTTATTGAAAATAAGAATTGGGGGGGGGGGTATAATTTATTCTGTGTCTGGATGCTTAAAATACTTGTAATGCGTGTCCTGTTGTTGTCCAGATGCAGTCGGACTTCTTCCTGCCGAAGCCCAGGAAGTTACGGAACAGGCACTTGCGGAAGCCGCTGGTAGTACAGGTCAGAGCAAAGTGTAAATGCCTGTTTTGCTCCCTGAGTATCAGTAAGGCTGTAGTGATTTGCACATAACAAATAAAAAACTGAATTTCCCTCATGCGTCCACTGGGAATGTGAAGCTGAAATTATGAAGGAACAAACACTTCAGTCTCTAGTGTAACTAGCCATGATACATTCCCTGTATGAAGAATGTCAAAACCAGCAGAAGTCCAGTGCCTAAGGTAGTTTCAAAAAATAAAAAAGCCTCTGGAAGAGGCTTCTGGAACCTGGAAGCAGGTTCTGCTACCTGGGCCTTCTGGCACTGAGGCATAGGCAGTGTGTCCCTGTGCTGTCCTGTGCTGGCAGTGTTGGAGCTGGCAGCCCTCTTAACAAAATCTTCCTTTAGATCCTTTTCCTGCTTCCTGCTCGGTAGTGGCTGTTAAACTGCGGTGGATATAAGCCTCTGTAGTGAAATAAGCCATAACACACTTTGAAAGAGCAATGATTCCTGGGAAAAAATGGGGCTTGGGAAGGGATGTATGGAAGGGGTGGCCTGTTGTGGTGGTGCTTTGGTGACAGACAGGCATTACCCTCCTTCAAACTGCTCTCATAACCCAGGGAAAAGGCACATGCCACTGGGGCACCAGAGGCAGGTAAGAAAAAAGAAATCTGAAACCTAAATAATGGTAACCTACTGGGGAAGACAAAGTTCTCAAGTGTCAATATACCTTTTTTTCTCTTCTGTTTTGTATAAGAGTAGGAAACACAGAAATTACCCCTGGACTAATTTTTGATCCTGCGATCTTCAGATCTGGGCAATTCCATGTGCTTTAAGAGCTCCCAAGTACACACAGCTATCTCACTTATCCACACTTGCTGAATTTTAAGGGCAGATCAGTTTGTACACAGACTAAGTCCCATCCTTAAGATCGCTGCTGTAAGTCTGAGAGAGATTTGAAAATCACTGCAAGTATAATCAGAGAGGAATATAATTCTAATCAGCATTTCTCTGAGAATTTTCTCTGTGGAAATACTTTCTTTTAGTAGTTTCCAGAGAAAACACATCATTCCTTTCTGCAGCTTTTTTCTCAAGAGCTTTTTTCTCATTGCTGTGTCCGGTGCACGATAGTAATGCCACAGAAATACTCTGCTTGTTCTGGAAAGTCTCGTGAACTCCTGCAACTTATACGATGAGTGTTACCCTCTGTCTGTGTTTAAATCTGTTCTGGTTTATTGTTTCTCTCGCATAGAGAACACTGCTCCCCAGGCCGTCTGGAAATCCGTCCCAGCATGTCTGTTCCTTTTCTATCTTATCCAACTCATCCATTACAGGTGAGTCTAGCACTTCTATAAACTGAAAAGTGTCCCTTAAAACTGCATAAAGAGGTAATTTCTAAAAAGAAGAAAATACCCTTTCAAAATGGCAGTGTCACCAGCCTGCGGGATGATGGGATTGCTCTCCTGGACCATTGTTAAGCAGGCCATGCTTGTGGTAAAAATTTTTTTCTTCAATTTCCCAAGATTGAAAGCAGGGAAGAGTAAGGAGTTCTCAACAGGGAGACGAAATTTGGAATGAAATACTTAGACAGGAATTTTTGTTCTGTAGGGTATAATAATTTGTCTAGATTTTATATTGGACTTTCCCTAGTACTTGGGATACCGTCTAAATTTTATACAGCATAAGCAATCCACTGCCCATGTGTCCTTTTCTGCTGGTACACTCTTGAGTACAGTGGTAGTACAGGTGATGCCCCGTGAAAGCCAGCATGAGACCTGAAGGGTTGTCTTCACTGACAGTATGAGAGCAGCTCCAATAGCACAGCAGCACTTGGTGTTGCTTGTCCGTGGGACAAGGCACTGCTTAGCTCACATCACTATTTTAGCTCTATTCCATCGTCTCCGCTGCTTGCATTCCTGCGGCTTGCTGCTGCTTGGAATTTATTTGCTTCCATTCAACTTTGTTGTGTTCTGCTTTAAAGGTGTTAGATTTCATTTGCCTGAAAGGTATTAATCCTTCCCCCCAGGGAGAGGTTCATTTCGGCCAATCCAGTCCTCACTGACTAAAGCTGCTGTTTCTCGTCCAATTGTGCCCAAAGGTCTTCCAACACAGGCCACCAACCATCTGTCTAGTAAGTCATTCTGAATTCTACAATAACAGCCATGCTGGTGTCCTCCAGGCAGATACTGTCTCGCAACAGAGAGTGGGTTCCGTAATTAGAACGTTTAAGGAGGTGTAAACAGTGACTGCATTTACGTTTTACCTAGAGGATTCTTTTGAGATGAGAAGACATTCAGATGTTTGAAGTGGATTTTAAAAGATCTGGGTGAGGTTGACCCTTGCAACAGTTTATGTTTTTTACACTGAGTCTACATGGCTGCCAGAGACAAGATAACAAAATAAGGCTCTCTTGTTTCTAGAGCTCCTCTAGTAACCCATAGGAAATGTCTAGAGATCGCATAATGAAATACTTATCAGTTTGGAGGACAAAAAAGAAAAAAAAAATAGAAGGACAGGATGGGAGGAGAACTGGGATGTTTCTCAACTCTTTTGATATAGCTGGTAACAGGTTGGAACAGGGCAGAAAAGTTAAACATTTTAGCTAAAAGCAATGTTACCCTCGGTGCAGAGAGGCAGCTGACCCAGATGATCAGATCATTACCATTGCTGCTTTTTCACATGGGTTGAGTTTTGATGCCGGGTAAGTTTAAAAAAAAAATCTTTTAGAGAATCATAACAAGGTGAAGAAGAAGCTTGTAATATGTTTTTTGGGTTTTTGTTTCACTCAAGGTGCTATCGACTTGGCAGCTAAAAGTGCTGGCATTTTCCCTGGCAGCCCCATGCCTGTCCTGGATGCAGATGGTTTGCCAGGTGTGTCTCCATTGTCACCAGATGCAGTGCCCACGGTGGTGACAGGGCAGGAGCCAGCAGTAGCACATCAGAACGGAGGCTCCATCTCCACTGTGGAGGTCAGAGGCTCTTAAATGAGCTTTTTTCAAGTGCTTAACTGTCTTGCTCTTTCATCGTATAAAAAAGCTGTATTATTATGACTCCTCAGCAAGCTTTCTCCTGGGGCTTGCTGTTAGACACTGCTGTCATGGCAGACCCAGTCTGTGTTGTGTAGTGTATATTTGGGGTTGAGGGATCAAATCATCATCTCATTGAATGAATATCCATCCTGTAAAGTGGCTTGCAGTTGGTAGAGTGTTGGACTTGGCCATCCAGAAATCTGGCTTGAAAAGACATCATGGCATTTCAGAAATTCACCAGAGGATCTGGGGCAAAACATGGTCTTTTAGGGATTGCATTTGGAATGGAAACTGTAATTTGTCCTTGCTGTTTCTTTCATTGAGACCCAGATACATGTTAGTCCATTTCAGTCCGTGTCATGTTCTCAGGGAGTCGATGAACGATTTTGAAAGACATGAGATGTGTGAAGAGCACGGATAAATGGTTGATAGGCCCTTATCTCTTCCCTCCCCGGCTGGTCACTCACGTGGTTTTCGTTGTGGTTGCAGGGCTCCGGCCCGGGGTGCCGGGTACCGTACATCAGCCTGCCAACCCGGCCCGAGCAGGATGGCTTCCAGGTACGGTGTGTGCTGAAGGAACAGTGCTGTGGAATGGGTAATGTTCTGTGAAAATACCACTGGTATTGCTAGTTAAAACTCCACATTCCCAGGTAATTGTGCACCACTGGTACTGTCTGGTGGAAATTAAATCCCTAGCGTCTGAAGAAACTTAAAGAAATTTAGGGAAGCTGCTTAAATATTTAGGGAATGTGTGTGCCATTCCCTAAAATCAAAGTGAAGCCGACAGTCCCTGACCTGTGAAGGACAAACAGCCTTTACATATCTCTTAATAGAGTGGAGGAGTTTATAATTGCCCTGCTGTATCTATGTGTGTATTTTGGACATCGCAAGGAGAGATTTCAGCAGTTCGCAGTCCTGCTGCCTCCATGTCGCTAGAGGAGGAGTATTAAGACTAAAAGTGTGATTGTAACATCAGCATCCTTTCCAGAGATTCACTGTTCTTTGTGCTGGATCCAGTAAGACATAGACAGATACTTAAGAGTAACTGTGATGACACCTAAATTGTAGGAGTGTTGTCGTGCTGTCCCCAGAGTCTTTCTCCAGTGGGATCCGGGACCTGGTGTTGGATTTTTAAGCCTCAGAATACAGGCTCTTCTTTTCTTCAGTGGAAGCACTTTCTATGCTCCCTGTGACACCTGCATGTGAAAAAGGTCAAATTAGTTTGATTGGAGAGCATAAAGGAGATGAATATTTTTTTATGGGACAGATGTTAGGACATGAACCTATGAGGCATTTATTGGGGTAATGGTGCCTTGGGTTCTGGTTCTTGCTCTTAGGACAGCTGTGTATACACTACATGAGAAAAAAATATTACAGTTCTACAATGAGGTACTGGTAATGAGACTCCTTAAAGATCAGTTGTATTTTGGGAAATCTGGCTGTAAAAAGAGAATAAATGTGAGTTACCAGTTTAAAATATCTGTATACTCTTCCATCAGTTAAAGGGTTTTTTCCCATACAAAGGCAAATTAATACATATCTATTTGGAATTATCTTGTAGATTGATCAAAATTATGTTAATTTTAAGATTATGCTTGTTCTGTTATGTAAGCTGTTTTAAATATTCTTTGGAATGTTACAGACGCATATTTTTTCAGATGATTTGGCAGGATATGGCCTGAAGCATATTTATTCATGCTTACAGGTACTTTTCATTAAAATAATACAGATTTATTGTATAAATAGTATATTCCTCTAATTTAGGCATATTATCTACTGGATTTTTTTTTTTCCTTAAAAGTCTGGTTTTGATCTGATACTCAAGAGCCAAAATATCGCTTTTTAGTTTTCCGAGTTCTTAATAAACTTATGAACAATTAATTCTGTTTCTTGTAACAGGGCACATCAGTCCTTTCTCTGCCAGAACTGGCCAAGACTTCTCTCCAGAATGGTCTGTCCACCCCTCCCCTTCCCTCATCAGAAGCTTCCAGTACTCGGCTCTCTCCTCCCAATGTTTCTGCTCTCTTGGATATTTCCCTCCCTGGACCACCTGAAGATGTGCTTTCCCAAGGAGAACCTGCCACTCAGATCAGTGATTCCATCATTGAAATAGCCATCAGCTCTGGCCAATACAGTAAGTCTAAGATTAGCTAAAATCTGCCTATCAACTTAAAAGAAAATCCCTGACACCTTACATGGCAGCAGAAACTTTTCCAGGAGGCAGTTCTTGGGTTATGAGGTTTTTGTGGGTTTGTTTTTGTTTGTTTGCTTTTTTCTCAATATCTGTTGGAAATAAAATTCTGTGCCTGGACTTTATTTTCTAGCAAATACGGGGCAGGGGCGTTATCGTTGTTGTTTGGGGGCTTTTTCCTTTCTAAACAAAAATTGCTGCCGTGTCCTGTAACTTTACCGCATTGACTGAATTCGTGATCCCCAACATTGGCTTACAGGTGAAGGTGTTTCTCTCTCTCCTGCAAAGCTGAATGGCAGTGACAGCTCCAAAAGTCTTCCGTCCCCATCCAGTAGTCCTCAGCAGAACTGGATTGCGTCCCCCCCCCACGATCCCCAGTGGTACCCCAATGACTCCACAGACTCCTCCCTCAGCAGCTTGTTCTGTAAGTGTCCAGATGCAGAGAAGTGCAACCAAAAAGTGCTTTCCTGTTAAAAAACCAAAACCAACATTGTTTATCAGATGTGAATCCTTTGGAAAATTATAAACCCAGAAGAACATCTGTAGAATTATTCCAAATACTTGCTTTCATTTCCACAGTGTTGCCTTGAGTACATTTTCTCTCTCTTTACAAGTCTGTTCCTGAAAAGATCCCGTTGCCAGATTTGGGCCCGTAGCTTGGGACAAGTAATTCCTTGGCAGTTCTTTGTAGTCTCTTTGGAGCCTGACTCATCAGTTAGGGTGAGACATTTGGACTGTTGTGCCAAAGTGAACAGAGGCCTTTGGCTCTGCTGGTGGAAAAATAGACTTTCTTGTGTGCTTGATAAGCACTATCTCAAAGACATGAGGTCACTCACTGAGGGTTTGGTTGAGGTTTAGTTGTTGAGAGTCTTTTTTTAATTAATAATTCATGGGGCCAGTGTAATGAGTCTCCCTACTCTTAGCAGTGTAGTGATGGTATTCATGCTGGTAACACATAATTTTTAAAAGATGGAAGAAATGGATATCTGTCCTCCATTTTGAATTTCCTTGTCCTTCTCTTTATCCTCCCAATTTAAAACACTCAGTGCAGTGACTTACTGATGTACCTTTTCTTTGTAGCAAGTTTTATCTCTCCGGAGAAGGGACGAAAAATGTTACCAACTCCAGTTGGGAACACCAGTGGCACCTCCTTACTGGGACCCAGCCTGCTGGATGGAAACTCACGGGACTCCTTTGTGTCGCGGTCCCTGGCAGACGTGGCAGAGGTATGTCAGCAAATTACACTCAGAGTCTGCTTCCTCTTGCAGTGCTGGAAGTTACAGTTACTGGGTACTGTCCATCAGACCCTCCTGAGACACTTCGAAGGCAGCGGTGCTTTGACGCCTGCACTTTAGCTCAGTAGAAGAGGGTTGCAGTCATAACAGAAAGATGTAAAATTATCTGAGGCTAGCTGGCACCAGAGCTGGTGTGAGAAGCTGCTGTGAGCTCCTTCAACCCAGGTTCTTTTTGCTGAGGGAGGTCGTATGCACCTGTTGGACATATCTTTGTTTTGACAGAGAGAGATTCAATCGTTCTGTTTTGTGTGTCCTGCTTTGTAGAGCAAGAACTGAAAGTGCTAAAGATAAGAGAAAGGTTAATAGTGATGCAGCTACAATACAGTTGGAGGCCTGGTAGGAAAAAATAAATAGGTCCAGAAGGAAGAAGTAGGAGATGGCTGATACCAAGTCACCTGAGAGGATGGCAGAAGGTCCTGTGCTGCTGAGTTACTGTCTCTGTTGGCAGAGCTAGCCCTTTGTTTTGAACGCTTTTGAAGGGGTAGAATGAAGCCCAGCAGTTTTTAAGGCTATGACACACTTAAGGACAGAGCTCCCTTTCAGAGGGACAGACAGGAAGGGTGAGCTGCAGGAGCATTATGCAGCTTAGCAAGGAAAATGCAAAGTCCTGCCCTAGGAAGGAATGAAGGAATAACCCCGCAGCAGTATCGGCTGGGGACCTGCTGTCTGGGAAGCAGCTCTGCTGTACCTGGGTATGGCGACAGACATGAGCCGAGCGTGATCCAGGGCGGTCTGTGGAACCAAAGGTAACCAACGATGTCATGAGCTGTTTTTATCAGGAGCATGGCCAGGATATTGAACAGAATGATGATTAACACACTGTACTCCGTAGAGTAGTAGAGTCTACCTGCTGTGAGACCATGTCTAGAATATTGTCGCCAGTTTTGAGCACCAGATATATAGGAGAGAGAGATTAACCAGAGCAGGTTCAGCTGAGGGTCACCAGGAGGATCAGGCACTGAAGAAAGGGTGATGTCTAGGCTTGTTCAACTTAGAAAAGGCTTCAGGGTGGGAGGGACCCTGCTGCCTGCCAATGCCTGCAGTTAGGGTCATTGAGAAGTAGCCAAGCCCTTTGCAGAATGGTGATGGGAGGTGGGAGAAACAAGCAGAAGCTGAACTGAGAAAGGTTCTGCTACATCTATAGAAAAACTTCTTCACGCCGAGGGTAGGCGGGCAAGGAAGCAGGTTGCCCAGAGATGTTATGCAGTGGCTGTCTTTAGAGCTTTCCGGGGCTCGCGTCAATAAAGCTCCGAGTGAGCCGGTCTGTCCTCATAGGTGAACCTGCTTTGAGCAGGCGGTCGAATTAGAGACCTCTTCAGGTCCCTTCCAGTCTCGGTTATCCCACAGTTTACAGTTATTAACTCAGTACAACATCACATTAACTTGTAATTTCTTGGGGACTTGCCCTTATGGAAGGAATGTGTCATTTCTTCATTGCCCTTTGGATTTGGATAAGGAGGTTCTATACAGACCTTGTAACTAGGAGCTGCAGCAAGCTCGTGCTGATTTAGTGTGACCTTGGCAACTTCAGACCTGAAACACAGATCCGCTTCTGGCATAAATACAAGGATTCTGTTTGCTTGGTGGTGAGAAGCTGTCAAGGTGCGTTCTGATTAAAGGAATATTTGATCATTTGTTTGCATGGATTTGAAGTGACACTGCAGCCCTCAGTATTACCATCTGCCTTTAGAAGAAAATGGGGCCTCCATGTTAGGCACAGCAGAGCAGCTCTTGTGGCAGAGGTAATATCTTTAGATCATCTACCTGTGCCCCTTAATGCTAAATTGGAGCAGGTAAAGCCCATTCTTAGGTTTTTTAGAAGCTTCCATTTAGTTGTAGATGAGAAGAGCTGTTCTCTAACTCAGGTCAAGTGAGATAAAATGTCTCTTTCCTATGAGGAGAGGCTGGGAATGAAGCTGAGGGAGCCAGACTCTTCTCAGGACAAGAGGCTGGCTGCAAGCAAAATTTGAAACACAGTAAATTCTACCTGAAGACAAGAGATCTATTTTGAGGTAATCAGGCATGGAAACAGGGTACCCAGAGAATTGTGGAATGTCCGTGCATGGAGATGATTCAGCACCTGCCCAACAAGGTCCAGGGCAGCCTGTTCTAGCTGACCCTGCTCAAGTGAGATGGTTGCATAAAATGCTCTCAAGATGTCCCTTCCAACCTCAGTAATTCCATGAAATTGCCACTGACATGTAGCTCATCTCTTCTCTCCTCGTCTCTTCCAGGTGGTGGATTCCCAGCTGGCTTGCATGATGAATGAGAACAGCATAGATTACATATCTCGGTTTAATGACCTTGCCCAGGAACTGTCAATACCTGAGCCGACTCGCAGGGAGATCCTGTTTGATGGAGGAGGTGGTGGTCCCCCGATTGGGGATATGTCGCAGTAAGGGAATGACCAGCAGGCTGGTGCAGACTGTTCAGCTAAGTTGGAGCTTGCAGCGCTGGAACTTGATGAGGGCAGCAGCTGAGGCTGAGTTATCCCTGTCCTGTGTGCTTCTTTCTAACAGAGAAGCATTGGTTTCAAAGGTCTCAAGAAGTACTTGCAAGTCCTGCAACGTGCAATATGCTGGCAACAACAGAACGTGGAATAACGTTACGGGAGATGGTGTGTCCCTGCATCAGCAATGTAAGATTGCAGGTTTGTGGGACAGTCCTGGACTTGTACTTTGGAATGGCCTAAGCAAGCAACTCAAGTAGGGAAGGGATTGCCAAAAGCTCCTGTACACGAATTATTGTCTGCGTAGTGATCAAAATGCCGTGCTTTTGGATCCACGTGAAAGTTGTGGAGGATGAAGGGTAGGGATGGGTAGGGGAACCATCGTGTATCTTGACACGTCCTAGTTGGCAGTCTTCTTACCATTCAGTCAAACTGAAGTTCTTGCACTCTGTCCAGGGCGCTGCCACTCCTCGATGCTGTGTTCTTACAGACCACTCTATTCCTTTGGCTCTTTGACCATTCCAGCAGGGCTCACAC
Organism: Mohoua ochrocephala; assembly: GCA_013398855.1. Classification (NCBI taxonomy): domain Eukaryota; kingdom Metazoa; phylum Chordata; class Aves; order Passeriformes; family Acanthizidae; genus Mohoua; species Mohoua ochrocephala. The sequence goes on along the minus strand of VZTA01006596.1, from coordinate 174,816 downwards.
CTGCCTGCTTGTTTGGTAGGGGAGCTCTGATCCTCCCTCTTCCCGTGCTGCTTGGATCCCCTACTTTCAAACCCCATCACGTCACCATCATCATCACCATCATCATCACCCTGACTGCACTCATATTGTTAACCTTTGAGATTCTTGAGCATATTGCACAGTTCACCCTGTGAGTGGGAGAGTGCTTTATTGCTCTCCCTAACAGTTGCTTCTTAGGTCTGGAAACATGGCAAAAGAGCTTACACTAGGAAAGCTGTGTCATCATTAGTCTTGGCTTTGCTGGAAACATGTAAATATTGTCATCTTCACAAAAACTGAGGATTTACCTGGGAGAGGAAATAGGAAAGAATGTTGTAATATGTAGGAGCAAATACTAGGTTAATGCTACAGCGGTTGAGATCGGTTTTGTGTCATGAAGAGAAGTGTCAAGTCCTAGCTTAATCCCTTAGTCCTTCCTTACTTCCTCTTTGTTCTGTGAACTCCGGGTGCTCTGTAGTACCTCAGCATCATTCTTCATTACAGTCACTCCCAGGCATGAGTGGGTCTGGCACTCCCTCTCTGAAGTCCCTGTGCATTTAATGTTGTGTTTTACTGTAGGAAAAACCCAGATCCTGATTCCAGTGGGTTCAACAGGATATCAAGTTAATTTTGGGGGAGCTGGTTGTCCATCAGTTCTAGCTTTATAACTCAGGAGACTTTTCTTACTCACTTTCCTTTCCTTTCTTCTTTCCTTTCCTTTCCTTTCCTGACCTGAGCAAGAATACCCACGTTGTGCCCCTTTTGTAAGCACTTGTCTGCTTCTCCAGTCAGAGGATGTCCCTTGGCTGGTGTGAGTAGCGCTGAACTTTTCCAAGGGGCTGCTCCTTTATAAACCTCAACTTTGTATTATTAATAAATAAACAAACCTTCTCCATCCGTTAGGCTGTTATCATGGGTTCATTTCCCCACTTGCACTATACTTGGTGGATGTAGTTCTGCCTGCCTTTAGCTACTTGTACAAGGCAATTCTTTGACTGGGAGTCTCTTGTAACTTGGTCACAATGCACTGACTCTGTTTGCTGTTTGTCCAGTCCCTTCACCCTGCTTTAGGCCGATGACTTTTAGCTTCTCTGGAGTTGGCCTTGTGTTTTCTGTCATTAGGAGAAAATGGAACAAGTTTTCTGATGCACACAGAGCCTTGTTTGAGAATTCTGACAGAATTGTCAGGAAATCACATAAACCTGGAATAGGAAAAATTGAAGGCTGTCACAGAAATGAATGCTGGGGCCTGTTTTTTTCTGAGCATTCCCCCTTGGTATGGAGAGGACACCCCTTAATCTCAAGAGTCATTCCCACTAAAACTTTTCATTTTTACTTAGAATTTAGCTGTAATTTGGTTTGGACTTTCCCAGATTGTTCCCTCTTGGTTTTGGGTTCCTCCATTACTAATGCTGATTATTCTATATGCTATGTCTCCAAAAATCCTTCAGATTTGCAGGACAAAAGTAGAAGGCACCTATTATGGCTGTAGATTACAGAACATGCAGGAGGAAATGTGTTACATTCTAATCAAATACTGTATAAAAAGAAATCTGAACTCTCATGCTTAAACGTCTAAATATTGCAAGAGTAATGTGAGGGTCTCCAGTGTATTTGTAACTTGACAAACTTTTCATCTTCCCTACTGATGCTGGTAACGCAGTGGATAGGACACTGGGGTTGGCTCTGAAGTAGCCTTGAATAAGGGCCAGTGTTGCTGCACCTGCCGCAGAAGTGGAGAGCAGAGCACTTCATCCCGATCCACGAAGGCTTTTTGCCTGCGATACAAGGAGCTGTCAGCTGCCCTGCTTCAGCCCGCTCACTTCCCAGGGGGGAAGGACGCAATTGCAGAATGAAGGCAGCACAAGTGGCTATTTTTGATAATGCCATGACATTAAAAAACTTCTAATACCCTGAACCTTTGCAAGTGGGCTTGAACCACCCAGTAATAACAGTAGAAATGACAGAAATCAGTTCAGTATTCAGAATGTTGGGGTTAGAAATGTGTTTGGCATCAGCCCCTTAAAAGTTGGCATTATGAAGCAGAATTTGATTTCAGAAATGTAATGCTTTGCAAACCGCATTTTAAGAATAAAGCCCTTTGAGGACGAGGGAAAAACTTAAGAATAACTAAGATCATCGTGGTAATTCTGAATTGATGCAGTATTTGTTACCCTTACTATGTGAAAGGCCATTTAAACACATCTCAGATCAGACCAGTTCTGGATTTTAAGTGAATGTGCTTTACAATAGTAGTCATCATCAGTTTGTGCCTGAGACCGCTAAGGAGGCGGTGTAGACACGCGTGCGCACACACGTGCCTGTGCACGCGCGCGAGTGTGTGGGGGGGTCGTAATACTCAAAACTTCTTCAATTTTCATTATTTCAGCTTCCCCAACAGCAGTAACAAAATCTGTATGAGGGACGATGTCCGGCTAAGCAGACGTCCAAACAAGTGGCACTGAAATGCACACGGTATCTTTTCTGAGGTAGAAACGGCTTCGTTAGGTTAGTACCTTCCTGGGGCACTGTGAGGTGTTGGAGAGGACTAATGGACACTAACAGCCTCCAGGTCTAGGATTAGCTGCTCTAGGCTTTTCCCTCTCAGTGACTTCCCTACCATAAGGCAGTTTTGAGTAGTTGACGAGGTAAATGGCAGAAGATTCAGTGTCTCATCACCATGGGTGGAGCAGTACCATAGCTCAAGGTCGGATCCGCCCAGGTGTGTGTGCACACACTGACAGAGATCTGTGCAGGGAGTTGCATCCTGATCACCCACACAATCCATTTTCTCCTGTATCACTAAATCTACTAAGCATAGGAATCGTAATTGTTTTTCATACAGCATTGTTAAGCCTTTTTTTGACACCCTCTATATTTCTAAATTGAATTAAATGGCTTGAATAAAATCTAACCTATGAAGACATCTCATTTACTGACAGCAGATCCCAGAGTGGAAATTCAGTTGCATTTTGTTTTCTACACTCAGACTTCAGATGCATTTATAAGGAAAGTACTGCACTTTTTTTTAACTTTTTCAAACCTTTGAATCTGTTAATTTCACAGCAATTTGTAAATGTTAACTAAGTGAAACCTTGGCAAGCACTACGGCAATAAGTTATCATTAATTATTGAAACATGATAACTGCTTTAGAGCTTATGGTTCTGGCAGCAAAATTTAATGCTGTTTCTTTTAATAATAGCTAAGCCATATCATCTAAGGTTTCTGGCTTGTTTGAGATGTGAATTTGTTTTATAGATTATAAATATACCTATATAGTGTATGTATAAAGCAAAATGCCTGTCCTTACTGATTATTTTTTGTACCATACTGTAAATTATATTATTTATTCTTTACCAATTTTGGAAAAAGGTGTTTTGGTTATTTAATATAATATACAAAAGCTGTTAAACTTCCTCTGTTTAAATTTCCAATTCAACTTGTAAAGCTGTTTTTATTCTTGTGCATAAATACATACTAATACTTGGTCTAACTTGCGTCCAGTGTGTTCCCTGCTGTTCATGTCCTCTCAGATTTTTCCATTTAAGCTTTATTTACATGATCATGGCCTCGTGGGGGTGGGGGTTAAAATTTGTCCATAAGGCCAAGCCTTTCAAGGTGATTTGGCTGCAGTGAAATCAGTTGCCTAAATCCTGTTGGCATCGCCCATCCCAGAATTTTGATGATTCTCACCATGGTCAGAGAAAATTTTGGTAGGGTTGTTTTTGCTTTATAGCTTCCATTCTCAGTAGTGTCTGCTCATGGTGAGTTTTAGAAATGTGTCAAACCAGAGGGCCGGCTATTGTGAATGGCCTGTCTGGGGCCATGGGCACCAGTAACACGGGGGAGAAAGAGAGAAAAACAAACAAGAAAACCACAAAAAAAA